>WEIT01004755.1:14461-241073 GCA_013389985.1 Dryoscopus gambensis | reverse complement strand
GAGTGGGGTATGGAGTGGGCCGCCATCTCCCTTTTTGTCTTCTAGAGAGCCGAGGGAAGGTGGCAGCTCCCGGGTTCCATCCCCGGAGCAACGTGGTCGTTCCTAAGAGCAAAGAAATGGTCTCTCTCAAGCATCCCTCTTGAAGTCAGCTCACCTGCGTTAGGCTTTCCAGTTGGCTTGTGTACCCCTAGTTAAAGCAGTTGTGCTCCTCACATTTTTAATTGCCCATATCTGCCCGAGAATCCTCACTGAGTGTATCCCTCAACTGGATGGAGCAGGGGCTGCGGAAGGTGACAGGTCACAATCACACGACTCAAGGATGCAGGGCGCTGGCACGGATCCTCTGTGAAGGTACCCGACTGAAAGCTGGAGTGCATCCGTGCCCATCTGTGCCCGGAAGGCTTTGCAGGCACAGCTCGGTATCAAGTGTTCTGCAGGAAGGGTCGTGGTATGTTCAATTCCTTGAAGCAATTGAAGAGCGAGAGAAAAGCTCTTGGCATTGCTTACAAAGACTGAGGAACTGCATCTTAAGCCTCCCATATCAAGGATGCAGATGTCTTTCAAATGTATAGCTGTTTCGGCAAGAATCTAATGGGGCAAAAACAATGAACCATGGGGATGTGTTAGCAGGCAGCTGGGTTTCCAGAAAGGCTTGCTCGTTGGTAAAGAGCATCTGATGTCAAGAGCATCGGTCCAAAAAGACCTTCATGTTTTAAATACTACCTCGAAACGGGATAAGCCCTGTATCTTCTAAACATCTGTATACTCTGTGGCTGTCGAATGGTTACCGAAACATCATCCCTCTTCATGCTCCAAAGAGTAAATTCGTTGATGTGTTTCTCTCTGTTGTTTCCCATTTTGTTCCTGTCGTCAGAAGTCATGCAGGATGCTGAAGCAGGTTTGCAGCATCCCCACCTGAGACTGCATGATGCAGCTGTGAAATTGCCTCTGTTGCTCTTTCTTTTAGTCTCTGTTAGCTGCTGTTGAGCAAGGTTGATGTGGAATGGTTTTGAAGCTGGTTTAAACTTGAAAATGCAGCTTTGTTGAAGCAGGGTTTATTTTTGTATTTTTCATTTAATCTTCTGAACAAAAAGTTACTAAATTGGCAAATGAGTTTTGGGGGCGAGAAGGTCTTGGCCTAGACAATTGAGTTTGTGGAGGCTTTTCCAAAGTGAAAACTCTGTTTTATGGTTAAAAGTGAGATCATTGTTTGAAAAATAAGCTAACTGCTAGTGGTTTATTCCAGTGTTAAAATCCAAACGAAATGCCTCGATATCATTACAATTAAAAGATCCATAGACCTGTGCTGACTTTGTTTCAGCTATAAAATTATTTTAAATGTTCATATTTTGTTCCTCCCCTCTGGTTAGGGGCAATGAACATTTTAGAAGCACCATTTATTAATAAAACCCGAGGTACTAATGACATACTGTCTCCCTGCCTCTTCTGTTTAGCTTCCCATCCACACCTGTGTCCACCGAGCAGATGGTGTCCTCTGTGGGGACATGCAGGCAGGGGGTGCTGTGGCAGCAGTGCTTCAGCATCTTTGGTAAGCAGTCAGGCAGTTCCTGGTAGCCTTTTCCCACTGGTGCGCTCTCTTCCCAGCCTTTCCGGGGATGGAGTTCCTGGCGGTAGTAACCCTTGGGAGGGGTCAGCGCTGTAGAACCAGCACAAAGCAGTGCATGTCTGCCTTTCAAACCTTATCAAATAGCCTTGTGGTGAGCTGGTATTACCTCTATTCCGTCTGCTAAGCTTAGTTTGATAGAGGTGCAGTTGTTTAAAAAAGTCAAGTAGGAATAAAAACAATATATAAACCTCCATTGCTATATGAAAGTATTAGAGTGCCTTCCTTTCTTCCTAATTTGCTATTGATGTGGCATCTCTAAGTAGTTTATTGATGAAGTGCTCTATTTGCTTTTCACTGGCCTGTTTTGTTCTTGGCCTTATCCCCAGGGCCTGTGAAACCCTTTAGAAATTCCCACTGGTGCTTTGTAAATGAGAACAAAGCTAATCACCTCCTGGATCTCTCCTGCTGCTGAAAGAAACTAGCAGTCTGCTCAGTGAGTCTTTCTGCTCAACAATACCACATTTTCAAAGTCAGTCAGAATATTCTCTCTGTGAAGTGCGTTACCTCAGGGCTCTTAAAAGTGATAGAGAATTAAATAAAGGCCTGACATAACCAAAACCAATTAAGGACAATTCACAAGACTGTTGTATAACTGATGCAAAATAAGTGTAGTTCAGTCTGTTAACCTACTTTTGCTTGCCACATTCCTTACCATTATCTTACAAGTATCATCATTTGGTTTTGGTTTGTTTTTTTTTTTTTAATGAGAGAATGTTCTGTCATTCTGTGATTTCAACACAGGAAACACTAAAATAAAATTAACATGGTGGATAAGTAATAAAATTGTCTGTGTTCATCTTTAATGCCGTGTGGCTGCCACAGCTGAGTGATATCTGAAAGTGAGAATAACAAGGAACTTCCTTGAATCAAAGGTGTAAAAGATTAATTTCAAGTAAAAGACAAGCAGACACCCTCCAATACTTCCTGATATTGTATGTGGTTGTAGCATAGACAAAGTGAAAAATACATAGCCCCAGGCTTTCTTAGGTGTTTAGAGGCTGTCAAAGCCGTGGTGAACATAGCACAAAGAAGATAATTTTATGTACCACATAAAGCATGATTAAGTGAGAGGAGGTAAGATTTTTGCTTCAGTCCTTCTGGGTGAAAGTGAGATACTATTTGTATCCATTGCATTTAAACTATGTGTCTGTTGAGTTAGAGGCTTTCTAGCTCTGTATGTATGTGTGGTCCATACATCTGCTGTATGAATGTGCCAGATGTTATGAATCCAGATGTTCTCATTGCTGGATTAGCTCCTCAGCTTTGCTGCTGCATAGCCAAACACAGGTCTGTTGTGTCTCACACTGTGAGCACAGGGCTCACCACAGCTAGGGACAGTCATGCATCCTGGACATCCTGGCACAATCTTTTGCAGGGGTCTCGTGGGAGTGTTTGGTCATGATCTGTGACTGCTTGACTGAATGTCCCTGGAGCAGAGGAGGAATCATGCTTCTACAGTGGTCAAAGGGTAGGCCATGAAGCAGGATCGTGTACCCAAATGATCCATTCTGAGAAAGCTTGCTCCCCTGCTGCAGTCTGTCATAACCTGCCCTTACATGGTACAGCTTATCAGACATTCCCTTCCCTCTCTCTCTTCCCATCACACAACTCATCCCATGGTTGGAAGGCCTATAAAAAATATGGGAGTGAGATCTCTAATCCTTTCTGAAAATGATCTCCTTGTCCCTTTTGCTCCAGCCCCAACATTAAAATCTTACCCATCCTAAAACTAGCTCCCTTTGCTGCAGCTCTATGGGTCTCCCATATTTTTGCTGCTATGCTCATATATTCCTGTGCCCTCTTAGCACATTAAATAGTTCATGGCAAAGGCAGCTTCACACACTGTGCCTTCTCTAGTCTAGTCCCCATCAATGAGTCCAACAAATTTGCAGCATGACTCCGTCCCATAATTGTTCTGAAAACCACACAACCAGAGACACCCTTGTCTCTCCTTTGATTCACTAAAATGGTTCTGAGATTTATTACATTTTCTTGTGTCCTTGATGTACAGCTTAAGGGCAGTGGGCAGCCAATAAAAGATTCTCAGCGCCTTGGGAAGGCCAGATTGTCACTGGTGAGATCCCACTGTGATGTATGGTCATCAAATCACACTGGAGGTGGCATGTGTTCCTTTTGTCAAGCCCCATCAGCTGATAAAGTATGAGGTCAGAAACAGCAAGAGCTTTGGCACAGGCAGAGAGGCTGATGAAGAACAACTTGCTGTGGCTGTGATTTGGAGCTAAATCTGCTTGTAGTTGCAAGAACATCTGTTACAAGATGGTCATAGAGTACATGCACAGATTTGGTCCTGCTGATGCATGATGCCTGTGCTGTTGAAGTTGGAAACTAGTCAAAGAGAGGGACTTACAGCACACTTAAATTGTCACTGTGCCTCCAAGATTATTGTACTTCTGGTTACCCTGATCAGAGTGGACCCCTCAGCTCATCCACAGTGTGCTTCTTTTCTGGCTATGATGGCACCCTGACAGTGCTTTTGCCTTGCACCCCCTCTGTGTTAGACAGAAGCAGAAGCTAATGATCAATGGCCCTTTAACACTTTTTTTTGGTCACTTAATTGCTTTTTACTTTTCATGCAGATATTGAGACAAGGTGCTACAGATATGGGGCTGTGGGGTCAACCTGGACCTAATCCTGTATGCTGTAGCTTGGTACGTGTTTGTGAAGCGCTTCTGATAGGCAGACCATTTATTCTTCCTGCTGCTCTGTCTGTGTACTGCTTTCTTGTCCTCACTCCCACCACCAGCCCATGGCTGCCCACAGAGCAGTCAGGAATTAAATATGCTACAGGCTAATGAGTATGTCAGCATCCATCCCACTGTGTGCTCAGTGTGCACAGTCTGCTGGAGTCAGGCAACTCACTCGGCTTTTAATTGCCTTATGCTTTTAATTCTCAATGGCCTGTGCATTATTGCAGTGCTCTGTAGCCTGTGTTTGCTTACAGCTACGTGATGGTACTGGCGCAGTCCAAGGCATGGACTGTAGTGCTGAGCAGATAGGGAGCCTGAGGGTGCAGGCACCTGGAGAGCTGCAGGCCTCAGGCTCTAGGGGCAGGACTTCCACTACATGCTGCAGAACACACAGATCAATTTTTTGTGTCAATTCAAATAAAGCATCTTTTCTCCTGAAGAACTAAATACAACACAGCAGCTGTCTGGCTGTCTACAGGTTTGGGCTGTTGCACTCCAGCAGCTCCTTGGCACCTGTGTAATGGTCTCCAATCTGGCAAACATGAAGTAAGAAAGAATTACTCACAGGAGTTGAATTTGAAAATTCTGGTGCTTGTTAAACCACTACTGCTGGAAATAAATGTATTTCTGGAAGTTGTAGGGTGATCAGGCATGAAGGAAGGATGTGGGGGCAAGAATTGGTTTGGTACTGTCAGACATTAGGAGGGTGTCTGAAGTCTCAGCACTTGCAGCCTCTGAGGTGGGGAAAGATGTTCATATGGAGGAGAAAAGTCTCTGTACCTCTTGAATCTCAAATCTGTGTCTTACAGTCCTGATTTATACACCAATTTTCAAACAAACATTCTTTTTAAATTAAGTAATTTTATGTCTACATTGTCTGAAATAGTACTGTCTTTATTGTATACTTCTCAAAGTGAGATTTTAATCTGCAGCTGCTATGTTTAATAGCTACAATTAGGGAAATTGTTAAGAATTCTTGGTTTTATCGCATTTATACTTCCTTTTCTGTTAAGGAAGATGCATTTTGTGGTAGAGTTTTTAATGAAACACAATAAAATGTTGATGGTAAGATCTGCAGATGATATTAAATATGAGAAGGACACTTCTAGAATATAAAGCACAGTAGAAATTAATTCCTTTTCGTTTCCCTTTTGTTTGTCTTGATGGCTCAAATTTCCATGTGGAAGGCTCATACTTTCTTTTAAAAGCAAAAGGGTGTTACACTCTAGTGATGAAAGGGCTGGGGAGTTGCAAGCTTAACAGTGAGTGCAATAAAAATGATGTATTTGAGAGTGTTTGATTGTCTGCTCCATGTAAGGTACCTGTCTGCAGTGTGTGAGCTGTAGAAGATGTTCAGGAAGCTGCTGAGGATACATTAAGTCCATGGATACAATGAGGGAAGAAGCTTTTTGCCACTTCCAATGGAACTAAAATTTCGTAAAGGGCCTTAATGGGGCCAGAGGAGAACCAGGCTAAATATTTCACGGATGAGGCAAGACTGCTCCAGAAGGAACTGGTTCTGGTGTGAGCAGAAGTCAATTTGCTCCACCTGGCTCCATGGCCAGACATCCCCATGACCCCTTTTTCTTTTAGCACTATGGACCTAACCAGGGTGCTGTTTCTCACTGGCTCCAGGACCGTTACACACTCAGTATGAGGATGCTGGGCAATGCTTCTAGGAGCACCAGACAGCTGGAAAGGGGAGTGTGTGCTTCTCCCAAGAAGGTGGTAGTGAGGTGGGAGTCAGGGGAAGTGCACAACTGTAGGAGCCTGCGGTGTCCTACAAGTGGTCTCAGACTCTCATTTTGACATGAGCTGAAAGCACCAGCTGCTGTTACCCTTCTCCTGTGCATGAGCAGTGCTGCCCTCCTCTTGAAGCTGGCTTTAGATCATGAAAGGAGCAGCCAGCTTTTGTCCATTCTGCCACATGTTTGATTGATGGATACATCAATCTGTGTTGTATGCATAAAATTAATGCATGAAAGAAATATTTAGGATGCAATGCTGTGTGTACCAAAAGTTAGGAAATACTGGGTTCTCAAATTTCCCAGTATAACCTAAAGGGATCCCACTCAGACATCCCATCTCAGTGCTGGATGCAGGGAAGGTTCAGGACAAAAGCATAAAGGAACTGTGAAATTAAACACCAGTTTTATGCCTGCATGTAAGGGCAGGCTTCACAAGCAACACCAAATATGCCACTTCTGGTCATAGTTCAGCATTTGGATGTCAACTGATTTACCCTGCATAGCAAAGCTCTGATGCAGTGCTGAAATACAAGCTCCTGCAGTTTGCAAAGGCCAAAATTAAGCATTAATTCCCTTATGTGAGTGTAATAAGTTACCTTACTGTTACCTACAGTGAGTCACCACTGAACCCTCAGTATGGTAACTCAGAGACTTTGGTGATCTTGATACCCCCATTCTGTTTGTGCATGTCTATATGGTTGGGGTCTGGGATGTTTGGAAAAGATTGCTGCCTCATGTGTTTGGCTCAAAAGATAAGGAGAAGGAGCACAATTTAGTATCCTCGTTCCTGCACTTGAAGGACAAGGGCCTCAGGCCCCAGCAGTATAGGAGATTAAGAGGGACGTTCACAGCTGGTGGTGAGTGTACGAAGGAAGATGCTAACCCTCATTCTTTAGCTGGGGAATTTTTGACCCTGACAAGGAGAGAGAAGGATGAGAAGTGAGTTTTATGCTGGATATGTTGGCACTGCTGTGTAGGGAGAATAAAGAAACCTAAGGCAACAGTTCTTTTTTTTTCCCCTCCTCAAGGATGGCATCCCTCAGTCCGTCATGGGGGCCCCAGGATGGTGTGACCGGATGGTGACATGAAGCGCAGTCCTCCACCATCTCCCAGCTGCAGATGCTCTGGCAGCTCAGCTGCGTCTCTGCGCAATATCTGCTGCTGCTCTGTCAACAGGTCCAGCCCATCCTCAGCATGCTGACAGACAAGCTCAGGTGGTTCAGGAGCAGAGACAGTTCGATGCTGATGCTTTGGCTGGGACACGTTTGCTTTGGCCAACTCTGCTACAAAAGCAACTGCAGAGAGCAGAGGTGCTTTGTGGTGTTGGCAGTGCCTGAAGTCAGTAGGAATTCAGAATGAGCCCTGGCTTGAACCATCAGCATGTGCCTCATAGATCCCTCAATGCTTCTGGAGTGTTGCCAGCATGCTTTCCAGCCTAAGGAAACTGAGAAGTAAATAACAGAGGTTTAACATTCAATATCTCAACCAAAGCAGAGAGGAATTTCCAAGTCAAAGATACTTTTTTTACCCCAAGGACATTCCCTGTGCAGAGTATGAATACCTGCTTCCAAAAAAATGGAGGTCTGATCCTTTCCCAGAAAAGGATCACAAGGATCCATTGTAAAGGCAAGGGTTAAGTAACCCTAATGTAGGATGGACTACTGTCCCCAGTAAGAGATATCAATTCACTTTTAAAAAGGAAAAGAAGGAAAGGAAAGAAATGTTCTGCTCCAGCATTCTTTGTGGACAAGATATAAAGCCTTTGGCTGTATGAACATGTTGCTCAGTGCACATTGTAAAAATACTTGTAGAATGTTCTAGGGAGCACATTCCCACTCTCATTAAACCTAACACAAATCCGAATATATTTCAAATTTATGCTATGATGACAGTGAAGATGAATAAAGTTATTTTCTTCACTGTGGGGCCTGTGAAGTCACAAATAATGCAGCTGTTTTAGGTGATGGGCAGCCTAGGAAGTCAGGACTGTGTTTGTTCAGAATGAGGTTTGCTGTTACAAAGAATTTTCCTTTATTCTCTGAGGATGATATAAATTGCTACTAGTCCCAATTAACTGTTTCAGTGATGACATCTTTCAGAGAAATAGGCTGGAAGAGGAGAGGAGAAATATATAATGAGTGAGGTTCGCCTTTGCTCTGCCCTTTCTATAATGAATAAAATAAGAATGAGTAGTGAAGAAGAACAATCCATAAAACTCCCAAATGCAGTTGGAAGAGATGTTCCCTCATGCAGAAAACAGCCATCGGTCTGCCTTCTAAAGATGCTTTCAGAAGCACTGGACCTGGTATTTTGAGAGGATGATGCTGGAGACAGAAGGGCCTGGAGCCAGCGTGCAGCCACAGTGCGGAGCAGAGTGGCTGCCCTGGGCAGAGCTCTGGTGCCTGAAGGCACTTACTGCAGGCTGTGAACCACAGCTTAGCCCATGTCCCCAAAGCTGTATAAGTTATGCAGAGTAGCTCAGTATCCGGAGCACGCCAAGGTATCTTAAGACCCCTGTAGCCCTATTTGTGTAGCTGCAAGTTTCTCAGTTCAGTAAAAATCTGATTTAATGGCATAACCTCTCTGAGAAAGACTCTCCATTTCCCTTTGCCAGCTAAGGCACTGAATTTACTTGAATCCTTAACTAAAGCTTTCCCCCAGAAAGCACCTGCTGGCCTGAACATCTCTTCAAGAGTGTTTCTGTCTCAGACTTGCTTTTTCCTAAAAGGTATAGAGAAAGTTCCCTGTTTGGGGAACTTAAGAGCTCTGATTCTTGGAACAAGGCAGATTTAGCAGCAGCAGACGAACTGGTGACCACCCCTGGATGCCCAAGAGAACTGCTGTGAGGAGATGCCATGGGAAGCATCGCTCTGCTACTGGCCAGTTAACCCACAGCCCAGTGTAGAGGAGTGAATTGAAACCACCAGCCAGGATGCTTGCCTTCTGTTTCCCAGAGAGGAATCCTGAGCCAGCTCTTGTGTCCATGCTAGGGATTGTTCACTGTATTTGAAATTGTGAAGTTCATATCACTGTTTTATACTGCAGAATAGCATGCTCTTCACCCATCTGATAAGAATCGTCCAGCATCTTTGTGTATAAATCTGTTAGGTCATGCCTGCATTTCCCAGCTATTGTTTTAGGAGTCTCCTTCCGGTATTTAAAAATGGGAAATATCTTCTTTAATATCTATCGTCTTCCAGCTTTGAAGCTGTGCTGAACAACAAAGACAGACAAACACTTAATTCTCCCCTAATCCTTTAAATACCTTTACAGGCACATGGCGTTCACACGCTGTTAAGCCCCTCTCCTGTAGCAGCTGTACATCTTCTTTTAACTCTACCTCTAAAGCCTGCAGCTTCAACTGGGGTGGAACAGGAACCTGTGGTACCGTTGTCCTGTGGTGGCTGTCCTTCTGGGTGGTACAGAGAGGGATGGTTTTCCATAATAAAGCAATCATCTGGATTGAATTGCAGATACCTAATCCGCTCACAAGGTATTCCTGTTTAGTTTTGTGAAGTGAACAAAGACATCAACTTAGACATGCTCCAGGCTGGATTCGGGTATCTCTGAGAGCTTCTGATCATTCCTGTGGTTAGCCAGCCTCATCTGGTAACTTTAACACAAAAATGGAAGCACAGGATCAAAATCTTTTTCTTCAGGAAAGGGAGCTGAAATAGAATTTTTCCTTAACTTCAATCCCCAGAAAAACATCTGAAGGAGCGGACATGAGAGTTGGGACAAACCCGTCTCTCTCAAGCCTCCTGCTGTTTTTCTATGGTGTGGGAGCAGAGTTGGATTTAATAGTTGCCTTACAGGATGGGAAGTGGGCTGGGATGCCCTGCTGGTCATATGAATTGGTAAGTATTCACTGACTTAAGCCCCACAAAACAATTTACTTTTTTCCCCTCTTTTTTCCCTCAACATCAAAACTTTTGACTCGTTTTCAGTAGTTTTGCTGCCTTTCTGTGAGGACCCATGAAGACATTTAGTCCGTTCCACTGGCTGAAGACAGATAACCACACCAGTATCATTTCTGACAGCTGCCTAAGCAGGTCCTGAGGACCTTCAGACCCCATACTCTCCTCAGACAGTCCATCCTCATATTATCCTTCCTGTTAAAAAATTCCACCTGGCATCTAACCTGAAGCCATGATTTCTTGGCGTGCAGAGATCATTATGGAAAACACCCAATCTTTTCCCCTGGCACCAGTGAGCTATCCATTCAAAGACTCTCTTTCCTATTCCCACTCAAGCCTCCTCTTCTTCAGGCTAACAACCTTCACTCTTTTCTATATATTTTCTAGACTTCTGTTCATTTGCATTGCTTATTTCTGCCTGGGCTACATCATATTATGAGGGTGGCACTATTCTACAAGCTAAAATCATCGTTTAGATCAGTGTAGGCATGGGAGCCAGGCTTTGGGCTCCTTATCGGAAATCTTGCCTTTTATCAAAGGCTGTAAAAGCCTGGTGAAAGCATTCTCTGATGAAAGCTTAGATAATTTAATAAAAAGTAGCATTTCTGGAGCTAATCTGTCATCCAAGTGCACAGCTATGCCGTGCCACAGTGTTGGTGGCCATTGGGAAATTTTTCTTTATTGCACACTCTCACTTGCTGGAAGCTAAAACCGATCTAATAGCAGGAGGCTTTGGAGGCACAGTAAAGTGTATAAAAAAGACTCTATTCTAATTTTTTTAAAAAAAGAAAACCAAAAGGGGAAGCCAAAATAGGCCACTACTGAGGGTTAAAAAGACAGATGTAACAAAAGAATATTTCTGAGGTTTTATGCTGTTTTGTGCACTTGAGTCACTTATAAAAAGACTATATTCCATGTTGAGAAACTAATGAAATGTTCTTCACGAAGAGTTTTTTAATTCTACTTTTTTAATGATTTACTTCTTTAAACAGCACTATCTTGTTAGCTGTTGAAAGCTTCTCTTTGTAACCTTCTAAAGCACTCCAGATATCTTCTATGAGAGGGTTTTAAACTCCCCAGCATAAACAGATGGTCTATTGGTATTTGTATGTCAGAAGCTAGCAGTTTATATGGTAAAACACACTAGATTAAGTCTTTGGTGTTGGAGGGAAAGTTAATGAATAAGATTATCATGTGATGGGTTTACTCTAGTAAGATTCACACAATTAACCAAGAGCAGTGTGGCATATCATAACATAAAGATGCCATGTAACTATGGGCAAACTCTTTGGTTAGTGGATTTGTTACTTAAATGAAGGGAAAAGTTGGCTTTCAGGGAGTGTTATGCATGAAATCCTGATTTTAGCTGTACTAATGCAGTTAACTTGCTGCTCACATTTGAACGGGGATACCACATAGCCCTGCAGCTTTGATCAGCCTTTTGGAAACACACGTGGGGTTCCTACCTCTGCTGTAGACATCCTGTGAGCCTGATTATCCAACAGACCAAGGCTAACATGTTCACACTAAGGAAATCAGTGAGAGTACAACAGGTTTCTTTACACCGATTTTGATTTGCTATAGAGTTAGGTTATTCATAGAGGTACTATGAATAACATTATACTAGCTAGAAGTCTTGCTGAAGAGCAAGTAACGTGGAAAAAAAGCACAATCCTTAAGAGAAGAAGGAACTCAAAAAAGGAATAAACCATCATTGGCAAAGCTGTTGTGTAGATTCACAAAGGGTTATATTGCCCAAAGCATATATTTTTAGACATTCTTCAGTATTTACCTTAAAGATATTGCTAAATTGGAGGAATCAAATAATATGGCATGTGCATTCTGACATATTTCTCTTTTTAAAAACTGCACTCATCAGCTTCCTTCTCAAATAAATTTGAAGAGATGCAGCCAAATTACTGAGTCTCCTCGTATGCTTTTCCTTGAAAAAGTTAGATGTCTTTCACTGATGGAAATTTCATTGATATATGAATTATACTCATATATTAACCTGACTGTTATGTGTGCTCACTTGTTCATGAAATCAGCTTATGGAACTAACCCTACAGGCCACATCTACAAGAAGGAGCTTTCCATATCAGATCCTTAAGCAATATCACAATATTTTCTAATAAATATTTCTCAGCAGCTGGTACTCTAGGAACTCTTCAAGAAGTAATTTAATTTTTTTTTTTAAAAATTTAAGCCTCTAGATTTGAACTTCGCTGTTGTTCTTAGAGGCCAGGTAAGCACAAAAGGCCATTTGAATATATTACCTGGTTTTATTTTCACCATGACCTTCCAACATAATGGTATCAAGGACAAACCCTGCCCTTACATGGTGTTCATTGACCTTCACAACAACCAGGAACTTTACCTTTCATCTCAAACTGATATTGAGGGATAGGTTTTGCCATCAGATCTGTTAACTTCAACATGGATGCACCTACACTCAGCATTTCACCCAAACACTTAACAGCACCACAGGGGTTTCCCAATGTTCCTGGGCAAGAAGGATAAAACAGAGCAACTGTGTCCCGTCAAAATTAGGCAGACCAGTCAGCCAGAGTGAAAACATGTCAGGCAGCCCTCCAAAAAAATGTAGATAGAGCATCTTTGTTGTCTGAAGCCATGTACATGAATGCACGACATGTCTGGGGAGAGCGAGCTGCTCACCAGGCACATGGCAGCGCAGCCAAGTGGGGCTTTATCCCTGCTGCTCTGGGAGGCTCAGGCTGCCTCTGCCACTGCTCGTCCTCAGGATGCTGGGGCAGCTCACCCAGCCTTGGTGCCCAGGCACACAGCACACCAGCACCACGAAGATCCACACGTGTCCACTGTGTCCACCCACAAAGGCCGTCGCTTGCTGGGTGCTCACTCCTCAGCACACAGGTGGCTGAGTCATTACAGAGAAAACAATCATTTAAGCTTTGGCTCTATTAAAGGAGCTCCTTGTAATGAAAATGCCAGTTTGCCAAATGCTACTTCAGGTTGAATTTCTCTTTGTTTGTTTTGGTTTTGGTTCTGGGATTTTTTGTTTTGTTTTCAGGTTTTGGTGGGTTTTTTGGTTGTTTTGTTTTGTTTGTTTTTCGTTTGTTTTTTGTTTGTTTTTGGTTTTGTTTGCCTTTGTTTTTGGTTTTCTAAAGCCTAGATTTCTAAGTCCTAATCAACCTGTTTTTTTCAGCTTGCCTGACCTTTTTGGGAGCATATGGATTGGCACTTCACCCTGCAAATCCTCCAGTAAGACAGTAACTTGTGGCTGAGCTGCTTTGTAATAATTTTGTGAACAAGAAATGGACCAAATAATTTTTGTATTTTGTTTAAAAAGATACTTAGGCTATGATTTGGAGCTCTAGTAAAGAGGGTCTGTTAAAGTGGTTTGCACGACCCAGAATGCCTAATTTAAAAATTAGGATGAAGTAAGCTTTTACCATGGTTGAAACTTTTATTGTGGCAGGAGGAATCCTGTCCACGTCATCCCCGTTTCTGCAGCTGCCAGACGTCCATGCTGCCGAGGGAGGGAGCAGCGCTCCTGGCTGTGCTGCCGGAGCTGGTAGTGGTTCCCACCAAGTGATTTGGATGCAGTGGGAAAGGTCAGCCCTCGCCTGGGCCTGGTGCAATTCCTGCTGTGCTGCATCTGGCCAGGCAGGGAAAATATTCACTGCCACTCATGTCTCACACCCCCTCCATGTGGTCTCGCTGGCTACATCTCCCTGGGCATAGGAGACAGATCTGGGGACATTTTCTGCCATGGAAGCCATGTGGCACAGGGTGACTTGTATTTTATGCTGTCTTATCCCTCTTGTCCTGCATCCACAGTGGGAATGGCTTTTGATTGTGGGACCTATGATAAGGTTGTCATGGCCCCCAACCACTTCCAGGGACTCAGAGCCTGGTGGCACAGACAACCATGCTCCAGGGTCAAGTCCCAGGCTGTTTTTCAGCTCACAGACAAAGATGTACTTTCTGCAGGTGGGCAGCAGCCCTGCCTGAGGCTCCCACATCCTGCCTGCCTAGCCTTTTGCCTTTACAGCTGAGATAGGCAAAGAGACACCTTTAGGGCATGAGTTTTTTGATCTGTTTTGGATTTACCTTTGGGTGAGTGGGACTGTGCCTTATTTTCCCCCTTGAGTGCAAGGGAAGCACTTTCTACCACCTGTGCTGGAAATGCTGAAGTGAGGAGAGAGCCACACACCTCCTGGGCACCTCCTCGCTTCAGCATGTCCATCCAGGATCGGGAGTATGGGCACAGCCACTGCAGTGGGACACCAGGCATGTGCCAGCATCCTCCACCATCTCCCCTGTGAAAGCACCAGATGCCAGGGAAGGACAAAGGAGCCATTTGTGGATAGGAGTCAGATACAACAAAGGGACTGAGCAACATCAGCAAAAAAAACCTGGGAGGGCAGCAGCCAGCAGAGCTGGTGTTGTGGGGTGCAGCCAAGGGAGGTGCCTTCCTGCTTACCCTGTAGGGGAAGGTGAGCAGAGAGGGACTAAAAGGATGGATGTGCTGCATGGCAGTCCCTCATCATCACCACCGGCAGTGAAGCAGTTAAGATGTGGGGAGCCCTTTTTTCCCCCCTACATCTGAAAATAGCACAAGGCAGCCTTTGAGCACAGGCAGTGATGTGCTGACATTTGTCCCTTCGAAACATCCCCCCCACCACCCCTTCTGCTCAGTTCACGGGGCAGGAAGAGCCGCCCACTTGGAGATGGAGCCCGGAAAGCCTCTCGAGGAACAGGACACTTCCTCAGGGCTGACCTTCTAAAAATAGCCTGGTAGGGATGAATACTTGTGTGAAACAGCCCGCAACCCAGCGTGATGTGGTACACACTGGAGTCTCTTAAGGCTGGAATCTCTTTAGGCTAGAATGAGGTGTAATGTGAAGGAGGCAAGGAGGAAAGGAGAAGCCAGTTGTCTGATTTCTGCCTTCTCATTAGGGGTCTCTGATAGTGAGGGGAGTGGGGCAGATACCTCCAGGGTATGATCCAGGGCGGCGCATGGGCTTGGGGACCTGGCCAGCCCTCTTGGGGTAACTAACTCTTGGGGGTACACAGTTCTTGGCTTTAACTTTTGCAGGATCCCACAGCAAATTGCTCTCCTGCAATTCCATCAACCCATTCACCAGGAGCTAAAATAGCAGTTTTTGCTAACCATTATTTGTTAACCCTTTCTGGTAATGAAACCATGTCTTCAGTCAGTAGGAAAACATCACAGCTGTCTGGCAGAGGCAGACAGAGCTCCTAGAACCTGCCAGANCCCCCCCCAAATCACTGTAATTTTCATTTACTCAGATGAACGAGCATCTGTGACTTAACAGACATTCAATACAAAATTCATAGTAAGAAAAGAGGCACTTGGGATAATTTTGATTGATTTACTTGGCAGATTTTTGATAGCTACTGAAAAACATACTATTCAGGTTTAGGTGAAAAATAAATGGAGTCAAATAAGTGTCACTGCATAGTACTAGGAGGTATATACAGCCACATGTAAAAATGCATAAACACAAACATTTCTGTACAGCAACTTTTCTTTTCAGTCTGTATAGAGAAACACTGGTTTATAATATGGGGAAAATATAAAGCAGACATACATGCAACAAGGACATGACAGTTACATAGGTCCCACCTGCCTCTCAACAGCTGAAATACCAATAATAACAATAATTATAATAATAATAATAATAAAAGCCTTTTTCAGGGAAAAAATTTGAAACCTGGAATGTTTTCATGTTGAGGTTTCCAGAGAGCTTCAGATGTGAAACATATCTGAAGGTGATTTAAAGGCTTGATTCAAAGCCCTGTGAAGGCAATGGAAAGACTCCATTGGTTTCAGTGAGCTTGGGGTCAGACCCAGCTATTTAACCATGATCCCACTCTGCCCTCCCCCAAAACCCAAATTTGAAATCTGCAGATAAAAATAAACAATCGTATCATACAAAACTTTGTATATAGAATACAAAAGGTAACAGTTGACTTTTTGTATAAAATACAACTTTTTGATAGTATATTTATTTCACATATGTATAAATATAACCCAAATAATATGATTTTTATTATTCCTACCAAAATATTATTACTTTTTGTTGTTGTTTTTACAAAAGTTTACAAAACAAATAATTCTTTATATTTACAACCCAATACTGTGAAGAGTGCCCAGTCAATGATGAAAAATAGACTTTAAGAGTAGTGCACTTAGCCATTGCAAAGAAAGAAAAAAAAGACACTAGCTCCATTCAGATACAAGTGTTCCGAAGAAATGATACTGGATTCAAGTTTTGGTTGCAAGAGTCTTTCACAAGCTCGCATTTCAAATGCATCAGGCATATATTTACAGGACTGGAAATGGCCTCTACCTTTTTTCAGTTTACTCAAGACAGGATGTAATTTTGCTCCCAGGGATGGCACTCACAGCCCAGTGGCTTTTGCACTCCAGGCTGAGGCCAACAGGACAACACTCAGCACTGAATCCACCACTGCATGGTATCATAGAACCATAGAATCAGAGAATATCCTGAGTTGGAAGGGACCCACGAGAATCACTGAGTCCAACTCCTGACTCCTTGGGACCATTTCCTCAGCTGAACAATTTTTTTACATCATTTGAGGATCTGGAAATCAGTCTGATCTCAATACAGAAACCAGTGGTGGCTTTTTCAATGGCATGTGAGGGTAGTTGAGGGTACCAGACTTCAGTGCCCGTTGCTCATGGTGATACTAACTCAGCCTTGGCCTCAGTGGCATCCATCACAGCTGTCTGTTCCTGCCAGAGTGCTGGCAGTCCCTGCTGACCTGCTCATGGACAGGGGCTGTGTGAGGCAAATGAGCCAATCTTCCCTCCACTTCAAACTCATGCAACTGCCACTTCAGTCTAGTTTTGCATGCTTTATACAGACACACTTGTTAGGTCACATCTGTATCTCTCCACACTTAGGTGGCACCCCAGTTGCCTGAGCTGAAAAGCTCTTCAAGGACTTGGAAAAACTTGTACTGACATATCAAAGGGACTGCATGCACCCCGGCCAAAACTGGGGAGAAGAGAGAGCTTTCTGGGGAGCTGTCACCACGTTACACAATGCAGGGGTGTGCAATGATCACTAGCTGGGTTGGCAGAAGGGACTCTTCAGCAGGCTTTCTTGTCCCTCTTATTTCTCTGGGAATGAACAGGCTCAACTGGCATATCTAACTAAATGCCCATGTTACACCTTTTGTGGAGGTGCTGGTGCTCATTTGTGTGACTATCCTTCTTGAAACATCTTGAAAAATTACACCCATTTGAAATGACAGGGTGAAATGACTGGAAAAGCCTTATTAAAACCTCTTGCAAGAAGTAGGTCAGATAAGTGCAGAGGCTATTGTCAAATAGTCTACTCATCCCACTGCCACTAACAAGGATGAATAAAGCACTTGCAGGGGCAGAGCAATGCCTCTTGGCACCAAGGCATGCGAACACAGGCATTGTATTCCTTTGCTACATCTAGTTTTAGCTAATTCAGAGGAGGCTGTGAAACACATCGCACCACATCATTTTAAAGAACAGCATTTTCATTTGAATTGCAAGATCTGTTCCCATCCATGAATCCTGTCTGAATCACTGTGGAGCTGCATTATAGTGACATAGCATATCCTTCTGATGCCCTTACTGACCAAGTCTATAGCAAAAAACTTAATATAGTCAAGACTATTCCCTGGCAGGTGTGGGACAACCTGTATCCTTACTGCTCTGCTCTGCTAGCCTTCAAGGCAAGGTGGCTGCAAATTGCCTATGGGAATGGTCCTTGCCCCAGGATATCTTCCTCGTGATGCACAGAAATTGCTCAGAGCGATATTAGTTGGACCATTCCCCAACCCAGAACAGATGATCGAGTCCAGTGCCTGGAAATAATCCTCAGAACTGTGTCATGTACAAGCACAGATGTGGCTGAGTGGAGCCTCCTGCTGTGAGTTATAATTGATGTGCATGCTAGTTTCAGGGGCAAGAGCCTCTCATACTCCAGACAGAGGCTGTGGGGACCTGGACCATCACCAGAACCCTTTCAACTCAGTGGCAAAGGAGAAAACAGGATGGAATTGAAAATGCTGTGCCATCAAAATAGCAGTTTCTCCCCACGCAGATAGATGATGGCATTTTGTCTGGGCTAAGCCTGTTTGAGAGAAGAAGATCAGGCTGAACTACCTGATTGATACTCGCCATGATTTGAGATGAAAATGAGGACAGTGGCTTAGCTGAGCCACTTTAGGTATTTGCCCTCCTCTAAGCTGGACTGGGAGAGTAGTCAGTGAGGGTCAAATCATGAGCACCCTTCTCACTCAAGTTTCTATTAAGTCAATGGAGTCCCTGGGGTAGGGCAAGGTGGCAAAGTGAGGATCCTGAGCTTTGGTAGTAGTTCATCTCATGTTTCCCTCAATGCCCAGAATGACTGTGCTACTGGAAGGACAGCAGCATCCTCTAATGCTCACTGCAAACACTGATGAAAGGGGGCACACCAATTCTAGAGCACACCGAGCAACACACTGGATGATCTCTTTCCTTTTTCCCTTGGATGAGACCACTTACCCTGCTGTGTGCTACAAAAGGTACAGGATTTATAACAAAATCATTGGGAAAGCAAATAAAAGTTTGTACTGTGCAGAAGTAAACAGTTTTTGTAATGCCATGAGATTTACACAGGGCTTAAGCTGTCAGGGCTGAGCAGTTCCAAGGAAGTTAAGGGCTGTGAACACAATGACTGAAGAGCTCTGGACCACTTGAGGTCTTACTAGCACTCAGAGAAATATGTTCCACAGCCCATACCACTGTCTGGTGCTTCCATGTGTGGGAAGCTGAACACGTTTTTTTCTGCAGCCCCTGTGAGAAGAACCGATGAGTTTGCAATGGGCTGGGCACAGGTGTGGGGAACAGACCCTTCACATGCTTTCACTCCTTTGTGGCAGGCAGGAATATCACTTCTGCTGTCATTTCAGTTCTGTTCCTATAGCTACTCTTCAAACAGGGCAGTTGCCCTATGTTGTATTTTAAAGGACAGCCCAGTTACTGGAGTGTAAATTAATAAAGCAAGTTGTTGGCATCTAAAGAGAAAGCAAATGTCCTTGCTGCCTCTTCATCTGGCTCCCCCTTGGTACTGTCACTTATGAGTGGTTCCCTAAAATTTCATCGAGGTTGATGTCTTTCATCCAGTCATCGTTGCCAGGTTCTGTTTTCAGCAAAGAATCTATAAAATCCGAGTCACTGTTGAGCGCAGGTCCTATACTGTCACCTTGCTGGTTCAGAAAGTCAAACGCTAGGTCATTACCATGGTCACTTCCTTGGTAAGCCCGGGAGGTTTGGTTGGTAGTTGTGAAACCAGTTGATGGCAGAGATGATGGCGGTGTCATGCTTGTTCCTGGCTGATTCAAGGTAGACACAGTCTGTCCTCTCAGCTGGTTGGGTCTTATGCTGAGCCCTCGTAGTGAGCCAGCAGATTGTCCATTTAGAGTCTGGTGCATTTGGTTTAGAGGGGGCCTCATTTGGACTCCCGCTGTTAACTGGTTAGGAGGTGCCAATGTACGCTGAGGAAAATGCTGGTTGCCTACGTTGCGTTGCAAAGACTGGTTAGGATATGGAGTGCCCGTGGGGAAACGGACTCCTGCAGGTTTCAGTGCATCCTGCTGCTTCACTGCAGCCTCTTGTGGGGCCCAGTTCTGGGCACTGGCAGCAGCCGTGATCATCACGTTGGCCGGCCGTTGAGCAGGGATACCTGTCGCTCCATGGGTCAAGCTTGGCCTTATTTGCTGAGAGTTGACCACCGGCCCTGTCCCAAAAGCCGCCCCGTTGTTTCCCTGTGTCATGGTTTGCTGTCGGGACACCATGGGGTTATTCTGACTGGGCAGAACTTGATTTTGGTTTCTGTGTGGCTGCATTTGGTTCATTCCTGAAGTCACATTGTATGTGCTTGGTTGGTTGCAAGGAAGGTTCCCGTAGCAGCCCATACTCCGAGCAGCAGGAACAGAAGGCATCCGGGTTCCAGCAGGGGTGGACATGAGGCTGGAGCTCTGGGGCATGATGCTGTGAGTCGAACTTGGGTTGGATAAGGACATGTTGTTGGAGCTCATGTTCACAGCTGGTGAACCACCTGGAAAGGAGAAAACAGAAGTGTTACAACAAGCATGAGTGCATCAATGTGTGGTGTCATTCAAATACCAATGGCTCAAAAATCCAGTTTTCTATCAGCAGAGTTTCTTGAAGAAGACACTTTGCTCTTAAGAGGACTTAGATGAACTTGCTCAAGGCCTTGAAGATGCCCTATCATCCAAAGGGTGGTTTGGCCTATACTGAGCCACTTGTGGTCTTTCCATCCCTTCAGAGGAGAGCACATGAGCCAAAAATGGTGCTCATTTTAAGAGAAATATTGGAGCAAGGCAAGACTGAATTAATCCCTGAGAGACTGGTTGAAAAAGACCAATCATTTTTTAAACACAGCCAGAGTAGATGGCACTGTGGAGAAGCCTCTCTGCACACAATCAGCTGCTTCAAAGCTTAATTCCCTTTGCTACTATTGGTTCCAGTACAAACCCTACAAGAAGCATGGCTCGAAGAAGTCAGGTTCAAGGCAAATGAAAGCAGATGTTTCTTCACACAATGTGTGGGTCAGCTGAGGAAATCTGTGCCACATGGCACAGCACAAGCTAAATTCTCATACTTCTTTGGGTAGCCCTCAAAGTGTGAGAAAAACTGTGAAATGAGCTTGCTACCAAGGTACCACTGCATTTCAGGAATTCTCTGAGCCTTTCCCACAGAAGGAATGAGGAGATTTCCTATTTCATCGGGAGCAACTAATAGCAATTGTTGGGCGTGAGACACTGCCTTGGTTTGATCCTTTGTACATATGGCAAAACCAGATGGAATTTGACTAACTTTGACTTCATTGTCAAATCTCATTACATATTGGTCTGTGTGATTAATTTTATTAGTTGGTCCATCATCAATTCCTTCCTACTACACAGGTGCTTCAAGACTGTGTCATGCTTGCAGCATTCTCCAAATACTTCAGTCTCAGTGTGTGGCATGTTTTCCTGTCCTTTGGAGCTCCTTTCAGAAGGTGACAATTTTTAACATTCGATTTCAGAACTGTACATCACAGCTGATCACAGTAATAACTTCTGAACATCTCCAATATGGGTGTAAAGTAAGCTCTACTTTTGCAGTTCAGTATCATCTTGGACAATGTTTGCATGTCCAGTTTCAATCACACGGCCTGCTCATGGTGATATCTGGAGACCTGTCAGCCATTTCCTTTTGTGTTGATTTTGTGTCACTCAGATTTCTTAACCAAAATAGGCAGTAAGAAGTCAGATGCTTTAAAGGACATAATCTGAACAAGTACTGCCTTTTGAGTTGTGATTTCATTGAAACAGACACCATGCAAGTCTGAAAAGATTCTTCTAACATCAGCCCATGTTGCTTGAAATTAATTACATCTTCCCCTTCCTAAATTCTTTTCTATTTGGGCTGCATCTGCTCCCCAGTAGTTTTGCAGAGCTCTGCATTAGGCTACTAGGGCCGCAATTACCTACTTAGTCTTTTAATTTTTACCATGGCCTTAGCAGTCTCTCTTGGCATTTCAAGACTAAATAAAAAGTGACACTAAGAATTTGGAGAACCTCTGAGCCACCTCTTTTAAAACTCTTCAAGACAAATCACGCACATACATATTTATAAGTCTATGTTTAGGAACAGCTGCTTAATATACTGTTCCTGTTGAAATTTTACCATAATGATGTTCAGCTCCCACAGACTGGAACTAAAGAAAAATTATATATTTCTGCCTATTCTGCATTATTTTTATACATATGCTATTTCCATTTAGTAATGGATGCAAAGGATTAATTTTTTTCCTTAAGGACTTAAAAAAGAACTCTTCCCAAATCATTATTAACACTGAGCGTGACTCCACAACCAGAGTGCCTGTTCCAAATCAATATAAACATAGATACGTAAATTAAGAAGCTCCCCCTATCCTGGAAGGCAGCCTGTTCCACAAACAGGCTCAAGTGGGAGACACTTGGCTGTAGAGGATTTAATTATCCTAAGAATTGTGTTGTCCTAACTTAAGCACCTAGATTCAGTCCCTGAGCTGGGCAGCCCCTGGGACAGGATATGCTATGGGGAGTCCACCTGGTTTTATCTCAACAGGGACAATCAAATTCCCACAATCAGTGCTCAGCTGGCAACCACATGATTAGCCCCAGCTTTGGCTTTGCTACTGGGTTGTGTGCTTTTGGAACTACTGTAACATCTCCTATGAAGACAGGCTGACAGAGTTGGAGTTGTTAAGTTGGGAGGAGAGAAGACTCTGAGGTGATCTAGTAATTTCCAGTACCTGAAGGAGGCTACAAGAGAGATAGAGAGGGACTTTTTACGAGGATATGCAGTGACAGGACAAGGGGGAATGACTTTAAATTGACAGAGGATAGGTTTCGATTAGATATAGGGAAGAAATTTACTCAGGAGTGGTGAGACACTGGACTAGTGGAGAAGTTGTGAATGTCCCATCCCTGAAAGTATTCAAGGCCAGGTCGGATGGGGCTCTAAGCAACCTGGTCTAGTGATAGGTGTCCCTGCCCATGGCAGAAGGTTTGGAACCAGATGATCTTTAAGGTCTCTTCCAACCCAAACCTTTCTGTGATTCTGTGACTTTTTTGCAGGGGTGATAGGGATGGAGCCCTGATTTTTTACTCCCTTATGCCCTTATCAAAGAAGAGGAATGGTACAGAATTCAGTGGCATTTCAAAAGATCTGGAACAGCAAGCTGGGGAGAGATTGTTCTCTCCCTCCAGCTGAGCTACAAGTTTGTAGAGTCACTTCATTGCCACCGGGATGAAGCCCCTCCTGGGGTGACCCTGCCAGCTGCTGAGCAGACCCCAGGGCTACCATCACACTGCTCCTGCAAATGCTAAACTTTTTAAAGAACACAAATGTTTGGTAAGGGGTTGTACTTGTTGCCAAAAGACGAAGCTTCCTCTTTCTTTGTTTAGCTATTTTTATGCTTTTATTTTTAACGCAAGTATTTTCCATTCTTATTTCTTCCAGATGGGAAGAAATGCCTTCCCCAGAAGCACTGTGTACAGCAGCTGGGCACCCCAGGCTACAGCAGTTCGGAGAAACAGCTTCCCTACCCAATTCACCTGCTCTTTTCTTGGGGGTTTCTTACCATGGCATGGCACCGTGGAGAAAAGTACAGAGAAATGAAATACTTAACCAAGTTTCTCCAGCCTATGTGATTTTATTTAGCTTTTTGTTTCTTCTTCCCTGATCTGAGCAAAGCTATTCCCAGAAAAAGGGAACAGTTTCCCTACTGTTACTCCCTTATGCAAGAGTTTCCTAATGGCTCCATCTGGTAGCTTTGCTGGAAGCTCCCAAACAGCCCTTTCTCCCAGGCTCGCCTGAAAGGCTGCTGTCCTCCAGGGCTCGCTCAGCAGGGACTTGAGATTTGAATGGACAAGTGCTGCCATTCCCACATGTTTCAAACCCAGGAGATGAGACTCCAAATACCACAAGGCTGGCAAAGAGTCCATCAGATTAACAACGACATGAGTCGCCACAAAACACTGGTGATCTACTCACTTTGGAGCCTGTCACAGATGTGGCTGTACTCACTTCCATTTTCTCTCTCAGGCTAGAAATGGATTGTTTTTAAGTAAAAGCCAAGAGTCTCAGTTAATCATTTGATTCCAAGAACAAGCCTTTAAACAACACACCAAATCACAAGATTCCTCAGCAAACTGCTGGGGCTGCCAAAGCATTTGTTTTGGGAGTACAGGAGGTACCAAGCCAGTGAGCAGGGCCCTCACCATGGGCAGTAACACTGGGATGCTTGAGCCAGTTTACTGGAGAAGATTAACACCCAGGTACATTAGAAAGCATCAGTTTCCAGCAACAGTTTCCAGGCTGCAGCAAGCTTATCACTGCTAGAACTTGTAAGCAGAGCAAAGGAGTGCATGAATGCTGCCTGGGCAGCTCAACCTGGCCCATCCCTGCAGAGCTGGGCTGGGGGTTCCACAGAGCCAGCAGATTGGGCGGAGGGGTGGCATGTGGGTACACTGAACTTCAGAGCTCATTAAAATCGTAATAGAAACTGAAAAAGTTTTGCTACAAAGGACAAGTAAGAAGGAAAGACTCAGATCCCTGGCTGAATCTGCAGGGCAAAACTCCATCTTTTTTTCCTTAGCATGTTGCATACAAAAATATACTAGAAGGCAAAGGATCCTTTCTATCCTTACATGCATAGACACTTTTGCAGCATAAAGAACATTCTTTGGTCCCATCTGCTGCATTTCCCCCAGCTCCTCTCTCTCCTCAGCATTTCTTCCTTACTCTGCCTTTGCTCTCTGAGTGGCCTTCAGGCAATCAGCAAGGTGAACAGTATGAAAAACCAAACAAGCAATCCTGTGCTTCAAAAACTAGAATCACCAAGGAGGTCAGGGCACAAGAGCTGAAACAAGGAACTAGTCCAGAAGTATTGGGCATTTCCTGCCCTGGGCAGTTCTGGCAAAAAGCAAGGGCTTTAACTCTACTGTTTGACTGATCTGTTGAAATGCTGCTTGTAGAGCGGCACTAAGGCCACAAGGCCACGGCATATTAAACAGGCCAAAAGTGCCATCTGTGATGGTGCCATGTGAGGTACTTAAGAATCCGTATGAGGGTCCTCACACTGTACATGAACTACCTTTTGAAGGGAGGGATGGTTCTCATCTCAGCCTCTGAACCAAGACGCACCACACACATGAGAGAAGCATCTGAACACAGTGAGGTTGCATAGTCAAGACAACATCTCTGCATCAAGTATTTGGGTGCACATCTGCCCCAGATATTGCTAGTGAGAGGGGTACCAACCCCTCCTTGCCCATGTCTGGGAGAGGTGGTATCAGCTTGGGTGAAGCACCAGATCATACACCAACACTTCTCAGTGGTGCAGGACAGTAAGGTAAATAGCACGGGAGAGCAGCAGCCACCTACTGCCTCTGTGGTGATGGAAGTAGATATCCAGAAAATCATGCCCCAGTCATCCCATGCATGCATGGCTCTTACAGGTGGTCTTCCAGCTGGAAGGAAGGAAGGAAGGAAGGAAGGAAGGAAGGAAGGAAGGAAGGAAGGAAGGAAGGAAGGAAGTAAAGAGTTTCATTGAGCCCATGGGCACTTACCAGGATATTGGTTTGCTTGTTGCATGTTGACCACATTCCTTCTTTGGTCTTTATAATCTGGTGGTGGTCTTGTCAAGTGTCTGTTCAGCTGATCTTGTGGAGTTATTTTCTCCTAGAGGATTAGAGTAGAAGTACATTAATTTGCTTTTCCCTATGTTTTACTGGCTCTGTGTTTTGCCTATCTCTTTCTTTTCTCAGTATGTACAAAACTGAAGTATTTCTTCCTTCCACCCTGTCTGGTCCATAGGAGAGCCACTTGTGAAACTGTGCCATCACCTGCTGAAGTCTATATGGAAGTGTTTTTGCTGGTTGCATTGTGTTTGAGTCTGGTTCAACTTTCCTCTCAGCCTCTGAGAACAATGGCCATGTCTGCACTGCAGTACAAAGTGTATTCCAGTTTCACCTTGTCATCCCTATCCCCAGCCATGCCCATCCCACCCTCACTCTGTCTTCCTGCACTGGAGGGCCGACCACAAAACCCAGCAAAATCCTTGCTTTGTGCTCCCCTCAGCTCTCCTCAGTAGGGATACCAGCAGAACACATGGTTTAGCAAGGATGGCGATGGGCTGGCTGTTTTCATGCCACTAAACATTGCCCTGTGCTTCCCTGTCCATGTACATCGTGCTGTCTTGCCTCTTACATTGGGAGTAAAAGAACTGGGGCAAGGACAAGAGCGAAAGATTGTAGGAAAAAAAATATTAGTTGGGGAGATTTTTCTTTTCATTTTGAGCTTGCAGGGACGTGTGTCTAGTGAGAGGAGGATAAAAATCCAGGTCCTTGAACTGAAATCTAACTAATTGCCCTGTGCTCATAAATATCTGGAAACAGCAGGCACTGGAGTCAATGCCAAATGTCCCATCAGCATCAGTGTGATTTGGTGCCTCCAGAGTGCTACTGCTCACCCACAAGCAACTGCTCCTCGGGATGTGCCCCCATGGCAGGAAATTGTGAGTTTGGTGCACACTTTTGGTGGGCAGCTGCTGGGACAGCGACATACCTCCTCTGCAACATGCACAGGTTTTGTGCTCAGCTGCCAGAATGGCAAACCAGCTTGTCCGTGTGAAAGAGTCAGGCCCTGGCTGGTGATGCAAGTCCATCAGAGAAATCTGGGGATAATCTGCCTGAAAACAGCATACAAATGGACCTTCTAGTGAAAAACCTGTATTTTCTTCTCCCAGGAGCACTTGAAAAAACTGGGAGAAGAGCCTTTCTTGTGTTATTTAGGCATTTCCACAGTTCATGATGGGAGTGAGGGGTCTGATTAAGATTTGTAAGGTTTGTTTCTATATCCTGCTCAATCTGAATCCTCGTGAAGAAGAGAGACTCTCAGGAAATCCCTGCAATTCATGTAAGAACTGTAGGCAAGCTTTATGTGTATTTTTATGTACACAATGCAAAAGCAAAGCCAAGCTGATTAAATTTCCATTTTATTTAAAAGAAGCTATTTGAGCAATTTAGTTCTTGTTCTGCTAAAAATTCTGACAGAAAACTGCAGCACAGAGACCTGACTTGAAACTTCTTTTTGATTCTGCATAAATCTAAAAGTCAAGACTTATTTCCCTTATAGAATCCCCCATGTCTCCTAAAAGGACCAGAAACTCGCAGCTAGTCTCTCAGATACCAAAGGAGAGAGAAGAACTGGCTACAGATACCTAGAAATGCAAAAATAAAAACAGAGAAAGTAGGACTCATACATGATCCCAGCCAAGCACACAAACTTGTGTTGAACCCCCAAAAACAAGGATCCTTGTTCACACACAGGCATTTTACACCATGCTGCCTGGGTCACAGAGCCTGGAAGTCAACCTTCCTCTGAGATCAAAGTAGCATAGCAGTGCACCTTGGTTTGTCTTGCAAAGAAAACCATGGGCAATATTCATATGCCTCAAAACCAAGCATATGCTTGGACTGTTCTTGTAGTGAAGCTGCAGTAGCTTGGACACTTGAGTTGCTTCATATAGACTGAAGAAGGTTTCAAAAAGGCTTAGAAAAGTGCTGAAAAATACAAGGTGCACTCTTGAAGTTCTAGGCATTGCCAAAATGACCTTGAAGTTTTGGGGGGCTTTCTTCTCCCTGTCTTAGCTTTCTTTTCTATTGTTTTTATGACAATGTTTTCCATGTAAAATAAGGAATTAGTAGACTTACAGCTTCTGCCAGCATCTGCTGCTGTAGAAGGAGTTGTTTTTGCTCCATCATTTGCCGTTGCAGAGCCTGTTTCTTTTCCATCAGCTGCTGATTCAACAGTGATTGCTGGGATGAGTTCATGTAACCACTTCCAGTGTTTGGATTTGAGCAAGAACTAGAGCTTGGAGTGGGGCCAGCTCCCTGGCCTACCACAGAGTGTTGTTCCTGAAACAGAAGAAATGGCTCGTGAAGGATGAAAATAATAACAAGCATCAAGAAAAGGAAATAATCCTTTTTATGTAATTAGCTGAAGTTCAGGACACAGCCCACAGACTCTCAGGACAAGTGACCGATACAAAGGCTTTGACAAAAGTAAAAAGGGGATTGAGTAACTTCATCCCTCAGGAAGGACTCTGAAAATGTGCCAGGTGGTTCCAGTGGAAAACCTCAATATTGTACCAGGAGCTTGGGAAACATTAACAGAAGTAACGGAGCTGTCCTGGGGATCTTTTGGGAAACGTGCATTGGTCTGTACAGCAGTTTGTTTGACCACAAGGGAACACACGCGGCGTCTGCTGGTTCCTTCCATCTGGTGAACAGCAGCGAGAAGCTGCAGACTTATTGCTAGAAGTGGCATCTATTCTTAGAAAATACAGAGGTGGTAAGTTAATACTTCACAGTGGGGTGAATGGTGCTGCTTTCATTTGTCCCGTCATCTCCCTGACAAGAGAAATCTCTGAGAGACTGCTAATTGACTCCCATTAGCAACAGGATTAAATAGGCTTAGAGTGTATCAACTTCCTCGGTAAAATAAATGTGTAACTGGGAAGGACCTTGAAGAGTGTTTTAGTGTCTCTCTGGTCTCTGCAAGGGATCTAGATCTGCTTCCTCTTCCCCGTGTGCAGCACCATAAGGAAAAGATGGCAAAAAGTCATTTAGAGGGCAATAGGGAAGGTACATGAGGACTCAAACCATGCTCATACAAGATAAGAATGAACATAGAATGACAGTATGCTGCTCCTTTTCTCTTGGCCATTATTTCCCTTGGCAGCAATATGTTTTCTGCCTACTTGTTCCAGCAGTGCTTGGTACTTGGGCCTTTACCAAATGTAGGAAATAGCTTTCTCAGTGCACACACAAAAATACTCAGCCTATGTTGGATCACTCGATACCCAGGTATTTCTTAGCCACGCAACGACAAAGAAAATGGGATACACCGAAGGGGTCACACCAGTCACGAGACACATCCATTCTCTGACCTCACTTGGCTGCAATTCACCATCAGAACCAACCACATAACTCTATTTAACTGAAGAGGCAGCAGCATTTTTGCCTTGCAACGCAAGGCTGCATGGCAGGAGCCTGATGCTCCCTGTTACACAGTGGTGCTCTCAGTACTGAGGTCTAGATCCAGGATCTGGGCTCCTATCCTAGTAAAGCTCTGTGCCATGGCCATTGTGCCCCACGGCATTTGGGGAAATACGGACTGACTGACGTTGAAACAAGGATTGGTCATATGTAGCCCACCCGTGCCCTGAAGACCACAGAGCACTGACGTTTAGTGCTTTGCAAACTCCGGGGAAGCTCATTCCTGCGCCTTAGCTTTTGCATCTCTCCCCTCCCCAGTAACACACACACACTACAGACTAATCCCACTTATCTTTCTACCATCTGGCATGGAAGAAGCACAATGATTGTTATGGGTATTTCTATTTTAAAATAACTCTGTGGCTTCTAGATGGGGCCACATGAGCGTGTAGCTAGTTAGATAAAGTATTTGAAGACTGTTACTGAAATAAAAACCATGACTTTCTTCTGGAGCCACCTGCAGCCCCCAAGGCAGTGTTACAAACCCACCCTTCAAATTTATTGGGCTCTTACACAATTATATACTGCACACTTTCTTTCAGTTCCAGAAGGAATCTAGGATTGCTCGGCACTGCCACATTTTTCAGCCCTTATGTTAGCTGCAAGATAGAAAATACCTCCTCTCAACAGACCTGCTTGCCAAGTTGTTGCGCAAACTTTTTTGTCTTTCCTAAAATATTTTGAAAAGAAAAATATGTTACAATAAATTGGCTTTGACTTCTATATTCAAATGACAACTCTAGCTTGAACCCAGCCACATGTTCCATCCATTAATAGAATTCATCTGTTGTGTTTTTGCACAGATAGTGCAGGCTCCCCCGAATGTGCTTTCAGTCCCACATGAAAAAATCAACAAAGCCTGACTTTTTCTTTCCCTCATTCCCTACCAGCCCATAGAAGCAGTGGGGGCGGGGGATTTTGTTTTAAGGTAAACTGGGTAGTGTTCATTCAGAGTATCTATCAAAGAAAGCTCTTCTGTAATAGCCACTGGCACAAAACACCAGCTGCTTGGCAAACAGACCCTGAGAAAACAGTGTAAATCATCAGCTTGGAGCCAGGTTGGGGTTTTTGTGTATTTGGTCCTTTCTCTGCTGTTCATGAAATGGCAGTGTGAGCCTATGAATCTACGATGTGTTACTTCTCCTGCCTGCTGATCTTCCCGTTGCAATGGGAGAAGGAAGAACAGTTTCAAATAAATCAGGGGACTTGCTGCACAGCAGCTTGACCCTTCACAAACCAGTGCTAACAGGCCTTGCTCTCACCCTGTGCTTCCATCACTGCACATCAGACAGCAGAAGGGCTACACTGCTGCCAGGGACGTGGGGCTCTGCCCCTGCGCCAGGACAAAGCGTGCCTTCCGGCATCCCTGAGAGGAAGGGCAGGTTTGGGTTGGAGTTACGCTGCTTTCGTTGAACTGTTTCATCCTGCTCTAAGCCTGGCTTTACTGCAGCAGCTTTACTACAACTCCACACATCTAGAGCTGCGGGTTTTTAATGTCATTCCTAAGTTCCCATGCTGCAGTTCATGTGGTTAACTTTATAAACCCCTGACCAAAGAAAGTCTGGAGTGGGACATGCATGTCCCCTTGCCCACGGGCACCTCTGCCCAGCAGGCTGAAGAGGCAGCCTGGCATCCCTCCATCCAGGGAGCCCTGAGTGCTTGCCTGACACCACATTGTCTCCACGCACAAGGAAGGCAACCTGTCCACTTTGCCCCCAAGGAGGTGACATGATGGGGAGCACATCCCTGCAGCCAGCCAGGTGTCAGGACAGGCTGGGCACATCACACCTCCAACAGGTACAAATATCCACCTGGGTTTACCCCCAGTTCCTGCCCCACTTGTTGGCACCGCTCATGCATGCCAGGTTCCTGCAGCCCTGCAAAGGACCTACGGCCCTTTCAGGGCCATCCCTGGTGCCAACTGGGGCTGGATTAGTGTTCACCAACCACCACAAGACCCCACCTGCCCTGCCAGTGCTGAAGCTTCAGCATGGCGAAGCTTGACATACAAAGCAGATGTGTGGCATCACATTATCTGATGTTACAGTGAGATATAAACCTGTGAGATGCAGAAAGATAGACAGTGAGAGCTTCTCAGAGCTGGCAGCACAACTGTGGTTTTATTCATAAGCATCACAAAGAACATTATGTTCAAATGTTTAAATTATCAGTAAAACAAAGTATTTAAGACCGAGTTTGCCTTTCACTATCCCTGCTGCAGCTGATTTGTGTTCATATACACGAAGGGATGTTTTGGCTTCTAACATATATATGAACTTTCTAAAATAGACTTTTCTTTTTTCCCCTTTTTTCTCTTCCTCTCCTCTCCTCTCCAAGTTTGGGTCTGGATGGATATAATTTCTGTTGTCCCTTTTGGGGCCATTCCTGATGCTTTCACCAAGGGCTGCTCCAGGTTGCCTTACCTTTGTCTTCTGCTTATGGACCAGGACAAGCCTGGCCAGCCTCTGCCCTGCCTGTGCCCTGCCAGGTGTGGCAGCTCCCACCAGTGAGCCCCTGCCCAGTGCCCCCTTGGCTTGTGCTCCTGCAGCTCTTCACTGCAGGCTTTCTCCTGTGCCAGGACCCCACGTGCTGCTGCTCAAACCTTCAACAAAAAATGGTGCTCTCTGGGCTGAGCTCATGGCAAGGAGCTGTGGGCATCCCTCCCTTCATGACCTCACAGCACTGCAAGCTCCTTCCATGCCACTCTGAAGCGGCTCCTCTGTGGAGCTCACAAAGGTCGATAAAAGGCTCTACAGAAAAGCAGGGAAAGATGGGATTTTCCTTATTGCTGCTTTTATACTGAGCAGTAAGAGCACTGTGCGACTGCGGAGGGATTTCTGCAAAGTGGGAAGCTGTCAGGGCCCCGTGCCACTGGGGCAAAGTGCACCTTTCCCCTTTCCTCTCCTCTCCCTTTCCCTACAAAGCTTGTCAGGAGATCTGAAAGCCTTTTGCAAGCTTATGTCTCTGGATTCTTAGTTCAGAAGTGGTTTAAGGACAGTTGGCTGGAAAAGGATGTGCAAACCTTTCGCCTTTCTCTTGGAAATGCTTTGAATTGATGAATAATTTCGATGGGACAGAAGGGAAACAATGGTCAATTTTGTACTAAACCACAATGCCCGCAGAGGCTGTTTGCTTCCCAGCCAGGAGCCCTGACTTCTGTGCCACAAGAAGAGCTTCTGCTTCTTGCAGATTTTCCCTCAAAAGGAGATGGGGAATTTTTCCACCTTTCTGTTCCTCTGTGGGGCAACTTATTTTGTGCCCTGCATCAGATCGGGAGTGACAGCTCTGACTTTTGCTCTTCTTTTGCATCAGTTCTGGCTTAAAGAAACAAGGAATTAAAAGAAGAAAGAAAAAGTCTTCAGATCCATTTACAGAAGCCTGCTCAGTGACAATGCCTGCCTTATAAAAGGCTGCTTCCAGGGGAAAGGATGTGCAAAGTCATGTTCATCTGGTGACCAAACGTATTCATGATGTCCTCACTCATAAGCAGTTTGACTCATTCGTGTTAATTGGCATACTTACGTGGGCTACTTAGAGTGGAGATGGTGAAGGAAAAGGCACCTCTGTGGATTTCTTCAAGGGACCAGTGGCTGTTCTGACTGTGTGAGCTTCTTGGGGGCTTTCTGGTTTGACTGCAAACCACCCTGGACAACTGACCAATTGGAAAAGGACAAGGAGGGAGAGGAGAAGGATGAGGAGGAGGAGGAGAAGGAGGAAGGGGAATGGTTCAACCAAGTCCTGCACTGTTTCAGAGTAGTGCAAGGCTGGTAGCAAAGCCCAGACCCCCGCGAGCCCCTGGTGTGAGCCTCCACAGCCTCAGCTGGCACGCTGCTTTCCATAGCCACAAACTGAGGCTCTCCTGCAGGTGCTGGCCCAAGCCCTTAGGCTTATTGAGAAGAGCTGGTCTGACCCATGCAACTTTAGGAAGCCGAGCACAGGGTGCTTTGCTAAACAGCCAGTCTTAGCACCCATCAGCCCTCTTCTGAGCCACCTCTTTTTATTGCATTTAATGGAAGTGGATACACTCCTTTCTGCTAAATACTGGGGTTTTCATGGTCATCTGAACTCCAGGCACTGCCTGCTTGTGTCCTTGCCTCAGACAAGAAAACCAAACTCCAGCAGGACCATGGCAGAGTGCCTATCAAGTAAGAACTCTTTCAGCTCTAGTGAAAAAGCTCAAGAGTTTTCATATTTCTAGGAATAATTCCCACTCTTGACTGGAGTGCAGAGGGCTGCTTTCTGTGCCAGTGTATACTGTGAGAGCACCAAGAAGTTCCTGAGGTTAAACTCATCTGCAACAGCTGAGGATCTGATCTGTGTATAAGGAAATAAGACAGACTGGGGAGAAACACAGCCAGGCAGATTCCCCCTTGCCTTACTGCTTGTTCAGCCCCGTGGGTATGGAGAACAGTATCTTCCTGGGCAACTCAAACTCATTCAACCTTTTATCCTATCCGGAATACGCAGCATAAAAGTGAGTCTCCTCTAAGTTTAGGTCTCTAACAAAAAAACTTAGAGCAGATTCTCTCTAAACTGCCTGCTGCAACTCTCCCTTCCTCATATCAGGAGATGGGACTGTGTAATTAGGCTTCAGATGTTTAATTTAGATAACTGATTTAGGAACCCAGATTAGATGACAGGAACATTCCCTTACATGCCTCATCTTGGATGCTTTTAGTCATACTTGAGTAAGATGCCTGTAAGAGCGAGTGTGAGCACCCTTTGATTTGTCAAGCACTAGTGGGTGACTTTCTGCATTGTATAGAGTGACCTAAAAGCCTCCTAAATTAACCAGGCAAAAGATACTATTATAGATTGAATTTCCCCTAGTACCTGTCAGAGAATATTTATATTCATTCCAGGAAGCTCGCTTTTATATGTATAAACAGCATTTGAAAAACCTGAATATTGCAAGATCCCAAGAGCTGGTTTTGCTGTGTCTAATATCCAGAGGTACAGCTGGGTGAAGGCTGCAAAATATTTCCTTTCAGTAATTTTGTGGAGTGTTTATAAGACGTTGGCTCAGCCACATGGGACTATCTTCTGTGTTTTTCTCCTGAGAACATCTGAGCTCTCAGGACAAACATTTCAGGGCTAACCATGTTTCCAAGGCACATAGACAAGGACACATGGACACTAGCATTGCAATTTCACAAGCCCAGGCTGTCTGCCAGAAATACTTGTGCCTTCATCCAGCCAGGGAAAAGAAGCAAATGCTGTGTCACTCCTTCAACAAACTGAGTGGTGGAGCCCAAAGAGGAAATGCAGACTAATCCCTTCAGATATGGAAGGAAGAGCGAAACTGGAAATGCTCCTGACAGTATGGAGCACACACCTGATTTCTGCATCTTCAGGGTGTAAGTCACCCACTGGAGTGATATGTCTGGACATCAAGTGATGCAGCAAGTACTCGGCATGCAGAGGGATAAGTATTTCAGCAAACGCAGCTGCTGCAGCTCCCACTGGAAGATCCAGGGAGTTGAGGCTTTTTAAAAAGACATTTTTCTGGACACACTGGAATTTAAGTGTACCCCGTAACTATTTTCAGAAATAGGTAACACTGTGCACAATCTCAAACACAAAAATGGGTGAGCAAATCCCTGAAAGGAGCCAATCCTCACTTTGTCAGATAGTTAGTTATTTGTGCAATTCTTAATAGAAATCCATTATAGCACTTTTCCTGTCCAACACCAGCAAGGAAGCTGCTCACGCCTAAGATCCTTGTGAGTGGATTTTCATATTTATTTGTAGCCCTGCCATAATCCCTTGCCAGAGAGCTGCACAGCCCTATAGCCTCTAGCAGGCACTCTTAGAACAATATTCCCAACCCCAACTCCTTAAACTTGGGCAAAGTGGGAGCTGCATCTTGCAGGGTGCAAGGCTCAGATTCAGCCCTTGCACAATCACATAGCAACAGACCCAGGAACAGTGCCTCATTACCAGCCTTGTCTGACAATCAAGTCTTTAATGAGAACAAAGGTTGACAGTGATTAATCATTAAGACATTTCTTGTTCCTTGCTGCACGTGTTGAAGGCAGCCTCCTGCCGAGGCAGTCTGGCAGATTTCCTGTCTGCTCTATACCAGGGCCTGTGTCCGGACACACAGGGATGTCTTTTCCCAAAGCCAAGCACACAGATGAATGTCTTGTCTCCATTTCTGAGCACGGCAAATTCGGAATGCATGTGCATTCTGCAAAAATAATAAACCCCCAGCTGTAAATTTGATTGCTGTATATTCAGGCAAAATGACCTAAAGGAGATTTGTTCATGTCAGAATTTTTCCCAGAGACATCAAGGATGGATTATTAGTATTTTACCATGTGCACCATGATGAACTTTTAATGTTATCTTCTGGCATAATGTATACATGAAGGTGTCCATTTTAGAAATATTTTGTTTATTTGTAATGAAAATAACATGCACGTGTTGAAAGTTCAACAGAGGAGGTTATTGTGAAATGTCTGCATCAGAAGAGGAATGTTGGCTCCATGGAAGTCAATGGCAAAACTCCAGCTGACTTCAGCGGGGCTAGAATTTCCTCCCAGATCTCCATGCAGCTACAGGGGCACAGTGGCACTCTTGGCTTGGAGTGATCTCATCTAACACTTTCTGGACAAGATACCTGGTTCAGAGAGACACCAGCAGAGAGTACACTGATGTACCTGGGCAAAGACTATCCTGAGCTCTGTATGGCGATCTGTTTTTAAACGCCTCACGAGCTCTTATTCTGAAATAAGTTTACCAATAAGTATGAATGATGAAGACTCTCATCTGGTTTTGGGCAAAACCAAACACATAATGATTTGTTCTACTTCAGCATTACCATTTGCAATGGCTGCAGTATGCAGTATCTACACTGCAACAAGCCAAGCCCTTTAGTTTATCATCACACAATTGCAGGAAACCAAATGAGGGAGGTTTAAGAAACTGCCCCTCCTCTAGCTGGAACAAGAGCTGGTGTGAGGGGGACCAATGTTTTGCCTAGTACTACAGGACAAGGTACGTGCATACTTGCAGGCTGTGTTCTTCCACTAAGGAGTGGTAATTTCCAGCTGAGGCAATGAAAACTTCCCAAACTGGTTGAATCAGACACTTGTGATTATCTGTCTGTATCTTTAGTATGGGCATCTATTATCTGTGTATATGTATACCTTATTCATCTAATAAATGTTCTTGTCTCACTGCCGTTTTATCTTTCACAAAAATTTTCTAGCCTGAGGTCGATACAGAAAATTTCAGCCCACTTAGGAAAGCTATAATCAATCAAGAGTCTTGCAAGAGGAAGCGCTGGGTAACTCAGTAATAGGTGACTCTTCGATACACACATATTTATGTTTCAACATTCAGTTTACAAAGCAGTGCTAAACAGAACATTTTAACAGAACTAATGGAAAACCAGAACATTCTAACAGAACTAATGGAAAGAGAATAAGTCTGTGCCTTTTGATCATAAATACTAATGCAAAATTCTGTAGGAAATTACTGTAATTTTTTTATGCTCTTGATTTCCAGGCTAGTCTCTAGTTTCCTCAGCGTTTTTTTCCACTAGCATTTATCTAGGTTTTCTTTGCGCCTTCCATATCCCTCCTCATACAGCATTCACCATCCCTATTAATTATCTGTAGTTTAAACAAATTTGTGTCACTTCTAATTAACAAGCACAAAAAAAAAGAAGAAAAAAAGATGACATAATATGGAAATTTTCCTTAATCAATAAAAAAGCAAAGTAAATACCATAAATGCAAATTTTTCTGCAGGAGGAGGGAGCATGCAACCTGAACAAAATATTTAATGAAGAAAGAAAAATAATTAAACACACAGAACAATAAGAACAACAGAAAAACCACATCACTGAAGCCAAACACTTGAATTCCAATGAGCACAACATGGGTGACATGACTGTCAGAGACACATACTAGGATCAAAGCTCTCCTGCTGAGAATACACAGCAAGAACATGAGCATCCCTAAACTGGAGCCTCCTGGGATCAGCCTTCTAACACCAACAGCTCCGAACTCTGATGGCAAACAATGGCCAGCACTGAAAAGCAATGTGTGAAGAATGGCTCCGACCTGCGTCTCCCTGCACTGATGGAAGCTGCAGATGGGACATGCCTCAGGTGGGACTGGATCTCTTTGTTCCCAGTTACCTGTCCTGGGACAATGACTGCTGCTATCCAAAATCAGCATCTCGGGCTGGTGGCCAAGTGTCACTGGGCACAAAAGCAGGGAGGGGGACAAAACCAAATGGTTTCCAAGTGGGACAGCCCATGGCACTGGTGCAAGTGCACAATGCAGGGTTCAACAGAGAAGCTTTGATTGCCCATCTAGGCAGTTTTAAATGAGTCCTTATCACACAACTCCAACTGTGGTCTTCCCTCTTCTTCCTTTATAATAATCACTGTCTTTGTTATAAAACAACTTAATTTGATGGGAGTTAATTTGCAGGAATTGACATAAACCTAAGCTCCTGCCACCCCCTTGAACTGTCTTGATGAGAGTGATAAAATGGTGCCAGTGGCTGCAGCAGCCTGGGGGTTTGACAAATCTACCTATCCCTCATCTGTCTGTGCCAACAGCAGTTTCATTAAAATGTGGAAACACTAGGTTTCCAAAAAAGCACTCCTGGGATTTGACTAATTTTTCATTATGATCTCAAGATGTAGGAAGCAATGTGGTTTTCTCAGGTATCCCAGCAGCTCCAAATACTTCTCTGGGTAAGGCAAAGAATAAAGTCAGGACCCTGAATTTTAGGACAGCAAAATTCCAACCATTCAAGGAGTTAGTCAGTAGGACCCCCTGGGAAACTGCCCTCAGGGACAAGGGAGCACAACGAAGCTGGCAAATCTTAAAGAATGCTTTCCATAGAGTGCAAGAGCTCTCAATCCCCAGATGTAAGAAATCAGGAAAGGGAGGCAAGGGACCAGCATGGCTGAGTCAAGACCTGTTGGACAAATTAAAGGGCAAGAAAGAAACGCACAGGCAGTGGAAGCAAGAAGAGGTATCCCAGGAAAAGTACAGGAATGCTTCCCAGCTGTGTAAGGATGAGGTCAGGAAGGCCAGTGTGTGGCTGGAGCTGAGCTTGGCAAGGGATGCCAAGAGTAACAAGAAGGGCTTGTACAGGTATGTCAGCCAGAAAAGGAAGGATCAGGAAAGCTTTACCCCCTCGATGAACGTGACTGGCAAACCAGTAAGAACGGATGACGAGATACTCAACAACCTTTTGCCTCAGTCTTCGCTGGCAGTCTCTATTCCCACTTACAGTTTTAAACTAAAAGAGTGCAGATTCAGACTATGTATAATGAGGAAATTTTTTACGACATTGGCAGATCACTGGAACAGGTTCCTCAGAAAAGTTGTGAATGCCTCAGCCCTGGAAATGTTCACAGCCAGGTTGGAAGAGGCTCTGAGCAACGTGGTCTACTGGAGGGTATCCTTGCCCATTTCAGGGCATTTGGACTAGATGATCTTCAAAGGTACCCTCCAACTCAAACTCATTTTATGGTAGTAAGACTCTTTTTCTTGGAGGGGTAACAGGGTTAGACAGAGCTCATCCACTTCTGCTTTCAGCTCTGCAGAGTTTAACTCTTTGCCTGGCCAGGATCCCCATCATGGAAATTGATCTGCTGCCTCACTGCCCCTCTGGAAGCATTACCAGGCATGGTGGTTATCTGCTTCAGGAGTAAAAGGTTAATCAAAGGTGACGTAGGGCCACTAATACTGTGTAATGGCACAGGCCCTCCAAGAGCACCTGGCATCTCACTGAGCTCAAAGAATGCTCCAACAGTGCTTGGATGTAGTGAGTTATTTCTTCTGTTCTTTATCTCCAACCTTTAAAAAGCTGAAATGGAGCCAGCTAGAGAGGTCAGAATAGCTCGATCCACCAGGGACCAGTCCTGCCTTGGACAGCATGCCTGGGAGGAATTATCTGAGGAAAGTCTTCCTTAAATCAGATGAAGTAAAAAAAAGAATTATACTTCTGGCATTTATTTAAGATATTTACTGCCCGAATCTTGCAGCGTGGGAAAGAATAACAGACTATCCAGAGCCTGCTGTATGCCAGCTATCAGATAACGTGCGACTCTGGAGAATGGGAAGGTTGGTGCCAACAAAAACTTTCTTGGATGACTTCTGCTCGGGCGACTTTTGTATTATTCTTGTGCAAGAGCAGTGAAAACCTGTTTTGCATCCCTGTTTTTAAATAGACCTACTCTCTTATGAAAAAGAACAGGTGGACAGGATATCACTGTCTCGTTTTCTTTCTCTGAGCAAGGGAAATCGCGAATGCAATTGCCTTTGTCAAATCACTCTCATATTTTGCTGTGGTATTTCCCACATTTGGGATATAGCAAAGGTAAATACCCCACAGAGCAAGGAGTAGGGGGCTCTGGATAGCCTGTTATACTCACACTGTTTGCCCTGCCATGGGTTTTGCTGGGGGGGAGCACGGTGCTGTCTTCTGGCAATGCCTTTGAAGAGACATTGGGGAGATGCAAGTTCTGCCCCCTCTTCACATGGTTGGTCACAGCCACACAGTTTAATAAACACATTGACTAAGAAAAGACCCTGTTTATTGGTATTGGACTTTTTAGGGGCCAGAGTCTCACTTCTCACTGTCTGGTGGCAGAGCTGAGGTGATAAAAAGTAAAGTAAGAAGCTTTCACTGGCATCTGCAATGCCCATTGAGCTGTGTTGGACCAGACAGCTCAGATAAAACGGTGAAATAGAAACACCCAGCTGACCACTTAACTGTGCTTGCAAGGAGAGAAAGCAAAAGGAGAAACCAGCTGAACTAAATGAACTACTTGAGTTGTACGACATTCTGTAAATAATTGGTTAGACACCACAGAGGTAAAAAAAAAAAAAAAGGAATTGGCTTGGTTTGATTTGAATCCCCTGTAGAGGTCATCCCTTTGCAGTCCTGGCAGTTGGACAACAATAGAGGGCAAGGGAGAAGCATTAATTTATTGCAAGCTTGGATTATTTTGGATTTTAGATGTTCTAAACCTGCATATTTGCTCTACAGCAAAACTATCTTAATCTGTGACATCCTTTTCCTATCCTAAAAAGCAAATGTTGGATTCATTCTAGGGCCATAGACAGCACATTTCTCCTTTAACTTAAAAATCAGGTTTAAATGGGATTTACTTGGCTCACTGGTTTGTACTATCTGGCAAAGAAGAAAATTTTATCCAAAGACTGCTTTGCAGGTTACTCCTGCAAGCAACCTTCCCTGTGGGTCACAGAGAAGTTTCTGGTAAGTTTTTAGAACTCACAGGCAGGAGAAGCCTACCAGGAGACTACGTGGATTCAAACAACAGAAGGAGACTCTGACACGGAAGAATTCACCTTTGTTAATTAGGAGAAGAGCAAAAATCTTTTGATGGATCAAACCATGGGTTCAGAATATTCAAAATATCATGACAGAAGTTTGATACTGGATAGAAAGGAGTTGTGATATGACATTTGTGGGGTTTGACACCAAAACTCTTGATAAATTGTACTGAGGTTACTAGGAGTCTTGATAAAACATATCTAAAATACTGTGTCCCTCTTGCTATTACAAATCTAGAAGTGATGGAAAATAATGAGAGCTTTAACCAATGACATAAAGTAGCTCAAATGGGTATTGAAATATATATGATAATGTAAATTAGATTGCTTGGGCTAGAAAGGGCAGGTTTACAAAGTAGTTGGTTGGTGTGTTAAAGAACTCTTTCCACGTACATCTTGTACTCCAGACCAAAGAGGCGTCAAATTCAGGGAATAACTGCTTACTAGCAAGGTCTTGCCCTGTAAAAATGCTTCCTTGATTATTAATAATATTAGTTATGCCTCTCGATTTCTGCTCTGCTTCTCTGTAATATTTTTTGTGTGACTAATCAGAGTTGAACCTAACAAAAATAAAGTGTTAATTAAGCTTTATCTAATCTCAATCTAATCTGACAGCAGCAACCCCCATCTGCTGCTCTGCTGTGTGCTCTGATTAGGACCACCTACTATACATGGATAATTAGGTGTCGCAACTACTATGGCATCTGAATTCAGGAGAGTGCTGAGTGACTCAGACAGCCATCTTTACAGCTGGGCCCACCAGTCCCTGCTTTCCTAGACATGCACTGGACAGGACTTAGTGTATTATCCCATCTAGGAGCCAGGAAAAGGCTTGTTTCATGCCACCAGAAAGCTCGGTACCTAATCCAGTCCCCTAGGCTCTGCTGGTGTTCATGGAGAGAAGGCAAATCATTGTCTCCAGAGGGTTACCGGCCAAGTCTGGCCTTTGAAAGGAATGGGATGAGTCTGGAGGTGCCTCTCTTCTCCTGCTGACTGGAGGAGCGTGGGGGGCTAACTTGGACATGAGACTCTACACTGAAATGAGACAATTCTCATCTGATGGTAAGAAATCAGATGTAATTTCTTTCTCACTAAGAAATTACACAGTCACCAAGTCTCTAGTAACAGATTTAGGAGCCAAATGCAAATGCATTGGAAAGCTCCCACTGGGCTTTGGACCAGGCTTTGTCATACAGACAAGTTAATAAGTGTGGGACTCGGAGAGCAACGTGCAGAGAACTACAAATCCAAACACCCTCACGGTTAGACATATTTACTTCTGGCCTGCACCTCTCAAATCCTCTGGGGGAATTACTCCAACCAGTGCTCACCTTGTACATACAGTCATTTTGCAAGGATAAGGGATGATTTAATGTATTCTCCTCCCTTGCTCAAATCAGTTATCTAGTCTTTGTCTACACACACTGCATGACCTGATTCTCCTCTCTGAGATAAGTCTTCCTAAGCTGCTAAAAGCTTGTCTGAAAAGCCAGCTCAGAGGTCAAGTGAGCAGGATTTCATGATTTCACTGGATATCTTTAAGGAGAAAATGAAAACTCTGTGATACACTGCTAGTCTGACAGCATTAGACATAAGCTGGGTCCAGTGAAATCTTGCAATGCTCACTCCACTGGTGGAAAGCAAAACTTCTTGAAATACCAGTGGTCCCCTAGCAAGGACAGATATTAGTTTAAATAAATAAAAACAAACAAAAGGAAAAAGAAACATTAAATCAATCATAAGGGTCAGGTGGACACCTTGCAATCTGGTGAAACTAAAGGTCCCCAGAGAGCCACAAAAATGGATGTTGCCTTTTCTTTGCTCCGTGAACTCTGACAGAAATTCTTTGCTGAAATTAGGGGCAAAACTCCTGGCAACTTAAGTGGGACCATAGGTTCCCCAAGAGTTTGCACAGCTTTGCATGCAGAAGGATACCTGGCTTCTGCAAGGAGCAGACGTTTAAAGGCACAGCATACTGAAAATCTGTGTCATAAATGGCACAATGGATATACAGATAAGCAGACAGCAGCTGATCTATTCCTTCCTAACAAAGAAGGACAGCCCTCTTTACAGCTGAGAGACCTATCAGCATCTTTGATATCATTGTTCTTGGGGGAACTGCTGAATAAAGGGTCTCTGTCTTTTTGAGCATAATTACAACTGATTTTTTTTTCCTGATAAAGAATGCAATCATTGAGCCATAATGGCATTATTTGATGACTTAAATTCATCCTCTAATCCCTCCAAAATGGTATAAATTATTGAACAAGTCACTCAACCCTATAAAAGCACTCTAAAAACATTTTGTTCAGCACGATAATGATCAGACAGAATGTAGCAAGAGTTACAGTAAATTAGACTCATGCTCCAAGCTGGCTGCCACTCAGTATACTCATAGCTAAATTCTCACCTACTGAGTAAGACACTCTGTCACAGATAAATTAAGACATAGTCAGCTCTAAAGTGTGTTGGCAAAGACCTTTAGTTCCTTCCCATTTTTTACAGGGAACATCCATGTGATTTCTGGAGGTACTACCAGAGAGCTACACAATGTTATGCCTTGGAGAGATGCTGTGGTACCTCTGAGCAAGCTCAGAAACAAGGAAAATTAGTTTGGGTAGAGATAATGTTCCCAGAACACCATTTCCAGCATGTAGATCAGCTTCTCAGCTTCGGCCTGAGTTTCTCTGCTGCCAGCCTCAAGTGGTGCCACAAGTTAACCCTAAGGTGCCCAGAGGTGAACCTCCCTGCTTAGCAAACCACACCGACCAGCATCAGAGCCACTCCTGCAGTGTTCTTGTGCTGTGAGTGAACAGATCTGCCCCATATCCAAGACCAACACCAATGAAAGCCTTGCTGTGCACTTCACATCTCATCCTACCACTTCCCACCCCTTACATGGCAACCGTGATGCCCCAGTAGAGTGAGGCCTTTCAATGTCGTGGTACTGGGATAACAAAGTGGGATCCTTGTTTGAACTGAGGTCCCTCATGATCATGTGTCACTGGTGATCACAACAACTAGAGATAACACACCTGAAACACTCCGCTGAGGACATGGTTCGACAGCACTTGTAATCATACAAAATCTGTTAGCTTTTATTAGTAATGTCAGTGTGGCAAAACAGTTACTCATGATGCTCCTTAACTCTGCTCGAGCGTTATCACTGACCGTGATAGTGCGTACCAATAATTACAGCAACAGTGCTGTAAATTCCGCATTTCCCTGAATTACTGAGAGGTAGCTGACAATTTTACAAAACTGAATTGCCCTCACTAAGCATCACAATGTGATTCCCTGTACTCCTGTCTAGGAGAGGTTCTACAGTCCTTAGATGTGGCACAGTCATGGACTAGCAGATACTTTTGAACCAGGTCCATTTTGAGGAATTTGACCCATCTTATGAAACACAGTCTAGGTTTGTTCCTTTGCTGGAATGGAGAGCCAGTGTGCTTGGGAGCCAAGCCAAGGAACTAATTCTACTCAGTTGCCAATGTACTCTGGGAAATTTCTGCCCACAAGCTAAACTTCGTCTTGTTTCTCTTCAGTGTATCTGATCCCTCAGCAGAAACCCTGGTCTGACCTACTCTGCTGCCCTTAATTCTGTGCAAAAATCAGTGATACATCCACAACACAGCAAGATCTATTACAAGTTTCCCCATATGAGTTATAGTTGGTTACAACTGCTTTCTCCTATCCCAGATTCTGTTCTATTCTATTCTGTGCTATTCTATTCTATTCTAGATAAAAGAGCATAAGAGCTAGCAAACAGCTCCAGTTACTTGACTGTGCTGTTTCCAACAAGAACTGGTAATAAATACCTGGAATACAGGAAACAGAGTGCAAAAAGAGTGCTTCTCTCCCTCATATAACTTCTTCATGTCCATCATACCTGCATGCATTCATCAGGCCCTCACGAGATTTCTCTTGATCACCTTTGCTACCTTTCTCTGATCCTCTTCTAGGGAGAATGGAACTGCACTGCAGCAGTCAAAATGGGAGTGAATTGTCAATCATGGGTTGAAACTTCGGGGTAATGATGTTTTGTAATCTGCTTTCTATTTCCTTGCCAATATTTTGTACCTGCTATTTGCCTTTCCACTAACTGTTGACCCTGATATTTTCAGAGAACTACTCATAGCAACTCAATATACTCTCCTGAGCAATGGCAGTTAAGTCAGAGCTCATGATTTTGTACGTAGACACAAGATTATTTCTTTCAACCATGTCTGTTACCCTGTATTTATAGACATTCAGCATTTCATAGTAATTTATTTGTCAGGAACCTTTTTTTTTTTTTTGAAGCTGGATTTTAGTTTTACACGGAGTAATTTCTCTTATGAGCAAATTTTTCACTCTGTTACCCCTTTTTATAGATGTAGTTGTCTGTTACACATCAAAGATCCTGGCTTTAATCCCAATGATAAAATTCCTTTATTAAGTACCTGACCATTTATTCACACACTTTTTTCCCTAACTTGATTTGGCTGTCTCTTAGCCCACTGATAGTCTGAACCTTATTAGATAAGAGTCTCCACATTTCCATATTTATATAGCAATCAAAAGGAAATGGAAGTTCCCTTTAAGCAAGATGGGGAACAGAAAACAGGTATATGCTAAAACAGATCCAAAATCCATCCACACTGAAACTTCCAACTAACATTCCTGGCTGTTCATTCTCTAACCAACCAGTAGACCACATCCAAAACACAGGAAAGAGACCCAAGGATCCCAATATCCTATGTTCTGGTATTTACAAATGTCAAACCAATCCTGCACTAGCCAGAATGGTCCTGCAGGGACCTACTGGCCCTGTCCAAGACCCTCCTTGAGTGATCCTGTCCACGAACCAGGTCTGTACGTACACAACAGCGGAAAGTATAAACCTGGTTATGCTGGATGTCTGCCTACTCAGGGATGCCTGTACTTGAAAAATCTCAGTTGCCCTTTGAGGACAAATGTCCATAGCTTTCATAGGATTGGAGCAAGACATTTAATACTCTCTATCCTCATCTTCTACTTGGAAGCCAACATGTGAGGTGCTGACACAATGGACACACTCCTAATGTTTGTATCCTGGGGAGAAAGAAAGCTATCACACTTGGATCACTACCTTAAGGTTTAGATTAATATCTTGTTAATCTTATTATCCTCAATATCACAGGCATGTTTTGAGAAATGAGAGAAAAAAAAAAGGGTCATAGAGAAATTCCTGTCTTCATGACCTCTCCTGCAATCTTCTGGGGACCGAACCAAGCATAGAGCTGGTATCTCTGCAGGGAAGATACAGGACTGGAGACTGAAGCAGGGTCACTTTCATAAGCTCTGAAAAGGTAATGACTGATATGGGCTTTTTTCCCTCCCTGGATATGTCAGGCTGGAGCATCATTACATTCAGAAGAAGAGGTGAAAAAGACATTACAGATTTATAGGAGAAATGGAAAGATCTGGAAGGCAAGCTTCTGCCTCTTGGAGAAATAATCTTTCAAAGAAAGCATTCAGTGACAGTAATAGAAAGCAAAACTTCTTGATTTGCTTTCTAAGACCTCCATGAGCTTTTCCTCAAAAGACTGAGTTCCATATTTCAAGGCCATCACAAGACCAAACAGCATTGTTGTACCAGAGGGCAAGGTCAACCTAACAAACACCTGTGCCAGACATTCCCAGCATGGAAGTGTGCAGGACCATTGGGCCTTTTAACTGGTTGTCAGACAGCTCAGTTAGGAGGATTTCCTAAATGGCTCCATCAAATTCTGTAATCAGGAACGTGAACCACCAGAACTATACTTTTCCTCTTCTGTGGCTTTTCCTGGAGTTGTGTTGTCCCTAGCCCATGTTTTGACCTGGCACGGAACAAGCTTTCTTTTCATCCCTCCTCTGATATTTTGAGATTCCCATCAGTAATGCTGGGAGAGCAAAGTGTGAATCATATGCAGCAAGAATGGAAAACTGGCTTAGCGTCCCCTGGAGAAGACAGAAGTCATCTGACCCACTGTGCTCATCTCTGCTTTTCATCGTCCATCTGCCATCCCCTCCCCAGTTCTCTCTTGCTCTACCCAGTTGAGTTTTGAACATGCTTCATGTTTAGATGGCAGAGGATTTGCTCAGTGGGATACTCCCTGAAAACTGGCCTTTGCTAAAGTCCTCTGTGCAACAGCAGCACTCCCCCCCTTCTGTAATGACTCAGATGAGTAGGCCCAGTGACTCAGTGGCTTGGAGAGCTTAAATATCAAGGCACTGTTGACAATAGCCTTCCCTAGTTGAGTAAGGATTACAAATCTCAGTGCTGTGGGATTGAAAGATTCCCTCAGCACTCTTCCACTTCTTTACGTTCTTTGTACCCTCCCTCCTCCATCTTGCAAAGCCATAATCAGGTAGTACACCAATAAAAACAGTGGAAATAAAAACTTTCTAATTTCCTGTGGCTGCCTAGGCATCACTTTGGGATCCTCAGGGAACCAAGTCAGCATGAAGAGATCGATGTTATCCCTAAGTTTCTGACCTCAAAAAACTCAGAAGTGTTTTAGCATTTCCTAAAACTGCACCTCCTCAGTCTGTTTTCTCCAAGAAAACAGAATATATGCTCCTAAAATTGTTGCCATATTTCTACTAAAATGCAAAGGACTGAATTGCTAGAAAACCCCTGGACTAACCATCAGTGGAAGTTTGAAAGCTGCAGATGAGAGCAGCATGCCCTTGTCTCCGTGCCAGGTCCTCCCTCCTGCTCACCGCAACGAATGCACATGGCAGCATTAGGCTGCACTAACAGAGAGTACGCAGCAGAAAAACAGATATCCAGGAGTAGGAAAAGCACATAATGGGAGATGAGAGACTGAGCAAAAAGAAAGAGATTGCTAAATGGACGCAAAAAACCCCCAAAACAACAATTGTAAAGAATTACTATTGATTTACCTGAATGTCCCTGTGCATATACACATGGGAAGCACCCAGAACCACAGTGACCAAAATAAAGATGCTATACAGATAAATACATGTTTACGTGTTTGTTTTGATGTAGGTTAACAATAAGGAGTAGAGGCGATCAAAACATTCTCAAATAATCACACTCTTAAAAGATTACATTAAGGTCTTATACACTGTTGATACATTCAGGCAGGAAGAAAAGATTATTTAAACTGAATGCGATTTTTACATATGTAAGTAATTTTATTTGTGCACATTTTTGTTCTGCTTTCTTGGGGAAGGAAAATGTGATGTACTTTGAGTGCTTAAAGACTTCGACTTGACATTTATCTCATTTGTTGAAAACAGATCCCTTTGAATTGATTTAATAAAAGCTTCTAGTGCCAAGCTTCCTGCTTGGAGTAATTGTTTTAAACAGTGAATGAAGGTATTTCAGTACTCTTCCCCCTTTTTTATTCCAGTCCCAAAAAATCCCCTTTTTTTTACTTTCAGATGTTCACTCTTTGTTATTTTATAAAAACTGTCAAGTTTGACAATGAGATTGTGACTACTTTTGTTTTGTCCTAAATCCTGCCTATTCCTTCTCCTGCCAAATCGATAAGCAATGAAATGAAGATGGGAAAGAATTAGCACCAAACTTTGTTGGAGCTTTTTGGCAGTATGTGTGTTCACAGTGAAAGTAAACAAAACATTATTTGTACGTATTTGCAAAAAGCTATCAAGTTTTATGACAGTAAGAAGGCAGCTGCCTAACTGCTCCCCTGGCATTCCAGACAGGATTTCAAAGCTCTTGGACTGACTCACATGTCACTTGGCACATTTTGTAGAGGGTACCTTATTTTTCACTGAGAGGGTGATGAAGCGTTGCAGCACTGAAAACAGCAATATTGATCATGGGCTCTGAGTACACGCAGAATTCTTCAAACAGTAGGATTTACAGCCTTACTTCTTCTTCTGGCTACTATTATTATTTGAGTTGTAATTAATATTGTAATAGTTTAATTTAATTACACTGGGCGTATTATTGCATTCTGACAAAGAAGTCCTTTGGTGTTACTGTCTTCTATGGTGTTAAAGTGTTGGGATAAGCACAAAGAAAACTTTACAGACATGAAAACTTAATGCAGGAAGCTTGGAGAGCTTTGAATTTCAGTAGTAGTTAAATCTCAAGAGACACAAGTTTCTCCTCCCTCTTCTTCCCAGCAATCCACTTCCTTTCTCTGAACTGGAACAATGCCTAAGTTTCCCAGGGTCTGCTCTCTGGAGCTCATGTGAAATTCATGGTGGCAAGGATGGCATAAATGATCTTATTTTCCCATCTTCATATTTTTGGATGAAATCACCCGAACAATATTTCCTTGTTTTTGACAGGAGCTCGCAATGATGCTTCTGATAGCATAGATTCCCTCCGCAGGAGCAGGTCCATCCCCTCGCCTCAAGCAGAGGAGTAGGTGTGCCCATGCCCGAGGGTGGGCTGCTTCATGGAGTGACCGCTCATGGAGACCAGCATAAGAGCCCCAGCAAACTGCAAATCCTTCAGTGGCCAGTTTCAGAACCCAGGTAAGGGAAAATAGGTTTGAACTTCATGCAAATGAAACATAGGTCATCCAGAGGTCACTTTCTTAAATCCCTGGCCAACTGGCTGCCTGGTTAGCCAGTTATGCACCCATCTACACAACCGCCTCTGTGACTGCCTATTTTTTTTTCATCACCTTATCTCCCCTAGATCTTTGAGAGATGATCTTTGAAGAACTTAAACCGTACAAGTGTCTAATGATTCATGGTTTTGCAAGTCATTACTAAGTCCCTGTCTGGTTTCCTTGTAAGCCCCCTTCAGATACTGGAAGGAATCCCCATGAATATGGGTATTTCTCCTTTCCTATGACAAAATGATACAGATATCTTTGTTACTGCCAGCTCATCCAACTCCAGTTTATAGAGAACTTCTCTCATGACTGCAGCTCAGTGACTCTTATCTAGATGGGCTCCCATGTGTGTTGTGCTGGTTTTCTTTTTCTTTTTTAATCATCTGGCATAGTCCCAGATACTTCCTGATAAATCATATCTAATGCCTGTCTTGTGGTTTTCTGATGTGAACAACAACAACAACAAAATAAAAAATCAAAGTGGTAAAAAGCAATATTAAAAACACATTTAGTGCAATCACGCACTGGGGGGAAATGAAAAAAGCACTAAACTCTACCTTCTTCTCTACAACCACCTTAAAAGTTTGAAAGTTGCAGTGAAAACGCAGTGGGTTGTAGAGTGAGGCAGTAATGAGAATCAGAGGATTAAATCAAAAAACAATTAACAGTTTTATTCTTGACATGCTGTTTCCTGCTTTTGGTTTAAATTTATCTTTATCATTCAAGCATTTGCATAACTGCTTAACTAAGGTGTTAGTAGCATTACTCAGGGAAGTTCAACATTTTGCTGGATTAGAGACATGCATTTTTCAGTCCCCGACGATGACAATTATTATTTTTGTGGTTCCTGCTATTAAAAACTTTCCCTTCCAAAGCTTCTTTAGGCTCATTTATCTTTCCATTTACTTAAATTTCTAGATTTTTAACCTTCTATTTTCCTTTATAACAACTCCTACTGATTGTCTTAAATCTTCCTGTTTGACCTCTTTCTCTCTCCCCCTACATGCTCCTTCCCAGCCTCGTACAGCCACAAACAGCAGTGGTGGCTGTGATTCAGCAGCTGCTTGGACAACAAGGGCTGGAAAACCATCCCACCGGGAGGAAAGCAGCCGCTTCAGAGCTCCAAGCTGCGGAGAAAGTGGGAGGTGGGATTCACCCCTAGCTAGTGGCTAGACGTAGAGCATTAATTTAATCTTCCGTGTCATTTGCTCACAGCTGCTTCCAACGCGGCTTTTCCTTCTGACAATGTCCGAACTTCCCAGCAGATGGCATCTCCTCCCAACTTCTACCTGAGCTCACCATGTGCCCAAAGAGAGAGCCTGCACCCTCTTTCTTTTGAAACAACCAGGTTTACATTCTGTCTGTGCGGGAAACATGCCAAGGGAAGTGCAAACAGGAATGACTCTACACCATTACACGTTTATTTTGCAGCTCGAGCTACTTGTGTTTCTCTCAATGTTCAGACAATTACGGATTTTTCACTGCTGGAGACGACACAATGTTTATTTGTAGACCAGCTCTAAAAAGCAACCAAAGAGTGCGAAGAATTTGCATCTATTATAACAGGAACTCTAAAATGGAGTATGATCTATTACTTGGCAAAGCCAAATGGAAGCTACAATAACAAGGGCAATGAGGCTGATGTACAAGACCTTCCCTTCTTGATGGAAAACTGGAATGGTTGCAACCCTCAGCCCACAGCCAGACACTGCATGAGCACATGCAGTAGGAGAACACTTCCTTGTCCTTCCCTATATAGCTGCACAGTGTCTTTCCCTTTTACCTCTGAGGACAATGTGAGCATGACTGAGTGACACCAAGACCTTTGTCCCAATGGTTTGGGAAGTTTAGATAAAGCTTTGACTGGCACAGCCACAGCAGCACTGTCACCTCTGCACATTTGCAGGTCCAGCTCCAAGTGCTTCTCAGAGCCCAGTTCCTTTGTAGGTCGTGAAATAAACACGGAGGGACAGATGACAGGAAGTTGAGGAGGAGAGGTTTGGAGGAGGATGGTGGGAGAGGCTTTCAGGAAAAATGTGAAGGATGTATTGATGGAACAAGCTGCAGGAAGAATTTAGGACAATACCTCTTTTTGGGACACCATGCTGGCTAAGTCCTGCTCTATTCTATCTCCAGTTGGCATTGCTTCACTGACCAGTGAAAACCAGTGTGATGAAATTGCTACAAATGAACAAACAGAAATGATGCTACTGGGCTCATGTGACCACATGTGAATTAACTACCACAACCTGACCGTGAAACGCTGGGAATTCTACGTGAGTAGTCCAAAGTTCAAAAACATGCCTCCAGGTAAAATAAAGCTATGCAATTATCTGATATCGCGATTCACATCAATGCCCTGCAAACAGAAAATGAGATAAGTCTGTAGAGCAAATGAGGCACTTTCTCAGATCTAACTTTTGACAAGATGGTCCCCCTGAATGCTGAGTCTGCTGAGAATACCAGTGAGTCACATTCAGAACTGGATTTAAGAAGTACATAAAACAACAAACACAGAAATTATAGTGAACGAGGAGCTGAATCAAAGATACATTTATTTTTTCCTGCATTAAGGCTTAAGAAGCCTGCTCATATGAAATGTGACTAGCACTGGCACACTTCTCATATTTTTTATATTTATTATTGTTATTAAACTGCACCACTTGTATGCACAATGCTGCAAAGATGGTGATCTTAGAGAGCTTTCAGCTGCAAGCTGACCTAAGGCTTTTATAATCAGAAGTCTCCTTCTTGGAAAAGCAGACAGAGCCAAGCCAGAAATTGAAGATGAAAACTATATGTATCATTTAGTTCAAAATCCTGTAAAAATAAAAACTGGGTCTCTATATCATGCTTGTTGGTTTTCTATTCAGTCACATTCCTAGGTAACAAGTAAGATTTAATAAAAGCTTGAAACAGATGGAACCTGTTCCTGTTGCAATCACTGACCATTTTTAGTTGAAGAGGGGCAGATAAACCGAAGTTGGGTACTTTTGAAACTACCACCTTGTCATTTAGCTGGCGTGGCAATTTCGTTTAGCATTTTGGACATGAATTTCATTCTCAAAGGGAGAGCAGCCCAGCGGCAAGGGCTGCTAATGCAACATGCGCCAGTTTCAAAGCACCCTCAGTGGCTCATTTAAAGTAGTAGTCTAAAATCCCCTGAATTTCTGGGGAAACTGTCTTGGTGGGGACTTTTTAAACATAAGTTAAATTATTATTTTAGCTAAAACATGGCTTTTTCTCTTCCTTAAAAGCCCTATTTGAATACTAATTGGTCTCAGATTTCAGATTTCAAGCCCATAGTAAATGGGCAGGAGGACATTCATTTGCTGGGCAGTTTCCCCTCCCATAGGCAGTTTTGTGCCTTAGGCAAAAGACCGGGGGGAAGATTAGAGCACCACAGGACCCTTTTTCATCCCCCAGCAGCACAGCAGGAGGTGGTGACCTGGCGCCTGGGTCCCTGAGAGAAAGGCTGGCGGCGGCAGGGACCTTCGGGAAGAGAGGTGTCTGGGAGGTTTAACACAGAAGGCTACAGTCCCCAGGAGCCTGGGACACGATCACAAGTTTTAAACAGCCCTTGGTTTGGGCTTTTCTGGGACATCGAGAAGAATCCTGCCCTAGACTGGCACAAAGCTGAGGGGCTCATGCAGAAGACATGGTAGCAGGAGACTCTAAATCCAAGGGATGCCGAACTCAAGGCAGGGGCTCACATGAGACAGCAGTCACTGAGCAAGGGATGACAGCCCTGGCCGAACTGAAGTCCTATCTGCTACTTATGCAAATATGTGGGGCTGTCGGTTCCTTACTGAGGAAACAACTGAAAGCAGGGTGATACGGAGCTATGAGGGGTGTGTGTGCGCTGCTGCTACCGGCACAGGCTCAGCATCCTCCCCTCACCAAGGCAGGCTTGGCAAGGTCTAGAGGGCTCAGGGAGGACGAAACCCACCAGCATCTCAGTCTCTTTTTTCCCCAGGCACTGGCTACAATCCAAAGACACAGGTTCGCCTTCGTTCGCAGATGTGGTGGAGACCATGGGGGATTTCAGTCTTGGACAACTAAGATCCCCTTCTGCCTATTCACTAAGAGTACTGGCTGCTCTGAGAAATGCCTTTGTGCTGGGCTTGTAAGGGGCAGCCTTAATTATTCCCGTTCCTCTTAAATCGTCTCTTTGTGCTACAGGCTCAGTCGTGATGATTTTTCATTTGAGAGGATTGCATCACATCAGACATGGGGCCATAAATCCCCCAGAACGGGCAAGCTAGTGACAGAACTGGCCTGTTTTACAGCAGGAAAGTGTAAAGTTTGCTGTCATTTTTAGAAGTGAAATGATTTTAAAGTGACATAATCTTAAAGGGGAAAAAAACCCCACATCACACTAAGAGCAACACTACAGAAAGTTAGTATCTTCCCCAAACAAAGTGATCAGGTTATGGGAAGGGGTGGGAGTGGGTGTGTTGGTGGAAGTAGCCAGAGGTGAATGAAAACAGGAAAGGAGAGTAGCTCTGATGTGGCTGCGATGGCCTGAACACCTTAACCCTTTGTTGTCCCTTCCTGATACTCCTGTGGCTTGGGCTGCCTTGCCTCACAAAATGGCCTCATGCATGAGTGTGCCCCATCTCTGAAAGGGATAGACAGGCTCAATCATCCCCCCAGGTGCTACATCCTCGGGCACATCCCTCCAAGGCTGTCCCTTTTTTGGGGACTGCCAGCCGTGAACACACGAGAGGCCCTGGGATCATGCTTTATTTTGATGAAACGTTTAGAAAGGACATACCAAGATTTGGCAAGAGGGACAGCAAAGCACAGCCCAAAGATCTGACTTGGCACTGTGCCTGGGTGCAGTGTTTCAGATTTAGAGGAGGAGGATTTTTCCCATGTGCTCTGCACTGGCTTTGCGCTGCTCCTCTGAAGCCAACTGCCCCCACCCCACACTGTGAGCTTCAAAAGCCCCAGCTTGGGCTTTTGGTTCTCTTGTTGCCCAGCCGTGCTGGATGGGAGCACCTCCTCTGTCACACGGGATTTGCTGAGCTACCAAAGCGGGGAAAGAGGCGGCCCAAGGAAAAGCAAGGGCATAGAGGAAGAGGAACTGACCCCTGCTCTGCTTGATCCAGTATCACCTTTAGTAGGGAAATTCTGTCCTTGGTTGGGAAAGGATTCAAAAGGCTCTCTTCTGCTGTGCTAAAAATTGTGTCTAACACTCAAAGGCCTTTTGTGATCATAACACCAGAGCAAAGCAGGACTGAACACTTCCGAGGAACATGTTACCATCCCAAAAACACAGACAGCAGCCCTGGAGGACAGCACACCAGTCAGTCTGAATTAGCAGAGCAAAGCTGTAGGGTGTTCTGGGAGCCCTGTAGCCCTAAGCATTCCAAGCAATATTTGAAGCTAATGATGGTTATCAGAAAGGAGTCTGTACTCTGTGTGTCCAGAGAGATGGAGCCCTGGCATAGAAATATTTCCAAAGCTTGCTCCTGAGTACAGCTGACCACATAACTCCACTGTGCTCCTGCAAATCCAGCTCCTTGCTCGTTGCTCGTTACATCAGTTAGCAACATGTCCCAAAATCCAGCTTTCCTCATACACCCTGCCTCCAGTCCGTGAGAGTGGGGCTGCACTGTCAATTCAAAAGGGCTCATGAACACAGGTCCCTTCTCCAAGTGCACTAGCCCAGTGTCTCCAGAGGCTTCGGCATCTTGTGATTCTAACACAAGTATGTCAGTGTATGCCTTCCCCAAAAGGCCTGACTTCCACGCTCAGAGCAAGTGTTTCAGTAGGTTACAAGGGACATTTCTGTTCAGACAAATGCATTTCTGCAGCCAGCTGCAAATCCATCTCACAGTAATGTTTCTATTTCAGTAGGCAAGTCTATTATGTCAGAAACTGTCTAGCCACAATCGTTCAGAACACAAAAGCAATCGCATAATCCCCTTACTCTGTGCGAGATAAGCAAGGCTCCAATAAATGGAGCACTTCTTCTCTTGCGCATTTAATCCCCATTTGAGGTTTTTTTTTTTTATTGTTATTATTATCCTTTCTAATCATCCAGAAGTAAGCAAGGATTTCAAATGAAAACTTCCCCTAAAGATTTCTCCCTTTATATACATGTATATATATGTAACAAATATGCGTGCATAACGCATGCACATATACTTTTGCCTGTATATATCACTACATTCACTGGTGAGATTCACAAGACCTTCTTTTATTCTGATTCCACGAGCAGGATCCCTTCCCAGCAGAAATATGAAGTACCGCAGCTTCGTGCCAGTGGTTTCAAGTTGCAGGCTTTAAGCTTTCTCTGACCTTTGTACAGAATTTTAATTCTTTCTTTTCTTCCTTGCATTTCTTGCTCAAGGGTGATGAAGGAGATCTACTGACTCAATGGGGTCACATCACCCCAAAAAGTAACTGAAAAGAATAAAAGTTGTGAGCTTCATAGGAATTTTCACCCAGCCGGCAAGCTAAGTAATAAAACAAACTTTATGGAAAATAATTTATCAGATTTCTCTTCTGTTTTGACAGTAAAAGGGGAGACCAGCTCTTCTTCTTAAGCAGCAAGTCATTTGCAGCCTGGGAAAGACTTCAGCTCCTCAGTTCTGGTCGTGGGCTTGAACATATCTGTCCCTGTTGGGACTCTGTGTCTGACACTCAGTAGTGAGTTTCTGGACTCGCTTGTCCTGGCTGCAGGCCGGGGAGAAGGAAAAAGCAGCTTCATACCATTTCCTTTGGCCTGGAAAGAACTGTTTTCAGGATAAGTAGCAGATTGCCACTTCAAATGAGGAGTGAGATAGAAGAATAAAAAGTCTGGATATGAGAGGGTGAATCCAGTTTACAAGAAACCTCTTGGTCACGAATGATTAAGCGAAAAGTTATTCCTCCCTGTACTAATGCCTCACAATTAATGAAGCATTTAAAGGATACTTAAGAGATGATATATATGAAACAGATCTTACTGGGAATGCTTTGTCTTTGGCTCAACCTTCAAAGCCCAAAATAGTTTTGCTTAGGCATACATGGCTGGCAGGTAGACCCTGCTCCCTCATCACAGCAAGAATATGAAAGAACAGAAGTAAAAAAATGCAAAACACCCAGAGCTGCAGAGCACCTGGGACCACTTCTGCTACTAAAAGCAGGAGTGCAAAATGAGGGTAAGAAAAATCAAGTCATTGACACTGTTTTCCAGGGCTTGGGAAACACACAGATGCCAGAGAGGGCATGGCCATAGCACAGCAGTGCCCTACAAGAGAATCTGGTCAGGCCACAGGCAGACCACAGGTAGCGAGAGATCAACTTGGTGCTATTTAACAAATTATTGTCACCTCAACTTGATGCCACCTCAATGTTGGTTTTAACGAGGTGATTCTATTTTGCATTGCAGGCTCCCAGCAGAGATCCTGGACTCCTGTGGTTACTAAATACCAGCCAAGAGGTCAGGCTGAAGGTGTAATAGTGCTATTTCAAAATGGAAAAGATATCAGCCTTGAAATTTGGTTGAAGAACAACTAAATAAAGTTGATGAAGAGCAATCTTTGGAACTGTTCTGACTTGTCTTGTGGCTTTCTATAGGTAAAAAGTAACATCAAGTTTTTTGCCCCGAACAAGTGTTTTTGAGGCACTTTACACTAAAGCAATATGTGCATGAGTAGTTCTGGTTATTACATACATATGAAATATCACAACAGCATATCACAGTTTACAAACGAGAAAAGAACATGTACCATTCTTAGGCACAGACTGCCATTTAGTTTGTCATTGAGTGCACTGAGGATAACACATCTATGATCCGGTTTGCCTTTATCTGCTTTTACAACAGAAGTGTGAAATAACCTGCAATAATTACTTCAAGTTATACTGTGTACCAAAAAATTCTGATAGTAGTTGGATTATTCTTAGGGGAAAGTTAGCTAAGTGCATAAATACTAGCATGAAGATATTAATCACAAGCTTCCAGCCTATGTGCACTGATCCATGATTCAGTGATGTCAATGGGAGAGGTAAGTTCCTTGCCAGATTTTGGGCTGCTACAAAAATAAAAGCGCTACTGGCATAGGAGTGAGGTTGCACATTTTGAAAGGGTCAAGCATAGTGTTTTCAAATTATCAATGTTTTGTGGAGACACTGATATTTCGAACTTTTTTTTTTTGTTGGGGGTTTTTCTTTAGTAGTTTTGGCGGGACTGAACTAAACTCAACACTGAAATGCAGAAAAAATGCAGAGAGAAATGTTAGATTCCAGTCCTCATAGAAAGGAATTTTAATTTTATTTGTATTGCATATTCAAGTTGCATTCACATTTGATAAGCATTAGCAGTCCTCAGACATCATGGATGTTTCTTTTGGTTTGATGATAGAATGAAGTCTTTCATTGAAACATGACTTCTAGGAGCAGAGTTAGCATTAGATTTAAATTCAGAAAGCATGAGATTTTTTTTTCCTGTGCCAGAAATCTTTAGTACAACTAAATAAATTAAATAAATATAATTAGAAAATGTATTTTATAGAACCAAAATCATTGAAGTCACCCTAAGGGTTCCCACTGACTCCAATGGGTCTGTAGGATTATAATGTAGATTTAAGAGCATTTAATTGAATGAATTAAAACCTTTTTGTTAAACTAAATTAAGTAATTCACAACTCAAATCCTATCCTGCAAGGGGACCTACCTAAAGAGTAGATTTGCCTGAGCTTCACTTCAACTGATTCTTCAAGGAGCTACTGGAAGCCTCTTCCCTCAAACTGTTAATTCAATGGATGCACAGCATGAGTTCTCCCATCCCTCCCCGCTCCACTGCCAGAGCTCTGGCATTAACTGAGGAGGAACCATGAGACAATAACAGTGACAGGAAATGATAAATGCTTTTTGTCTCCATCCCTCTTTTTGCCTCAAGGGCAAAACTTTTTATTGCAGCCTGGTGGTTTCACCTCTGCTATGTGCTGGCAGCACACTCAGAGCAACTCCACTGGGAGTGATTCCTTGTGTGTGTGAGTAAGTGTACATAGCATGCACGTGAAAAGCTCTGCAGAAACTGGAGGGAAAAAAGACTGCTGGCACCAGTATCCAAACACATGTAATAAACTTACAGAAAGCTGAAATGATAGCAGTAGGAAAATGAGTATAGGAGTATATGAGTATAAGGTTCATGCAAAATTGGCACCTACTAGCCCAGCTTAATTCCCTGGATAAAAGAAATCTGTTTTGGTTAGCAACAAATACAAGAGACAGATACAACAGTGTGAAATGCATTGCCATAATCCCAGTTTAGCAAGCCTGTTGGGTTAAATCTTATTTTCTGACACTGGAAACAGACTGGAGTATTTGGTCCTTAGGCTTTTAATGCAGAGTCAAGGCACATGTAGGAAACTGAACAGGATTTCCTTGGCATGAACTTCCTCAGCTGACAAATCAACCAATCAGTTATTTTATCATTAACAAAATAATTTACACAGCCCAAACCCAGCCACGGAGATTTTCTTGGGAATGGAGCATAGGGCATCCTCCCACAGCATGTCCCAGCTAGTGATGTCTGGTGTGGTGAATGAACATCTGGCCTTGGGGCAGTAAAACTCCCCATTTTCTATATGGCCTCTTGCTGTGCCCCACTGCCTTCTCTTTCAGCTTTATTTCTGTCCCCCAAGACCACATTTCTGTTCTCAAAAAGGGCTTGGGCTGGCTTAGGGTTTACTAAGGGTCAGACTTGTTCCACAGTTTTCTTTTTCCAAACAGTCTGTTGATCTGTCCATGGGGTTTTTTAGAGCCATGCTTTTGTATAGTATTTGCTGTGAACATGGACACTCAGAGGTCTGGGCTCACATTCTCTTTCCATTGCAAGATTCCTCATTTGTTTCTTCCAGCTGCCAGGAATGTGAACACTACCTGTGGCCTGAAAGTTAGGCTGTGTTCTTCTAGCCTGTGCATCGTAGCAGCAATAAAAATGTAGTTAACTCTGCTGTTAGTGACCTGAGAGCCAGCGTGTGAGCCAGCCAGTCCTCCCTTAGCTGTCAGTGCTATGTGTTGCTAATAGGAAGGGAAAAAGAGAGTAAAAACTTGTTTCTGTTAGTGAAATAAGCCACTATGACTCAATGCACACCAGAGACTGATCAGTTGAGTAAGAAGGTATTTTTTTCATTCCCTTCTTTTCTCTCAATAACCAGTGACACTTTGGCTTCAAAATGAGTATCACAATAATGCTACATAGAATCAAAGGTTTATCTTAATGTTTTTCTCCAAAAACATTAGAAGCTGGAAAGCAAATGGAAATTTAGACAAAATGGATATCCATTTTATTAATTTATTATTTTTTATTCCATTACTTTACTTACTTTTTTCCTCCTATGCTTCTGACAGATCTCAGTCTAACTAGAAGGGATAGAGTCACCCTTCCTTCCAGAGGTGACCATATCATGTTTTGATAGAGACCTGCTGCCAAGGGCTGGAATTGATTTATGTTTCAACTTCAAGACTCCTGTCAGCTTGTATCACAGAACTTTTCTAGCTGAAGGAATCAGTCAATAGTCCAAACCTCTCTCTGAAGGGACTCCAGTGCAGTCTAAGCTGGGTGCTTAGGCAGGAGCAAGCAGTCTGTAGCTAACGCCTCTGTAGCAGTTCTCAGTTATGTGAACCAATCATTCATCCACTCTTCCAGACTGTAGCTACTCAACATCAAACCTGGGATGACAGCCACCAGCAGCTCTGGATCAGCTTCTCAAAATCTCCCATTTTTGACATTTGCCACCAATGTCTTTGGAAAAGGTGGAAATGGCAGGTGCATGCTGACTGCTAAAATCAACTTACATGCATCTGACAGACAGCTGTCAAGTGAAGGGCTCTAGAATACCTGACCTCCAGCTTGCCTAAGCATCTTCATGAAAAAAATGTACTGTCTGAGTTCTCTCATTTTTGCAACCTTTTAACACACAACAGCTCTCACGCCGTGCCCCTTCTATCATTAGCAGCCTTACCAAGCTGAATCACGCAGCACTCATCCTGTGTATTGGTCACGTGCCTGAGTCAAATGGAGGGAGGTGGCTCAAAGCAGTGACCCAGGTCACAGAGATGGCTCACAGCACCAACCCAGGCCATGGCGTGGCCTCTGACCAGGCTGCTGGAGCAGGCAAGCACAAAGTGTGGTGCATCCCCAGCAGCACAGCTTCCCTGTGGCTTGTTTTCTGTCCCAGACCCTGTGGCCCACTGTGCATACAAGCCTTGAGGGATCACAAATCCATCCAAGAAACTCTGCCAGGCATGGGCTCTTCTGAGGTGTGGCAGAAGCCACCATAGTCCCTGAAATGGAGGTCTGCCTCCAGGAAGGCATGACACAGAAGTTCATGGACTAGTGAGGACTAAATTTGGGCATCTCTATGACACTGATGAGATGCTGTAGGTGCTGTGACCCAGTGGCCTGCATTGTTTCAGTGAGGAGTCCTGTGGATCTGAGCAGGATCAGGTCCTAGGCAGGCATTTCTCAGTTCCACTGCACAGCCTCAGAAGCTGCTAATCATTTCTGGAGGTCTGGCTACCACCATGCATGCTGAGGGCTTGGGAAGACTAGCCGCACTTTTGCTGACTTGGACACGTGTTAAGATACCTTCAAATCCCTGTCTTGTGTACAGGAGTGGGTGATACAACCAGGGAATGCCCCAAAACTCCTTCAGGGTAGCAGAAGCAGACCCAGGCTTGTCCACAGCAGGATGTTTCTCTCACAGTAGACACTCCAGCATTGTCTCTAGTGGAGACTCACCGTATGCTGACAGGAGTGGTTCCAATGGCAGCATCACTGCTGCTGAATGACAGAAACTAAGCTGATAATAGTGCTTGTCTGACAGCATAGATGTATCCATCCCAGGGCTTTAGCCAGCTCTGTGACCAGCAAGAAGGAAAAGGAATGGCAGCAACCACCCACTCCTGCAGCTGGGACTGCGTGGAACTGTGGGACAGGCCACTGTGTATTTGGATTTCATGGGTCTGGGTTCTTTATTTACCCTATGGCACTCTCATATCACTCTGAGAGTACCACGAGCTTTAAAAGGAGGAGTGACTGTGATTTCTACAACTAATTTAATGCCCTTGTACATGGTCACTGTGGCAGCATCAGTGAGGATACAGCTGGGCACATTTCTGAGTCATGGCTTTATGTCATGACACAACACGTTTGGATCACCTATCTGAAGTTCTTGGGTTACAGCCAGTAATGAGATGAACAAGAACAAATTCTCATCCTCCCTCTCTGCTTATGATAAGGGAAATATGCCTTTTCTCCAGCAAAAAGTGAAATTTTCCACTAGGAGGAGAGTTTTTATGTGTGTGAGTACTTCACACAGCTTTACTAGCTGTCAACTGTACAAGCTAATCAAACTCACTTTTATAACAAAAATTATTTTTTAATTGCATGAAAATTATAAATTTGCATGATGAATGAGGAGTTATATTGCAAAAGAGACAGAACATTCAAAACATCATTTTAGATCTCATCCTGCTCCAGCATCTTTTTTCTTGTGTCTTCCATGAACCTAAGCTCTTCAATTTCCCCCCAGACACACGGTCATTGGGCTGCAAATGGGACCTGGTGCAGCTCCAGCTGGCTTTCTGCCATCTACATCCATGGGAGCAGAAACAGCCCTGTTCGTGACCGTGTTCGAACACAAGAGATACACTATAGTATAATTAGAAAAGATTAACACATCACTCAATCCTACAGGGTCATATAATCATTTAGGACATGGGAATGGTGTCAGTTCCTGATTTAAGGGCCTCAGTTACAGATATGACAAGCTAGCTGTAAAGCAGCAGAAAAACCCCACGGTGCAATCTATCTTTCTTTCTGAACCGAAGCTGCCAGTAGGCACCCAACACCAAAACATGTAAAACTAATGTCTGCCAGATTACACTCGGGTCCAGTGCCTTGACTGTGAGGTTTCATTTCAGTTCTGTGTAAGAACACAGCCCCAAGGCCACTCCAACTGCTGCTACAGCAGCACTGAACTAAGGGCAAAAAAAAGGATTTTTCCCATATCCTGCAAGCAAGGTAAGGGCTTTGTTTTCCTCTCCAAAGACAATGTGGTCAGAGGAATTTTTAGAAGAGCTGTACTTTTGGCAGATGTACCCTTTCTCCTTCTCCTAAATCCCGTTTTCAGCATAAGATCAGATGCCCGGGAGTCCACAGATTACTTCTGAGGGTCAAAAGGTAACTAAGGAAAACAAGGTTTCTATTTGCTCTACTGGCTCGGTAGATTTACGTGAAATAATGTGGGCTCACCAGCTGGAAGAGGTTGCAGAGCAGTGTGCTGAGCAGCCTGACAGAAAGCTAGAAGAGAAAAGTCATGGAACAGAATTTCAGTTTTTAAAATTTTATCCCCCCTGAGAAACATCTGCATTACAAGGCTAAATGTTTGCAAATGTATCTCTTCAGGATGCTCCTTTGCCATGAAATAGGGGAACACAAATTTCCCTCATTCCTTACATCCAGTCCCTAGAAACTGCTGGTGAATCATAAGCGAAGTGGGTGGTAAAGGGAAGAAGACAGAGAAGAGAAGGAAATGTAACAGTCTGCACTGGATCTGTTATCCGTGAGTAATAGGGGCAGTTATGAAGAGAAAACTGTTTATCCCTTGCAATTACTAAGTGTACCTTTCATCTTCATCACGAAACTTTGGTAATGAGATTATTCCATTCGGCTATGAAAAACATCATTTCAGCTCCACAGTATCCTTTCCCCGAGGATTTCTGCAAACATTGCCTCAAACATCAAACATGCATATTTTAATGAACTGTGTTACTCTGCCTTCTATTAAACTACAGTTCAAAACACCAGTGTTAATGAGTTCTCCCCATTTCTGATAAAATAAAAATAACTAGGGAAAAAAAATTACTTTTTGCTGACAGGGGGGTTGAAATGAATTGTGTTTAACAAATCAAACAAAACTAGTTTTATTCTTACATTTGTTTCTACTGTACAGCTTGGGGGATGAAGCCCAGTGCTGCCATCAGTGAAGCCTTCAGGATTTTCCCCTGTAGGGACTGTCCAGTTTGCCATGCTGTGCTGTGCTGCCTTGTGTGTGCAAGGTTGAACTCCGCCCTGTCACAGCAGCCTGCAAAGTGCAAGTGAGTTTCAGCGCAATTACTCCGGATTTGCACCCAGCTATAAGTGGGAGCAACACCCAAGGGCTGGAAAGAGCAAGCAGCGGTTTGGGGAATATTTGCTGGCATGTGAGGGCAGGGACACCAGGCAGATCCGTCAGCCTCACCTTGTGCCAGGCTCGCTGCATCTGCTGCCAAGGGTGGAGCTGCTCCTCCATCCTTACAAACAGGCTGCCACAAATGCGCATGATCATTCCTGCTATCTGCTCTGACTGCTCACAGCAGCTTCCTCCATTACTTCCAAACTAGGATGAAGTCCCACGGGGGAGCTGAGGCATCTCGTTTTTGGCAAAGAACCTCATTCCCATGAAAGTAAGCACAGTTTTTACACTGCCATTTAATAACATGGCAACAAGCTCATGCATTACACTCATTTTCTTGCTGCCATGACTTGAGAAATACACACTGCTGCAAAGCAAGCTTCCAAAAAATGGTTTGTCAAACTTGCCTTCTGTGACAATGGTTTAAAAATACTCAAACATACTTTTGCCTGCACTATTTGGTACTATTGCAGACTTTGCACCTTTCTTCAATATACACTACACAATGTCAACCAGCTTAACTAGAGAAGAAAGATTTCTGGGAAGCAAATTTGGTGTATGTGAACGGGGCTGAGGCTGACCACACATGCACTTAGCCTTGCCTGCTGCAGAATTGGGTGTGAAAACGTGAACAGAGCTGCACAGAAGTGCAGCCATTGGACAGAAGGGAGGCTGTGTGTGTACAAAGCTTTATCCTGGTCTAAGCTCACAGCTGAAAGTGGAAAGAGCTCACGCAGATAAAGACAAACCAAACTGCAAGAGTCTAACCTAGGCTTAAAGACTCTGCCCACTGACCATGGGTTTGAAAGCAGTTTGAAAAGCAGCCTGTGAAATACCAGGTGAATGTGGTTGCGTAACCTATGATGGCTGCCCAGGTCTAAATTTCTTCTCTAACTTAGCCAGGGGCCAAACTCTCGATGCTCCTTTCTGGTTGCCAGGACTATGCTCACAGGCTGGCCCCAGAGCTGAGCTCATGCCTCCCTGTTCACCACCCTGATGGGGCTTCCACCTCATCTGCCTCGGCTCTCCAGAGTGCGGTGAGCCATGGCATCATGTCCCTCCTGCCTCTGCCATCACCGCAGATCTCCCCACTCCTCTTGGCACCTCCTGGGGCACAGAGTCACTCATTCCTTGGAGATCCCTGTCTCTCCTATGACTGCTAAGGCAACAGGGATTATAAGCGTAAGTGAGAAGCATCATATTTAGATAAGTATAGTTCAGTGAGGCAGCTGGGAACCTGAGTGATTGGTGGGTAAAATTCTTCCTCCAGGGCTTTTATATCATATTCCCTGAAATGCAGGAAATGCCAAAGAGACCTTCATTTGCAGAGATGAAAAAGCACCACATAAAGGTTCTACAGCACCAAAGCTTTCTGTCACCATCACAGTGCAGTGACAATTTTTAGTGATTTTTATATGTATAGCATGTAAAATTAACAAACATAATTTATTGCCCTCTCACACTGTAGCTGAATGTTTTACACAGAGGACCTATTCATCACTCTCTAACTAGTGCAAACAAACAGGCTTCCACAGTGTTGATTGATGGATATACTGGGTTTCTTTACTGCTGCTGCTGCTCATACTACTCTTGAATTAATAACTCGGAGTTTACTTTGCACATTGTTATGTTATTTTTAAAGAGCATTTGGAACACCTAAAGTCTGATTATTATTAACACTAAGTCCTTGTTACACCAAAGTGGTCTGAAGATGTAATTAAAGTTTTCTTCTATTAAAAATTCTTTCCTATGGTCATAATGATATAAAGGGGATCTCCACCTGAATCAGAATCAGAGACAAAATTTTTGCTTAGGAACTTGCAATGGCAGGGAGGAGTGAACGGTTTTGTTGTCACTACTTCCCCAGATCACCCTAGTGATCAACAGAAGTCTTTTGAACATAATGTAAAGAGCAGACATTAGTATTATGGTGGCTTTACATACTCTCCTTGAAGAGGATCCTGCAATAATTGGTTTATGAATCCAATTTCCTGCATTTTTTGCAAGAAACATTTGGAAGCAAGCAAGGCTAGTACCTTGACACTATTGCTTTTGGCTTCTCCATGAAATGCCATTCCAGTTTGGATAGGATATAAATGGCTGAAAATCATCGTTTCCCTTCTGTTGCTTGTGCTCCTCAGGATATTTGTGTCAGCCTGTGAAAGTAGTCATTAAACTTGCCCTGAAAACAGCAGCAGAAAGAGCACATATGGCAGTAGAAACTTCTGGGGGTGCTAAGCTCTCCTAGAGCTGCCGTCTTTGAAAAAACTTTCCAAGAGGCACAGTTCCTGATCACATCGCTGCTCCAGAGCTGAAAAGCAAGCAGTACATGCACTTTCACAAGGCCTGGGGCTGCTGGGCCAAAATGGGCCCGGTCAACTTGAGACCAATCAAGTGAAAAAAATACTGCCACAGTGAGGGTCTGTAAGTTAGGTGATTGTAATGTTCTTTGAGGGAGACATGGCTAAGATGAATTCCCCCAAACCAGGCATCATTTCTGGCATACTTTGTAGCAGTAACCTTTTCTGCTATGATCAAGCAGCCTTATTTCTGTGGCTCCAAACAGAACTGTGTGTTATAGTGGTCACCCTCAGAGTGATCAAGAGATGTTCAAAGATGGATTATGGGAACAGAGCCACCATATGCTGGGACTGTGCCCAATATTATTTTCCAGATTCTGCCATTTAGGCATTTTGAGTGCAGCTTTGCCTCTACATCATACTGTCTGACTGCCCTCGGCAAATATTTCTTCTGAATTTGCCCAACTCCAGGTTTGAATCCATGCTGACTTTTGTTATCCCCAGTATTGAATAGGCAAAGATGCCTACAGGGAGGGCTCCCTGATATTAGGGATAAGGTGCCTTCCTCCTGCTTGTTTTGCTGCCTGATGATATCAATATGTGCCTACAACTTTCCTGCTGGGAGACAGTGATTATTTCTTCCCAGTTTGTCTTCCCCATGTCACTCATGATCTCTGTCCATATGTCCTCTCTCATACTTTCTCATTGTCTGAAAAGCCTCAGATTAATTGCAGGAAGATGTTTCTTCCCTTCCACGTGTTACCTGAGATGGACACACAGGTTGTTTGGGATGCAAACACCTAGAGGTGCAGCGGCATTATCCTGTATGTGTATGTACGTATTCGTGTCTGTGCACCACACTGACTCCTGCCCTTCACGTTGCTGTTCTGAGCAAAGTTGATGAGGGAATTTGAAGCGAGTACAGACTTTGTTTCCTTCTTATTCACTACAGGATGTTTCTCACAAGAACTCAGTAACACCCTGAACCAATGACAAAAAGGCAGACCTGAGTCTGAAAAAGGAACAAAAACCTGATTTCCTCCCATTATTTGAGAGCATTGGCTTGAAAGTAAAAATATTTAAGTGTACCTTTTGTTTTAAACTGTTGCTTATGGAATATAGCAATTATGAACAATATTTTGATTAATATTTCAATAAGGATAGAGTTGCCCTCTTCATCATCACACATGAAAATACATTCACCTTTGCGTAAACAGACAAATATGAAGTAGTTGAGATGCAAATTCAGAAGCCTTAGTGTGAAATCAATTGCTCCTGTGATCTACATTTGAAGTGTATCTATCTATTGCATCTATTTGCCATTTTGTGAAGTGCTAAGATGCTACTGTAGTGTACATGAGCTGATTTCCATCACATTCGAGTATCAACACATACAGCCTCCCTCAGCACAGAATGTAAACCTATGAATTTTTAAAATGGTTTAAGCCATATATATTTAAATATTAATGAAATTAAATTCTGACCACTTTGGCTGCTGAAACCTCTAAATCTTTAAAAGGAAGTTTCCTCAAAATACTTTGACATTTGTAGAAATCTTTGCCTGTCGGAAGTTTTAACAGGGGAGTGCTTGGTCAAAACATTTTAATTTGAAAAATTTATACAAAACCTGCAAAGTTTATGCTAATTCTGAATCCAACCCTATTTCGAAGAATAAAATTAAAGCCGTACTTATGCATTTAAATTGATGACCTGTTTTCACAAATACTGATCTACTTCATCTCTTTTCAACTCAGCCGCCTTGTATCAAGATACCTATTTAGAACCACCACATGTATAGCAAATGCTCACTTCACCAGCTGTGTTAGAAAAAAGTGTTGATCTAACCATCTCAATTTTTAACCTTTAAAGAACAGTTAATAGTTATTCACTTCACAGAAGCTTTATGGATGAATTAGTGTGTAGAAAACAATTAGCATATATTACATAATTTCATTACTTCTGCTATCACTACATCTCTGTTCTTACTGATATTTGTGCATGAACTCAATTTGGTTTAGTTTTTGCTTGTAGCATTTGCATGGCTAAAATAACACAAAATCTGGGCATTCTGTCTTTTTTTTGTTAAGTAACATTTATAGCATAATTCCAGCTTCTGCGTTGTTTTGTTGCGACAAAAAGACCAGAGATGTAAGAAAAATTTGGGAAAAGCACAATAAAGATTATCCCAAATATTTACCCTGGGGGACAGAGAGACCAAAAGGCACCTTGGAAACGTCATTCGAGAGGACATGGGGCAGCAGCCACTCATTTGCTTCTTGCCCTGAGAGTATCACACTGTGCTGTCTAGATCCATAGGCTCAACTGCAAGTATCAAGACCAAGTTATCTAATTAGCAGCCTCACACTGCCTCTGGGTTTTGTATGTTGTTTTTGTCAGGATTGGCTTTGCATAGTAGTCTCCTCTGTTTGAAAGAATATAATGAAGGTGATTAAAATGATTCATTAACATTGTGCCCATTTGAGCAAACAGTCCAAGCATTTCTATATTCCCTGGTATCAAGTGCAGTGATCTTCACGCAAATGTCCAAAGGTCTTTTAGCTTTTGTAATTTTTTCACAGCTTGACTTTAATTAATGTTTAATGAGCAAATTTACGTACAATTACTGTACTAACTGACTAGCTTTGGATTTGATTTGGATTCTTTTGGAGGAGGAGAGGGAAGATATCCTCACAATAGACCATATATGTAAATGAATAGTACAAATAAATGCCTGTAAGTCTATCTGGTGTCCCTAGCCATGGGACATCTACTCCTCTTCACTTAGAGGTGGTCTCCACAGATCACCACTTGGTTCCTACAAAGAAAGGGACATATGAGGTGCCAGTCAGAGGACTAATTTGTATTTTGCTGTGAAAGCAGATGAGTAGGAAAGGATCCCATTTTTAAACTGAGTGCCTTGCTATCACACATCTAACATTTATTCTAAATTTTATCTTAAAAGCAGTTAGGTTTTTGGCCACCAGCACTCTCCTTGGGAAAGCCAAACAATTGGGAATGTGCTGTTAATTTCCAGCCTAAATTTACTTATGGCCAATATCAAAGGTGGTTACTAGGTGCACTGGTTGGAAAACTTGTCAGAAGAAAAACAGAGGTGGATATGTTAAGGCTATATAGTTTTTGGATGAACATTCTCTAGATCTGCATAAATAATTTGGCTAGGGACACATAAGTCCTACTTTGCAGCTTTAAAAATCTCAGGCTTTAATAGGGAGATGAATATTTGTACCTCCACAAACCCAATTTCCTTAGTATTTTCAGATGGTGAGTCCAACTCTCCAGGCAGCATTTTTGGAGGATTAAAAATCTGATTTTTTTTTTTTAATACAACATATATATATGACTAGAGAAAACCTTTATGAAGAACGGCTCCAGAGCTGCCTGGGGCCCTGGAGCTTGGCTCACCAAGAAGTACTGCTTCTGAAGAGAAAGGGTGGCCTTGATAGCACTTCAAATATGAAACAAGATTTTGACAACCCAGCTGTACTTAGCCCACGAACTAGCTTTCATGTTTACCAAGGAAGCCTGTAATTTGTGGACCAAGAGTTATTTGCTTCTTTTAAAAATAAACTCAGCAGTGAAATCCCTACATGAAGAAGAGAAGATGCCAAAATCAAGGACTATGGCACACTTGGGTCTCCTGCATAGACATGATGGATGCTGCTGCTTTCTCACTGTGCTCAGCAGCCCACATGGCTGTGAGATACTTCTCGATGCTGTTTCAGCTCCCCAGAGTGGGGTGCTGAAGAGGAAGCAGGACTGAGAAGGGACAGTCAGTGGGCTGGAAACACAGGATGAGAGCTGCAGGATTCAAAGTAATGATAGGGCTGAGAGGAAGACAGCAAAAGAAGACTTTGCACGCTCCTTGTGCCATGAGGCTGGCATTGCACAATAGGCCAAAATGGAAGAGTACCTTTGGCTTTTTTTTTTAGGAAGCTCTTGCCAAAGATAAAAAAAAGCCAGTCTGTGTGCTGTTGCTAGGAATATGTTAGTGAAACAAGTGAGCTGGTCACGCAAACAACTTGTTAGACAGAGAGCAAACCAAGCGGCAAAAGCCAGGTAGAGTACAACAGCTGAGACTGGAAGTGAGACACCCAGATGGTTTTGGATTTGCCCTGGTTCAGTTGATGCAGCAGATAAACAGTTAATGCCATTAGTGAACAAATGGCAGTGATCAAAAACCAACAGGAAAAGGCCACCAGCTGCCATAATGTGAACAAAACTATTGCACTGAACGCCCTCCCTGCTGGGAAGTGGCAACACTAGATAAAAACAAACGGAAAAAAGAAGTATTTTGGAAAAAACCTCTCCCTGCTCCAAATACATTTCTTCCTGCTGGAAATTTTTGAATTAACAGTTTGAATGAACATTTATTACTGTTAAGCCAGGTTTGTTCACAGGAAAAACTGAGAATGATGGAACTGAAGAAAGTCTTGATTCTCAGCCTGTGAAATACTCATCAAACGCACTTTAGAGTTTGTGGATCCCATGCGTAACGAGGCCCATGGAATCTGCTCTAGGGAGAAAACAGTGGAGGGAGACAGGTAGGTTCATACTTAGCACGCTGCAGAAAGGGTTAAAAGTGGTCAGTTCATCACTCTTCTGTGTGGTGCCTTGGAAGTTTTCACAACACCAGATGTGTGAAAAAAAAAAGAAGAAAGCAAGCCCAGTGAACACCAGTAGACATCCTGGTGCCCTGGAAGCAGTTAAATTAACACCCAGCAGGGACAAATTTGCAGCTTTGGGAACAAGCTTAAAGTTAGTCTGTTTTCATTCCTGGAGTGAATTTGCAAGTGTATGACAGTGAAGTAGAGCCTGGGAAGGAGCAGGCGGCTTTGGATTAAGGATGGATAGCCAGAATTTGCTCCCACCCTCCCTCCTCCCACTCTGTTTTGCACTTAGACTGTGAAGCTCCCAATACTTCTGCTAATCCCTCTGTCTTCCCATGCCTTTTACCAGTTCCAGTAGGAAAAAAAAAAAGTAATTCTTTTTTTTTTCTCCCATTCTAGCTGAAACCAGACAAGACTGGAGTCACCCCAGCAAAACTTGCTTTAGCTGGGATTGCAGTTAACAGTCCTTCGGAGAAATCTAGTTCTGAAATGGATAAAGTTGGATGCTTTTCTAACCAGAACCAAAGCACTAAATCCTTTAGTCATTCATCACTCAGTTGGAGCCGGGCTGTGGCCCGGCTTGCAACCACTGCAAATTATAGAAAAGACTGGAAAAAGAAAAGTTTGTGAGAGTACATCTAACCCCTCTTCACAGAAATACAGAAAGCCCTCACAGTCCCTCTCTTTCTCTTACAAGTTACATAACAAATTGGATCCACAAAAATACCATCTTTCCTCATTTTCACACCTTGGTTATTGCAAATATTTTGGCAGCAGTCTGTCATGGGGAACTTTTCAACCAAGGTGGATTACACAGCTTTTTATGAAGGCCTGAGAAGCCCAATCTCCATCATTCTTCCTCGTGTATATCTTTGGTAAGGTAGGAAGAAACTTGAAACCCTGAAACAGCCTTCTTAGAGAGCTATTGATACCCCAAGCCTCTCAATGTTTAAGAGGCATTAGAACCTGATAAAAATTTTGGTCAGCACTGATTTGGTGAGAAAATTAGACGACATGATCATGGTAGCTCCCTTCCAACTAAGCTGTTCTATATATATTGTATTCTGTTCTGCTCTGTAAGTTGTTTATGCAATGGCTACACTTGCAGCTGGAGATGGCAGAGGAGCTGTAGGGTCCCCTGAAGGAAGAAAACCAGAGAAAAGGTTGCTTCCTTTCCTAAAACCAGAGTATTAGTTGCTTCCCAGTGGGGCAAATATGCTGCTTACTCTGTCTCCCTGAGTGATGGAGACTGACAGGATGAATAGGATGGCCTGAAATGTGTAGTGTGTCCTTCACGCTGGCAATTTGAAGGGTTCAGGGCACCTTTTCCTGCCCTGTCCTGAAGACTTCCTGCAGACGCTTTGGGAACTAATGGACGCAAAGCCCTTATGCTCCTTCACTTATTCCTGGCATAGGATACAGAAACAGTTTTTCAGTGTTACCAATCTTCCACTTCCCTATTGCAAAGACTGTAGGTTCTTGCCCCCTGTGCATCAGTAGCTCCTATCCTGCCCCATTTTCTCCCACACTATATCCCACCCTTTGATCCCTTGTCCTCCTCTGCCTGCGTGCAGGCTCTCAGCTTTCTTCTCCCAAGCTCCCAATCCTTCTCACTCATTCCCTCTCACCCAAGCCCAATTTGCACTTTGTTTTACTGCCTTCCAGGCTTCTTCCTACCCTCAGACCCTCACTTTTCCTGTGTTTCACTCCTTCACTTCTCTCACAGTCTCTGTCCATCCCACCCAACTGCCCTACTCTGGATCGAGTCCCATCTGGCTGTTTCTTTCCCTTGCACAAAACTCTCTGCTCCCTGCCGTCACCTGCCCTGTCCTTCCATACTCAGTCTGCCTCTTGCAGCCAGCTGTTCACCTCCTACTCCATCTCCAGACACCCCATTAGCTGAGCCACCTGAGGTGAGTTTAGCAGCTTGCTGTTGCTGGCAGAAGCAATCCCATCTCTGCTTCTGGCCTCCAGCTATGTGCTCCTGCCACTTCCCTTGTGCCAGCACTGGCTTTGCCTGACCCCACAAGCTGAAGAAAGCCTACCCAGAGAGAAAAAGAATAGTTCTCTGCTGGTCTTGTGAGAGCTCAGACAAGAGCCAGAGCTGGTGCCAGCAGAAGAAGTGGACACAAGGCTGGGGTGGGGAAGGACTTCTTGCCCTTTCTGAAGTTTCCAGTCTTTAGATCAGCTCTTCCACCCTGTGAAACCTCACCTATAAGAGAGTCCAGAGCCTGTGTCCTCCCCTTCTTCTGACATCTTGCCACGCAACTCAATGTGTGAAAGCAAGTCTGCACACGTCTTTCAGGAAGAGCAGCAGAGATGGGCTCCTGGGTGCTCAGAGTCTTCTGCAGAGAGGTTATCCTCCACTGTGTGCCTTGCTTGGGTACTCTTAGTGAGCCTTCCTCACTGGTTACATAGCAGGCTTAGGGGATTAACATTAAATACAGATACCTGGTGTGAAAGACAAGGGATAAATATCCCTCCTTTTATTCAGTTCGTGTGTTTTCTAATGATTCACTGGGTCTGGTTCAACTCCAGACTCTGTCAGAGGATTTTTCTGAAATGGTGAGCGTATCCAACAACCCAGTGGATTGATTGTAATGGCTTTGAATGACATCTTCCTTCTCTTTTTCCCCAAATACACAAGAATATATAAAATATACAGGAACATTTCCTTCATCTCAAGGTTTGGCTGGCTTGCTTATTTAGATTATAAATTCTTCAGGGCAAAAGCTGTCTTTTACACTGTGTGTGTACATTACCAGAAACAGGCATGCAGCAAATGAAGCAGGCAGATGGTTCTGGAGTAGTTCTGTTGGAGCATCTGGCTGATTTTCTGGAACAGCATCGCATTCAAATGGTAAATTCACCCGTGAAAACTCACATTAAAGGAACATTACTAGGTCCATTGCTGTCTTAACAACAGTCATCTGTGGCCTGGGGCAGGTCTCCACCATAAAAACACCAGCAGTAAAAGTGGCTGAGTGAAGGAATAAATATTTGCCATTAAAATATTCCTTCATTTTGAACCCCTAGGGAGACAAATTACTGGGACTAAGCACTCTTGAGAACTTTGGGAATTAAAATAATAGGAAGACTCTAGGGAGAACTGGGGCTTGTTAAATTCTTTTTTGTTCCTTGACTTCTTGAGGTATTCATAAATTGCCTACAAACAAGTGAAAACTTACAGGAAAGGGGTTTTCACCATGCCAGCTACAAATGGCTGTGGAATTATATTGTTTTTCCAGGCTGCCTTTCCAAAATCCCTGCAGGAAGGTGACTCAGATGCATACACAGCAATAGCAGGAATCCTCACTTCAACCAGGTAAGAAGCCCTTGTGGACATCATAGCTTTATGGACAAGTTCACGGTCAAGATAGACTAACTTGCTCCTTAGCAGAGAACCAGACCTGAAATATCCTTAGCCCTTTTTCTTCTGGTCAGCATGGCATTGTCACAGTTCCTTATCTCAGGCTTGTCCTGTTACACTTCCTTTCCAGTTAATCTGGTAAGCACAAACTCATGTCCTGTCTTTGGTGATGATTCCTCACTTTGCCCTACCACCCCGGCTCTGTAAACTGTAATCTCAGCACTGTGGATCTTCTCAGTTGCCATTTGCTCCTTGCAGCCATCATCATCATCTTCTCCTACGTACACACCCGGTACCTTGGCTGTCCCTCTGCTTTCCTTCCCTAGCCTGTGTCTTCCAGGTGGGCTGAAGCAGCTAACAACCTTACAACCTTACTGTACCCTCTGTCTCCAACAGCATTTTTTCCCCCCACATCTGAGACAACTGACTTGAGTTATGAAGGGTCTCCTGGATCACTGCAGTTCTCAATTGACATCTTGAGACCTGCAGGTAGGGAGAAGATCGTATCTATCAAATTCTTTCTGTAACACCCATCTTATCTTTGATCTTACAGAAGTCAGACCAATGCTGTCCCTTTGAAACAGGTGCCATTTCTAATCTGATTTTATACAGAATGACATTTTGCCCTCTCAGTGGACCTCCCAGGCAGTTTCACAATGTTAACAGATAATGAATGAGACTTCAAGTGTGCTGACATTGGCGAAGAACTCATCCAGGGAAGCTCAATGTTGTTTTTCATTGATACCTTCATGGAAGTACCTTCAGAAAGCAGTTCAAAAGAGACCTCAGGAACCGTCTCATCTACCTCCCAAATCCTCAAAGCAAGACACATTTGACCATGGCTAATAATCTACTATTCTTCCAGTGTAAATGCTTTATGCAGAGTTCAAGAAACCTTATGGAACCTGGAATGTCTTCGAGACTTTGAACTACAACATCCTCAGGGATTGACTGTCCACAGTGTGACTGTGTAAGTGTTTTGTTCAGCAAACTGAGCATGAATGATACAGGGCACCACCAAGAAAACTGTCCATAATGACAATACAGGAACTTAAAACATTTTCTCTCTGGTGTCATGCCCATAAATCAGCTATGACCCTGCAATTGATGGTGGTTATTGGGATATACTCAAGTTTTTATCCAGAATATTTAATTCAGAAGTCCTTGTACGAGGGAATGTGACCAAAATGGAGCTATCAAGAAAAGCTGTCATCCAAATATTATTTTTATAGAGAGCATTGAGAGAAAGGTCACATTGTTTTTTTCTTACACTATGGAACAGTTTCTATTATTACAGATTCCAAAAGCCTGGAATCGTTGTTATTTATGATCTAAGTCAAATTCAAGTCCTGGTTTGTACCAATTACCAAAAGCTACTCTAGGTTTTCTCTCTTCATTTCACAAATATTTGTAAAATAATTCCTTCACGCTTGAAAACAGAGAGATTGCCTCACCAAAATGTGTTCTTCTTTCCTTCTGTAGTGGTAAACACAGAGGTTTAGGAAAACACTCTTTTTATATGAATCATTTAAAGAAGACATATTTTCTTTGAGAAATTTTAGGGGCTAAATTAGAAATGTAAGTTACTACTCAGCAGTGAATGGTAACAAGAGGTTTTTATATCTGCACTTTCAAAAAGGACATTAGTTCTTTTGGTCCTGGTGCTTCTTCCTCACATAGCACTCCAACTATCTGACAGTTTAACCCATACTTTTTATTGAATCCATATGGTGCCCATGCTTTAAAAAAAGAAAGGTAGAAGGTCATATCCTGCTTCCTACTATGCTGCTGTAAGTTCAATTACACTCTTCTGAAAATAAATTAAATTTCCCTGGATGTACACTGGACAAGTGAGAGGAGAATCTTTTTCAGGATCTCTGCAGAGCTGCCAGGTTAGTTGAAATACCATCTCTGTCCCTTGGAGATATTTAAGATGATGAATACATATTAAGTCCCAGGCACTGGAAGGGCTGGTGTAATGGAATGGTTTGCAAGGAGGGGGTCACATCAGCACCCAGAGCTCCTCTGTGGTGGCACATTCCCTGGTGCAGTGCTGCTCAGTGGCCCTTCTCCAGCCGGATGCTGCCATGCTGTGTTCCTGGATCACAGGGCACCTGGATGGCCTTCGGACACATGCTGCAAAACAGAAAGTCCTCCTGGAGAGAGCATGAGGCAGGAGTCACATACACAGAATACATGCTAGGAGCCGGTACTGGAGAAGGGACCACTCGATATTCAGCAGGAAGGAAGACTGGTTGGACATAAAAGGATCCTGTTAAGATCTGGTAAAGAAGATGATCTAAGGCATGCTCCAATTAGGGGAAGTAAGGGCAAATACTACCATCACCCCTTAAACTGCGACTAATCACAATTTTTGGGTTACCGAAAGAGAAAATAGAGACTTGAAAAAGGAGAAGATGATCCCATCCTCAAAGCAATTCTAAAGGAACAAGGACTAACAGGGCCCTGAGCTTTCCACAAGCAAACACTCTTGTGGGTTGTATCTACACTGATGTTTCCAGAGCCTTAAAAATATGGAATACTGGTTGTTCATGTAAAGTGGGGGGTGAAGCTCTCACGATCCCTTGTGTTATCCTTGTCTCCAAAGCCAAGACTAAATAGGACACATGCCCACATGTAGCAGATGGAGTGGCCTTGCTCTCTTAGGGTTCCTCTTCTCATGAGCTCAGACCTCTATTCTCCCTTCCCTTGAGCAAATGAAGTTGAATAAAAACAATTGGAGAAAAATTCAGCTTGAAATCCTTGAGTTTAATTTGGCTTTAGGTCAAAACCAGAAGGGAATGAATAATATTTTATTTAGTAGATACAGGCTTTTGCCTTCTTCTTTTTTTTTTTTTTTAACTTCTTCACAGAAAACTTATGGATCTTATTGAACAAGTATAATGGCTGACCAAAAACTTTGAAAATGTGTGTGGAATTTATTAGACTAGTTAAAAACATCAAGTCTTCAGTTCAAAAACCTTAAGCCTTACTTCAGGAGCATCTTTCACTGATTGGACTACATTCCTTCAAAAGCGAAAAGTTAGACGTCTACCCAGACCCAGTTACAGATTTTCAGCCCAGGTTCTGTAGAAGTATCACAAACCTGATTAAACCTGTATAGAATTTGGACATTCTAATTATTTTGTAAACAAAGAGAGTGTTGAATTTCTATGAGTTTTTTCATGACTATGGGTATGTTGCATTCTGATAGACAATAGAAAGGAATCTTTCCCAGAACAACGGAGAATAAAGGAGAGAAGCAAACAAATCCTTCATTCAGATCAACTTTCCAGGAAACCAAGATGATTTACATCATTTTTATGACTTTTCCCTAGAGGCAAAGACATCTAATTAAAAAATCCCTCTGTTAGTTTGCTTCAATTTGACACAAAGGGAATACGACAAGCAGAGAAATTATAAGCCTTACATTTCCAGTTAGCCAGTTTGGACTGATAAAACCAAGCTCAGATGGGTTTTGGTGATCTTAAAGCTTGGGGAGCAAAAATCCAGAGGGTGAGCTAGTTCTACTAAAAATGTAAACTTACAGTGTTCCAGTCAGTGATTTCTGATGGCAATGTCACAGCAGTCCTTTATGAATGTGCCCTCACATTACCAGCTACAAAGCACTCCAGCCAGTTGTGAGATGGTCCTATAATGATCTGAGGAGGAGCTGAATGATACCAAGCAGAATCAAATCTTGATTCCTCATGCAGAAATAGAGCATGAGTAAAATAAATATTAATCATGAAGTTAATTAGTAAATGCTGGTAATTAATCATGCATTACTTTTAATGATGTGCAGAAATCCTCAGAGGTGGGAGATGATCCTTCAGGAAAGCAGACCGTGCAGCCTAAATGAGGTGATGTCCCCATTGCTAAAATCAGCAGCAGTCAACCCACTAGGTCGCTTTGACCTTTGTTGCCTTTATTGGAAGATAATAGTAGCAGTGTCTCCTCCCCCTCTGATTTAATATTCAGATTTATGTGGCAAGCAGGCCCTGACCATGGGGTTGGTGGGCTCTTGCAGCAGTGCAGACATGCGCTAAAGGGTCCACAGAACTCATAAATACTGCCACGTAAACAGTTATGCTCAAACCTTTTAAAAACCTTGTAATTTATGCACCAGTTGTATTTCTAAGTATTGTTCCAGCAGATACAAAATATTGTGCTTGAGATAGACCTAATTGATTTTCTGAACTTCATCAGCACTTTGGAACAACTGCTAAGGATCTCTAAAAAAATCCAGTTACCTCTCTAGAGCATAGAAAAAACAGCATCCTTACTGCAAAAGCCCTGTAATTTGCGTCTAAAAAGCTTCCAAGCTTCTCAGCTGTGCTATGGGTCAGGTAGCCACATCCTGCAGAAACGGCTGTGGAAAGCAGTCAGATGACAAGAAACTTTGGAAAATTAGGTTGCCGAAAGAAGTCTGTGATGATAGGCAAAACCCCTTCCTTGGTGTAATATCTAAAGTTTGGCACTCAGCAAAGTTCACTTAGGACCAGTTTCCTAAGCCAAAGATCTTGTGGCTGCACAGGTGAGAAATCTGCTACACTCGTGGTAAACCTTGCACGTATTACTAGGGCTGAGCTGCCAAGTCCCATCTTGCTGGCTGGCCTCCCTCAGCAGCAGCCCAAGAGGACACAGAGCAAGGAGCTAATGCTACCTCAAGTGGAGTTGCTCTCGTGTTTTTATGCCTTTCCAGAATGTGACCTTGCAAATTTTTTCAGAAAAACAGCAGTATTTGCAGAAGTCTTGCCTGTCTCCCCTGTGATGACAGATTGCTGGAAGGTTCGTCATGGCTGAATGAAGGAACTGTTAAAATTCATCTGTGTGCCAGTCTATTAAGAGAATGGGGAAATGCACCTAAGAAGAGGGCACACAGAGGCTCAAGAAGAAGAGGAACAGCTTGCAGAGACCTCCTGTAAAACAGCAAAACTGTGCTTACACCATGCCAACACTCATTCTACAGCATCTTTCAACACAGCAATTTATCACACCCGTCCATAGGTTTCACCTAATACCTCTTGCTAAGGGACTTGTTGGAGAAAGTCATGGTTAGTTGGTCAGGAAATTTAAAAGAGTTAAAAGGAGAAAGGTGTGCAGGCATACAACTGTATTTACTCTTTTTAAAACATCAGATTGTTCACCCAGTTTGGTGAAGAATCTCCAGCTCTGAATGATTTGTTCACAGTGCTACTTTCTGAGACTCCGTGGAAAACTTAGGCTTTCATTTTGAAGTAGCTTCTCATAGCTGTTTTCAATCTACAGATGTTCTCCACACCTATACTGCAATCCCGTATCTTCAAATATGTTGAGACACAGTCCCACCTAAACTACTCAGAATTGCTTAAACATCCCAAAGTCAAATATGTTTTACTTGTTTTGCACCTGGTTTCCAGACTGGGGTACAGTGAGGTTGCACATTCTCACTTTGTTTGGTAGGTCTGAAACTTGGGATCTGAGACTTGGGTGCACAGGGACTTGGCATAGCACAACTAAACTACAACAGCAGATCTTGTCAGAGCACTGTCTCATGATAACACAGTGGGAGCTGGCCACGTGGAATATAACTGTAGACATATCTGTGGCAACCTTCTCCTTCATATCTAAGCATGTATTTTATCCACAGAATATTCCCAGAAGTGTGATTGGTGTTTATAAAGCTCACAGATAAATCTTAGCTTTTCTTTACCAAAGTGATAGCAAATGTGCATACAGTATTTTTTGTCATATCAGTCAAAAGATATTTAAAAACAGAATTTCCTAACCCTGCCTCCCTGAGAAAAATGATGGCATAAAAATTAACATTGTAAAACACATTATCTAAGATAACATAGGAATTCATTAAAATTTTGACTTTCAAAAGAGCCTAAATTTTTGTAAGCTAGAAAACTTAGATAGGAGTCCAAAATAAGCTTGCATCTGCCCTACTATCTCACCTTTCTCACAAGTATCTGCATAATATATAGCAGCGACCTACTCATTCCATCGCATGAAAAGTGTTATGAGCATGGGTTTCTTGAAATTCTTCTAAATATGCATCCCTGATACACCTGAATGGGTGCTAAACGTGCCATCACCAGCTCTGCGGAAGTGCACGCTGAGAGGGTCATTGACTGCCACCAGGACACATCTCCTGCAGGAATGAGGCCAGGCTGGAAAAGCCTTTTTATTACTTGGACCAGAATGATTCTGTAACAAAAAAGGAGGAATTTGTCTTACCTGTCTGTGCTGCTGAGAGACTGGATACTGCAAACCTGAGATTTGCTGGCTTTGCTGCATTTTCTGAAGCATCATTTTTTGCTGCATTGCTAGGGTTACATTAGGTGGCCTCTGAAGAGACTGGTTTGGGAGAGGCTGAGCAGTTTGCGGCTGCGGCTGCTGTTGCTGCTGTTGCTGTGGCTGCTGCACGGGAGCTGAACCCTGTGCCTGCTGGGTGTAGTGCAGAAGGGCAGGCTTGTTTTGGGAACCCAAAACTGAAGGCATCTGCTGGTTTGTTTGCTCTGAGTTAAAGTGAAACAAAGGCTTTGTGTTGCCATGATGCTGCTCTAGAGGTGGCTGAGCGCTGTTGATAAAGTTTCTGTTGAGGTCCTGAGGCTTCTGTTGCATGATTATGTCCATGGGATTGCTCTGGGGAGTGGTTGGTTTATAAACGTAGTTGCTCATCCCTTTTGACTGGTTTCCATTCACTGGCACCCCAAGCATTGCTGAGCTTTGTGGGCTGAACTGCTGCTGGCGAAAAGAAGGGCTGGGGATTTTCTCTTGCACGAAGGGTCCAGGGGAAGGTCCTGATGGAGACAGAGTGGACCAGTTGGCTGTCTGGTTCTGCTGCTGCTGTTGCTGCTGAATCAAGGCATGCTGCTGCCGATTGGCTGCAATCTGTTTGAGCTGCTGTGCATGAGACACCTCCTGCCAGTTAGGCAATGGCCGGCTGGATGCAGAAGAAACCTGTGACACCTGTGTTTGAGGCACCGAGGGGATGGGTGAAGAGGCAGACATGGCAGTGGTAGCCATAGTGAAGGCTGGACCTGTAGAAGAAGGCCTCATCTGTGGGGAGCCCACAGGAGCCTGATTCATGCCTGGTGCATACTCACTTTTTATCACCATCTTATCCATCTGCAGAGATCTCACAGGGCCCCTCTGGCTCTGCTGTCCAAGGTCAATGTTGAATGGCTCATCTTGTTTTATCGTGGCATTTATCATATTCTCTAGCTCAACATCACTCATTGGTGGCACTGATATGTTAGTCAGTTCATTAAACAGTTCCTGAAGCTCAAGATCCATCATTTGGTCCCATGAGTCTTCCCCATATCTGTTAGGGAACATGTTCTCATGGGATGTCTGGCTGTCTAAGTGTTTGCTGCAGGACATGGTTTCCCCTGGCTCTTTCTTTACCTCTTTCAAAGTCATATTAAACATGTCATTCCCACTAGCATGGGTATTGTTTGCTAGGCTGCTGGCCTTTCTTTGTGATCCTTGCCCCACAGCCATAGTTCCTGACATTGACTGGCTTTGGCAATTGTTAACATGTTGTCCACCTTGTCCCACTGAGATATTGTCACCCACTCTTATCCTCTTAATGTCAAGGAAAGAGCTCTCTGAAACACCATTGGGCCTCTTGTTGACAGGCGACAGATTTACCACCAACTTTCTCTTCAAGGAGCCTTGGAGCTGAAAGAAGAAGAGACAAAAAAATAATCATTAGATGATACCGAAAAAGTAATTTAATTGCTTGAAAGGCACAGGCAACAGGCAAGTAAACATTGCTTAGTTCAGAAAGCTCCTTTGGGCTTTTTTTAGTCAATGAAGTTGTGCAGAATTGTAGAAAAATATGCTTTAAGTGGTGAATCTCCCTGCCATCACCACCCTTGCCATCAGCATTTTTCGAGCATTGCTGCCTCCTGTTGATCACAGACCCCCTTCCCCTCATGGATGTGGTGAGGGAGGGAGGTAGCCAGAGCTGTAGCTGGTAAAGCCTCTCTCTGCTCTGGATCTTCTCCAATCTAGCTGTGCCAGACACATATAAAGTACTTTTAGACAGCAGACACAAATGCAGTCATGAAACCTGCCCTTGTGCCTACCTGGTGCTGCAGGTTTTCATTCTCCTGATTTTGGTATATATATATATGATCCAAAAGAATATTTTTGACACCCATAGAGTACAAAAATCCTTGAATACATTATAATGGCACACACAAGTGTGGTAACCCGTAGAAATCCTCCCCAGGTCAGAGTAACAGGCTTCTCCTAAGATACATCATGCTAACGTACGCCACTTCTGTTTCCCTGATTGATTTGTTGGCCTCCCTGCCCCTTTATCCCTTATATAGCTGTTCCCTAGAGTTTTTTTCCTTTCCCTGCTTCCCCATTGGCCCTCGTTCCTTAGTCCCTCCCTCATGGTATCCCTATTGGTTCCCTTACCCTAGTCTCGCCTGTGTACTGCCCCTGCACCCTCAAATCATTAGTCCTGATACTCTCTCCACCCCTACGTAAAATCCTGTATCGTGCATTGTTCCTCATCTTCACACGTGGCACCCTTTGCAGTGTGGCGGCACTAAACCCTGTTGTGGAACATCATGCGGGGACCCTTCCCAGACTCTTTTGTTATCCGCCTGTGTGTGAGTGCGTGAGCCGGCTGCTTCGGTGGCTGGAGTGGGATGGGCCTTCCTTTGAGAGCCTGACCCTTCGTGGGATGGTTCCCGAAGGGGATCAGCCAGGAAACTTAGGTGCATCCACCCTCACCAGCTGGCGCGCAGTGGCCCTACTGAGGCGTCTCACCACAGAGACACTTTTGGGAAGGTTGCGGCACTTTTGCCATTCACGCACACCACAACACACAAGATCAAGGCATCCTAAGCTCTTATAGGTTTATACTGGCCAGAGATGCGTATAATTAAAAATGTTAGCTGTTAACCTGTTGAAAACTGAAAATGAATCCACTGGAGCCTTGTTAGGTTATGTCAGCCCAGGGTCTGGCCCAAGATGTACTGCCAGATTATTTCTCAAAGATATATATTAATACATTAAGCCCTAGTTGTTTATGTCCTGAAACATCTGTTATCAAACACACAGTCCATGCAACACTGCTCTGAGAGTTGCAACTCTTATTTCCTTTTCCTTGAATATTTACAGTGATATTCCATTTGTTTGCCAGCCCTGTGTGCCTACTGAAGGAAAAGAGGTTTATGGCTCTGTTTGCCTGATCTGCACTCATCTGCTGTGGTTGTACACACCCTGTGCACAGAAAACAGAGATGTCAGTCCCATGAGCTGAAAAGCTTGGACTTGGTACATTTGCCCTCAAGTAAGATGCAGATGCCTTCAAGAAGACTTGCTTTGAACATGGTTCATAAAAGAACAGATCCCTTTAAAACAGGGGCAGCTGTCCTATATTTAGCCCTGTACATTTGATCTTAGACCTCTTTTCCAACCTTAATGATTCTATGATTCCATGGCCAAAGAGGCACACAGTGAGGAGCGGACACATGCACATGCAGCCCTTGCTGAGCCAGCAAACACTGTCCCTGTTTCAGCCATGAGCAGTGCCAGGAAACTAAGCAGTGAAACACAGCTCATCTTCTGCCTTTCTGCACCTGGGCAGACGTGCAGTGGCCCTAGAGGCATCAGGACAATGCCATCTGAGAAACAAGTGTGTGTGCGCCAGTGGGAAGATAATGCCTGTACAAACTATGATACCTTGGGAGGCTGCAAAGGGCAGAGAAAACTGAGAACTCTAATTTTCCAGTTAAGTGAGGAAGGATGATTTATGACATCTTCCAGTCTTATTATTTTCATCATGCTCTTTCATGTACAGAAGTCCATGGGTGTGTAATACTCTGTTGTGGCCTCTATGCCCCTCAGCTTCAGGCTTACCTATAGGTAAAAGCTTTTCCCAGATAACTCCAGGTGTGAAAAATTTTATTCTGGTGTGAATACCAATGAATTGCATCAAAGGAGCTTAACTGAGAAATGAGTATTTCCTCCAAACCCACCTGTTCTTCCATTGCATCATCAGGTCACTGAGTTTAGCCCTTAAAAATAAAGTTTGTAATTTCTCTCTCTGACACCGAAAATCCCATCTCATATCCCAAGTTACGTTTCCAGAATAGCTTTTAAATCATAGATTCATGTTTTCAAAAGGACAGACATGTTGATGCCTAGTTGTATAAGTCCACAGACTGTGTGCCTGCAAGAGTAATTAATTGTCATTAGGTGTCCCTCACTGGGGAGAGATTTGGGTGGTCACTGCAAAGAGCACAGTCTGTCTTGGGTTAGCATGTTCCTTCTGACACATGAGTCACTGTACTTTCCTTTGGAACAAAAAAAAGATAAGTTGCACTTCCTTTTACCATCATCTTTGCTGCCAGTGTGTTTATTAGAAACCATTCTCATACACCCCAATTCATCTTCCTGGGAAATGGGGAAGTCCCCAGGTCATTAGAATACATGACTTGGCAGCACATTTTGCTTTCAGATGTGTTGCTGACAGAAAGGCTGAACAGATAATGAAGAATATACCCCCTGCATATGTATTTGTTTTATGTGGTTAATATGGCTTTCTGAGTTAATTTGGGGTTGCTTGACATTTTGAAGCAGAAAGAACTGTTTAAAAAGCTCCACATTTTCAGGGCACCTGCACCAAGCTTTTTGACACACATGAAAATGCAGGTGTTACCTTGTGCTGTGTATAGTATCTGCTTTTCTCCTGCATTTGAAGTAGCTTCTAGCACATAGCAGGGTGAGGTGGGTGAGCAGACAGGGGTGAGCTGGGAAGTGGTTTGCCACACACAAGTCAGCAGCAGAGCCAGGCAGAAGCACCATGATCTCCCAACACATCCCTTAACCAAGCACTCCCTCCCTTAACAGGGGCTGGAGGACTCCTGGTTTCATGACATCTGCCCAAGTGCCCACCAAAAAGGGCACTGTACATTTCTAAAGAATAACAAGTGGTAACTTATCACGTGTCCCCAAAACCTTGCAAATATAGCACTTGGAATTGCTGACAACACTGTCAGTCAATAGATGTCCACACCTTAAAGCAGAAATGAGAGCGAGGCTGCAAAGGTGCAAGGAACTCAGGGGACTTCACTGAGGCTGCTACAAAGGTCCTAATTTCACATCCCCCATGAGTTCAGGATATGGAGGGAAAGGGCATGGGAAAGATGTGAGCGGCCCACAGGGATGAAGCCCCCTCTACCTCCTTGCACTGAGCTGTTACCAATTATATGTTGGGGGGTTCTGCAGGGGACTGGTCTTTGTTTGTTCAGTAAGATGAGCAGCATCCATCACAAGCCTCTCTGAATGCTGCCTTTTGCAGGGCACTGCTGCCCCATCATTACGTCTCTTTAGTTTTCAAAAGGGAAAGGACCAGGGTTCCATCATTGAAATCTTTGCAGTTTTCTAGCAATCACATTTTTCAATTACTGACTAGAAGTCAGTACTCAAGCCCTTTTTCCCCAAGCAAAGCACCGACTCTTCAGAAGGAAAAAAAAAAACAACTTGCCAGATTTCAGGCTCCATCTCTTTCAATTTGCAAGCTAGGATTGATTTGGGTCAGTAAACATAAAGTAAAAGTTCCTATAACACACACAGGCACATCCCTCAGATCAAACAGGCTTGCGATTACACATCTCAAACTGCTTGAACTGCGTAATACTGAAAGGCCCTGTGATGGGAAACGAGTGACATGACAGTAAGTGGGAGAGGAGGAAGCCCTCCATGCCCAGCTCCATCCCACAGGTAGGTGGGCAGCACTGGATGAACCATCACAGAGTACAGGCATTTCCTGGCAGCCTGCGTTGTTGTGAGACCTTTTGCTGAGCAGGCTCTGGTGAGTCAGTGTGAGTTCACGCACTTAGAGCAAGGCAGTGCTGGATGATTGATCTTCGGAAGCTAAAACTGAGCCTCTGGAGATCATGTCTGTGAGACAGCCCAGCGCTGCTCCTGGACAAAATGCTTGGGGACAGCAGAGGGCAAAACTCTAGAGATGACTTGATCAAAATGATCCAGTGTGATACCGTGTCCTGTGCAGAGGGACATATATAATATTTATAAGTTTTATATTTAGAACTTATTCTGAGTCTTAAAGGAATTTAAGAGAGGCAGCTTTTTTCTAATGCTCTCTAACACCAGGCAAATCAGCAGGAGATCCACCAAGCTAATACCTGAGGCTCATCAAATCCTGGTATCAAAAAAAAAACAGAAAGGTTTTTGATTTGCCTTTCTTTTGATTGAACTTTTTTACTAAATGTAAAACTAGAGGATTTTGCTGAATTTTTTTTTTCTGGCTCAATTTTTTTTTGCCAGAAAATGGAAACAAAAACATTTTTGGTGCAAAAGCACAGTTTGTCAATGAGAAATTTTAGAGATTGTTTTCTCCCAAAAAATTTCCATATCGAACAATATTTTTGTCACATCATTGATGCATTTCTGACATTACTCATGTGAATTCACCTTATATTCCTTTCCACAGGGTCTGTCCGATATGGCCAAGAAAAGAATTGTCTGTGTCAGCAGGAAATAATACAGTCTATCAGGTTTCATTTTCAATGAAAGCCTTATTTTTTGTGCATTTCATACAGCTTCTGCAGTTGGACTTCCTTGAGAAAATGCTCTTTATTTCATTTAAGTGTGTGTAGGAAGAAGCACGGCTGAACTCCTAGGCTAACCATCCAGCACCCTGAGTTTCACAGCTCTCAGGACAAGTAAAACATGAGCTGTGCCTCTGACTTGGCCAAGTAACTCCATAGTGCCTGCAGATCAAGGCCTCGTACAGAGATGTTAGTACTGTACCTGACTGTCATTTTGAAATGTTTACAGCTGGACACTTGAGACTGGGCCAAAACACCAAAATGCCCCAAGGAAACTACAGAGAAAATACCACAGTGCAATAGTCTTAAGTCCCCTCTAAGCCTTTTCGTGGAAGACATAAAAGGAAGATTCGTCCCACCTTTGTTCTCCCAACTCTCACAATTTCCTACAAAGGTTTGCAGCTTTCTTACATTGTGTGTGGTGGAACAACGGGGATGAAACTCCCAAGGTGCTACAGACTGAAACCCCACACTGTGAAGCAGGCAGTGTGGCAGTGTTAGCGGTTCCTGTGGAGTGATACTTCTGATGACAGAAAAGGCAGCTTTGGATTTTGTGCTTTTAATGTAGAAGCAGCAAACAAATCCACTTTAAAAGCTCCATTTTGGACTACCTAGACTTTCTGACAATATGTGTTGACTGTATCTATGGCTGCACAGTAAACAAAATCCTCTATGTAGCTGGGGAAGCAAAAGGGCAAAGGAATTAGAGGAAATATATGAAAAATATTCAAACAATGAAAAATGGAAAAAAAAAATCCTTCCAAAGGAGGAAAAGATGCTGAATGATACCTGTTTATTCTGTGAAAGCACCAGCATTGCAAGGCTGGACCCAGCAAGCCACCCTTGAGGCTTAGAGCCTGATTCTGAATGACAGCAACTCTCACTTTCAAAATAGTAATTCGCAGTGTTTGCTGCCAGCAGTATCACCTCCTGTGGTGTTTGGAGCTGTGCCGAGCTGGGGAGCACCTTTCCAGGCAGGGACCAGGGCTCACCAGGGCAGAGCCTCCCTGTTGCAGGCATCTCCTCAGCATGCAGGAGGATCAGATGCCTCTCTCCTTTTTTTCTTACCCCTGTAGCCAGACAGGATGGTTGTGGTGACTCACACCATGGCCAGCTTGGAAGCCGAAGAGGTACCCTGAGGCTGACACAGGGACGACGAGGGGCCATTGTCCTGAGATGCCACCTCTGGGGCCATCCCAGGTCCTAATGCCACAATCACACAGGCACCCTCACGGCCCATTTCTGACTACAGACTCAGTTTAGAGGGCTCCTGTTACCACTACTTCTACATATCTGAAATCTGTTGGCTCTGGTTGTTCCCCCTCTTTCCCACACCTGGGAGCATCAGGTTCACCCTGATGTCTCTCCTGAAGATCTCAGTAGTATGATCCTCTTCTGAGAACCTCTGCCCAGCCCTTCTGCTCTGCACTTTCTCTGCACTGCACAAGTATATTTATTTTTAATCTTTTGTCTTCAACTGCAGCATCTACCTGACATGGCTGAGGATACAAGTTGAGAGTTGTCTTCAAAGAGATTTTAGCACTCTGAGTTCACAAAGTCCAATCTGCTAGATGATGCTGATCTGGTAAGCAACATTAATTTTTCATGCAGGACTGAGTAACGGAGTGGAGGCCCTGGGCACAGCGCTCAATGGGGAGCAGCCCTGAGAGCTGGAGTGTCCTCACAGCACTATGGCTAGGGCAAGGTGGTTCCTCCACGGGTCCAAAGAGCTGTGCAGAAGCAGCAGATGCTGTTTCTTGCTCCAGTCAGGTTTGCAGAGGCTCAGCTCCGGGTGTCCTCTGCCATCCACCCTGTGTTCACAGGAGGGGGACCAACTGTTCTCTCTGAGCCTGAGGAGGAGGAGGCATAGGTGCCTTCAGCCCCACACTGTTGGTGAGCACAGCAGCTTGAGACAGCACACCTCCACTCTCCCTCCCTCCCCCCCTATTAACTAAGCAGCTCCAGAGGCCACTTGGATGACCAGGAGCCCTTGGATGACCAACGTTTACAGCCATGAGAATTTTGCTCTACCCATCCCAAACCTCCCCGCTGCCCATGCCTGTCCTTCTGATGTGGGTGTCTGTACAGGTCTCTTGCAGTGGTGTCCTGACTCTGGGTAATCCTTAGGCATAAGCACTGCTGGCAATAATAAAGCTGACTGAGAGGCAACACAACTTTTCCTCCCTGTTTAGTGTAATGTTTAGTGCCACTAAAACTGAATTTATAGTAACAAATAAGGGTGTTTCTTGGCTGACAAGTATCCACTTAATTTTCATTAGCTGGGACAAGGCTGGAATAGCAATCAGTATGTTAGAAATCCCACAATTTACCTTTACTTATGGAAAAATTATGTATTTTGCCAACTAAATATAGCAACCTAAAAATGCATCCATATTACTCACTGTGTACTGCCTAGACACATAATGTCAGGGCTTTGGTCCAGGTTGCTGAAGCACAAAAATTATATTTTTTATGCAGATTTTACATCTGATGGATTATAAAATATCATGTCTAGTCACAGTCTTTTAGAAGAATAGGAACACAGAAAAACAATAGCATTTTAACTAGGTCAAGATTGCTAATCAGAGTGTAGCAGTCATTACTGTGTGCAAAACAAATAGGCACGAAAGATCTGTATTTTTTATCTTGCAAGCTGTGTATTTGTCTTGTGGAGGAGTATTTTCTGTTACATTTTTTTCTTTCTTTCTTTTTTTTTTATGATCCTTTTCAGCCATGAATAAATTAACAATCACTTTGTGTGAAATCTACAGAAATTTATGTCAACGTTTATTACCATGAAATGTGGAACAAAGCATAATGCAATCTGAGCTTTGGGAAATATGACTGCTTAACTGATCCTATCCTGATGAGAAGGAAATATCAAATGCATTATAAATGCTGACAGGATGATCAGGCATGTAAAAGAGGTCATCCAACACCACCCTCCACATTGTTTACCAGTTTCCTAAGTCAGCTTAAGGTATTAACAACACATACTGTCTTGCACAGGAAGCTCCTAATCCTTAAAAATGTGGCTGCTGTTATTTGATTTGCCTTTTAGAGATCAATAGCACAGCAGATTTCACCTAAGAAAAGACTGCTGAGAGCAGTTTGGTCCTGGTATTCTGCTCAGCGTTGTTTCCAAACTGTCGCATTGTAGGCTCATTAGAGCACTTGTCCATGCCCACATGTGGGCTTTTATTACCTGTCTAAGCATCTATCTCCTCTGCAACACTCTGTTAATCAAAAGTTCAGTCACTGGAGGAAGACCGTAGCCCTCCATCCAAACTTGGAAAATAAGGAAATATTTAGACTGTTTCTCCCTTCCTGCAAGTCAGTGTGCCACACAGGACACTCAAGTCAACTGTTTGGCCTTGAGGTCTTCTGCAGGGTATGTTACAGTTCACAGGGGATACAGTCACCACATGTCAATTGGAAAAGAAAGATCCCTTCAGCTTATTACCCAGTCATGCTTCCAGCATCAGACTCTGTCAGGCAGGACAAGGAGGGCCCACGTCAATGAGAGCTGCCTTCCATCATGCATCAACTAATACACTTAATGAGAAACTGTAAAAAAGGCTTCTTGTTAGAAGGAAGGAGTCCTGACCCTCTGCCAAAAACTTCAGTGGAGAGGTGATATTTAGGATCAAATCCAGGCCTGTGGTAAGAGAAGGTCTCCTACAAGGTTGCTGCGCTTGTTTGATGGTTGGGTTTGACCTGTACTAGCATCTTCCCCTGGCTCTCACCCATCATGCACATTCACCCTATTAAGGACATAAAGTAAGAGCAGTACTTAAGAGCCATTTTCAAAATCTTCAGCTTAAACATGCAGTGTCAGGATAGGCCCAGTGCCCCCCACCAAGTGTTCAACCTATTTGAGCAAAACAGGCAAAAATTTTGAGGGCTTTGGAGGGTTTTGAAACAACAATTAAAGAGCTTTAAAATACTCCTATGAAGACAACAGACAGTGGAAAGGACAAATAAAAGAGAAAATGATGAAAGTTTATATATTAAGACTAACTGATTAACTGCAGATCAAGAGGTTGTTTAGCAAATTTGAGCAGCAGTAAATTCAATCCCAGTGAGATGATACACTTTTTCATCCAAAGTGGATAGAGTCTGAGGAACTGCATGAGAGATTCAGGGCTCATCAAGATCTAAAGAGGGACTGAGCATTTGTTCGGAAATGGGAAGATGCTGACTTATGAAAGGTGATGATAGAATATCTAGAAAGGGATGAAAAATATGAAACATCAAGGTTCAAACTAGTCTGTGGTTCATGGGGACTGGTGGTGCTTGTCTGTGGGCAGGGGAAAAAGAGGCAAGGGGATGGAACGGTGATTTTTGCAGGCCTGTCAAGATGATTGTGTATCTTCCTCCCTATATTTGTCATTGCTGTTGATGAGATGCCTCCAGGTTTAGAAAGGACACAAGTCTGGATGTGTTTCACAGCTCCTGTATTTCCAACACTTTAGGAGTCTGAAGGAAAACTGTAAAAATGGGATTCATTTGACCAATACCTAGGTCATTCTGGAATATGAAGATCAATATGAAATTATGATCATTACGGAAGATCATTAGCAGGTTACAGGAAGCCCAAATGCTTTGTTGTCTTGGACTGGCACAGGTTGTTATTTGGTCTTTCTTTGAGTACCATCTTGATGAGAAGATTGAAAGAATCCAAACCCATGAAAATGACCACATAGGCTGAATGGAAAGATTTGGGAACAAGCAATCACCCAGGATGGAATGCTTCAGGAGCTGGAAAAGGTCAATGTGAATAGAGGGGACCAAGCGCAGTCCAGGATAAGAAAAATACACCTCTAGGGTAAAAGAAAACCCCAGCAGTTCAGGTACTGAAAACCTTACAAGATCATGCTTAAAAGGAACACAAGAAATGACAAGCAGAGTGGAGAGGATGAATTTGCACAGGAGGATGAGAGGATGGTTTCACAAGTAGAGAAGTCAAATGCATGGAGACATCTCTGAAGAAAGTGAAAATAGGTTTTCTTGTTTTCTCTCTGGTTAGCAAAGGGAATATTTTATACTACAGAGCATCTAGCAAAAGCCTGGCTTTTGCTAAAAGATTTGCTTTGGCAGAAGAGGTTCAAGGAGACCACATCTAGGCAGGACTTTCAAACCCTCTCAGGGATGGGGTGATGCTGTTTGTACACTGCAGTCCTCAGCTCCTCTGTCCTGCCCCTCTGAGGCAAAGCCCAGCTGCTGAGCACACACCGTGGTTTGTGGCCTGGAGCAGCAGTACCAGTGACTGTCGGTGCAATCCCCTGCTGCTATGCCTCTGCAGCCATTCCAGCCTCCTGGGAGCCTTTGTACCTAACGCCTTTATCCCACCTACAGCTTTCTTCAAGGGGATAGCTGCTGAATCCCATGAGACACAGCGGGGTGCTAAGCAGCTGATAAAGATGCTCTGGGTAGCCACAGTCAGCAGCCCATCCCCACCAGCTGTGGTAGTAAATGACAAAGGGTCACCACAAAACTTTCATGTATTTTTGGCCGCTATGATAGTTTTTGGTGAAAGGGACATAAGTGGATTCATTACAATTGGTGCTTCCTGTATGCCTTATTTTCCCATGTGCACTGATCACCCGTTGAGTGAACTTATGGAAATAGAAACAGCACTGAAAGGTTAGTAGTTCTAGGCCTCTCAAATATAACAGCCTATCTCAAAGTCATATTTTCCTCCAGAGCAGCCTTGCATCTGTTTCTAGAGTCAATTGTGACTGCTAACTTTGAAAATTCAAAATGGGAAAAATTCCTTGTTTGGCAAGGAATGACTGAGCGGAATAGCATCTCCTTCCTGACACAACACATTGTTACAAGGGGACACACTGCTATAAGAATGGACACAGGTACCACAGTCACCCCAAGAAACAGCATTCCTTTGGCTATGCAGTGAAAATGTCTCAGCCAAGATTTGTTGCATCAGTGCTGCATCACTTTTGTCACCTACACACTAGTGATGCGTCAGGTGTGGCCAGAAGCCGAACTGGTCACTTGCTCTGCTGGCTTGGATAAGGGCGTCCTGGAGTAAGCCCCCACCAAGAGTCATACAGTGGAAAGCCTCTCAGCTGTACAGCTCCAATGCTGCATCTCTTAAACTCCACCTCTGCAGGCCACTAACACGGTAGAGTTCACTAGCTACTGGTCCATTTACCATGTTACTCACAGAAGGAAAATAAAAGTATTGTGGCAGAGGCCTTAGTGCAGAGTTTTTTAGACCTTTGGGATCATATAATGATGGAGCTGTGAAGGGACCTCTGGACACAGAATCAGAGAATCATAGAATGGCTTGGGTTGGAAGGGACCTTAAAGATCATATAATTCTAACTCCCCTGCCATGGGCAGGGGCACCTTCCACTGGATCACGTTGCTCAGAGCTCCACCCAACCTGGCCTTAAACACTTTCAGGGATGGGGCACCCACAGCTTCTCTCAGCAACCTGTTCCAGTGCCTCACCGCCCTAGCAGTAAAGAATTTTTTCCTAATTTTTAATCTAAACCCACTCTTTTTCAACTTGAAAACATTCCCCCTTGTCCTGTCTCTGCATGCTCTGCTTTCAGCAGAGCTACCAACAAACTTATATCAGGTTGCTCAGGACATTGTCCAGGCAAGTGCTGAATGCTTCAAAGGATGAAGACTCCACAACCTATCTGGGCCCCCTTCCAGCTCCCCTGTTTTTCTTTACATCTAGTCAGCAGTTTGTATTCCTTCCCTCTCATCCTTTTGTTGTTCACTTCTAGGAGAGATCTGGTATGTAACTGGAAAATTTTGAAAGTAGAGCAAATGGAGGGAATCTATAAATTTGACTTGTCTCCAAGTCAACAACATATATGATGAGGGAGGAGGAGGAGATGAAAGCAGTAAATGACAATGTACGTGAGAAATGTCAGTCTCTGTTTCTACACAGATTCCTTCAGGGAAGGCATCAGATCAGTAGTTTTTAAATGACATAAACAATCAAGGGGTTGACTGAGCAAACTGATGCTCCATCAGATTAATCTGAGTTTCTAAATAATGTTTTTGCTTAAGCCCGATCTAAATTTCATTGAGATATACTGATCTTTAAATGGACTTTGCTGGACTTTGTTTCTCTGTTCTTGATTATAAGGTTCCATGACAAGGACTTTATCTCTATATATTTTTTTGAAAAATACTCTTCATGCATTTAGACACTGTCAAACACATTAATAACGAGCCCTATTTTCCAGCTAAATTCCAAAAGACACCGATGCACATTCAGCGCCTCTGAAAAGCAGACATCTCTTTGGGTGTCAAAATATGGATGCCAGCATACTTTTGAAAATACGAGCCAGGATAAATATAATTTTCCACTTTATAACTAATGCGAAACCTTTCACCTCTACGGTACCATTTAATGGTGACTAGAAATCATTACAGGTGAAAGGCTGTACAGCAAGCTACTGTACTTGAAACTCCGGAGGTAGCAGACTGGTTCCTAGTGGACAAATGGCCATATCATTCTTGGAGCTAATTAGTTCTTTTTGCCCTTTTTATGCTTTTCTTTCCTTCATAATCCTTAGTTAGGAAGCTCTGGGTCAAATGTGCTCAGAGGGCACTCACCAACTTTCCACTCTCAGAAAGAGCAACCAAAAATTCAGGGTTATCAGAGCACTTCGGTGAGACTTTCCTTGCGTTTTACTTAGACTAGGCTGCCATTGGTAGATACATATTTATTCTCATTTATGGTGTGGAAATAAGCATTTTATAGCCTGTTAAAATACCTGAAAATAGAATCAAAGGTATTTCTGTCTAGAAATAAAGTCTTTGTTCTCATGCAAACTTCTGTCTATGGTGGCCTGTACTAGGGAGAAGCCTTTGGAAAGGCCACATAGTCTTGCTTGGGATATGGACCAAATCAGAGCAGTCTCCAGGGCAGCTCTTGCTCTAGCAGGCATGGATGAGATCAGTCTTTAGGTCATCAATCAGGCACATTTCACACACACTGTAAAATACAGAGGTACATTCTCCATGAGAAATTCAAATTCCAGGGACCCCTTATATGCTGATATTTGCATACATGGCCTTGTTTGTGAATCTGTACTGAAGCCCAATACAACAGTGAGCCAAATTGTCTGTTGCTAACCTGTATCAGTGTTCTCTTAAGAACCAGCCCTGAAGCCTGAAATCTGGATTAAGAACCAGCATTTACTGGAAGCGCAGATTGCAGCAGGAACTTTTGTTGGATGCCTATTGCAACAGACTCCTCACTTCTTTTTTAAATGCCTCTAGTTTTGCAGGCTTTTACTGAGGGAACACAATGGAGCTGGCAGGAAAGCCATAGCTCTTCACCATCTCAGAAAAGAAAAAAGAAAAAAAAAAAAAAATCCAGCAGTCCTTAAGGATACAGCTCTGCTAGGTAACTGGGCCAATGAATTAACAAGGACTGACTTTTCCCTGCCTCTGTTTTCAAGGATAGTAAGTAACAAAATCTGGCAGGCTGAAAAGCCCCTGCTCAGAGGAGAGAGACAAAGAGGCAGGGCTGAAATTCATCGTGTCAGTTTAAAAAGGCAGAGTTTTGCATTTACACAATATGCCCATTCTTGTTCTCTTTGACTCATGGAAAAATATTGAACATTGGACAAGAATGTAGGAATGTGTCTGGTGTCTGATCTCCACAAAAATCTAAATGCCGTTTGCATTCACATAAGAAATTAAGACTGGCTGTCCAGGCTCCATTGATGTGTAAAGAAAATAACAGTAGTGATAGCAATATCATTATAATAACAGCAGCAATACAGTTTTAAAAACTGGCTGTGTAACTAGTACAAATAGAGCACGAACCCAGGCGCTCCCGGCCCTTAATCCCAAACACAGCTCAGCAGAGCTTTCTAGACCATTTGCCTGTCACAAGCATCACAAAGGCTCCTCTCCACCGACAGCATCTGAAACCACTGCTTGTTTTCCTGGGTAGCAGAGGTTAAAGCTTTTTATTGCTTTTTTGCCTTTAGATGCCGTAATAGTTGCAGTGCCTATATTACCATCTATGGCAGACAGGCTGCGTGTCTGCCAGCTGTCAGGCAGCCTATTCATCTCCAGTTGCCTTTTGCCTACTTTCTGCAGCAGAGGAATTTCTCTTCACTGGATTTCATGTGCTAGAATCCTGTTCCTGCCGACGTTCCTGCTGCTTGTTTTCAAGCCCAGGCTGGCTACAAGCCTGGGGAGCATGGGAGCCTGCAGCCCTGGAGAACCTGGGGTTCCTGTGTCACATGCAGCTTGCCAGGCAGCCAGCTATGGCTCTGGGCCAGGGCAACATCATACAGCTGGCAGTATGTGACCAGGGGTTGCTGGCTAAACCCCATCGTTGGCTGGAGGGAGAGGCAACCAATAGGGCCACCATGGCCTCCACTGATGGCTACTCTAGGATACACCAAACACCCTCCTGCTGCTTGTCCCATGGCAGAGATGATTTTTAGGTAGCACTGTGCAGGAAGATAGGATGGCCAGGTCTCCAAGGCCATAAAGTCCAGACCCTATAATCATAGCCCTATGCTGTATCATCCTTTGCCTAAACAAATCATGCTCCCATTTAATAGAGGCCCTGAAACCACGAAAGGCAATGCTTGTATCTAGTGGTTGCCTCTTTTTTCTTCCCAGAAGGTTAGTGATCTGAAAATCTGCAGACCTGCATATTTCCTGACCCACAGCATGAGCTAGTGACTCACTCATAGGAGGTGGAGAGAGGATGAACAGCTCTGCCAGACCTTGTGACAGGGGTAAAATAGATCATTCAGTTGCATGAGGTTTGTCAAATTGGTGTGTTTATTTTAAATTTTCCTAGGTGTGACCCAACTCATCACTTCCTTACCCAGGCTGTGAGAAACCACTTGAAATTTTACTTAAAACTCTCAGAGCTTACAATTACCAAACCCCGAGTCATGAGTTGCTCTTCCTGCCATTACTCCTATATGAAATTGCCTACAGAAAAGAAATGGCACGTTAAAAACCCTCCCTCACAAAGGCCAGTCAGGAAGCCCACAGCCAGAGGCATTTGCCCACCTCCTTGCTCCCCAAGGAGCCTTGGTTTCAAGCTCCTGAAGTTAACAGAAAGACTGCTGTAGACATCAGTGCATCTTGGATCAGGCTTCAGCTACCCAAGAGAAAAGATGGGCTTTGCAGCCCATCCAGATGGTTAACAGCTTTACATACAACCGCTGCCTTATTAAATCTACAGTAAATTAAATGAACACTTAAGACACTCAACCGAAAGTGCTATTGACTGCAGTAATTAAATTGAAATACCCAATTAACCACACCAGAATAGGAAATGAATATATCATGGGGTACCACTCTGTACTGACTGAGCCAATCAGATGCTGTCTATACCTTAATTTGTGCTGAAATAATTTTTAAAGGGAGTTTATGATTATTTAAAGATGTGTTTATATAGCACATGCATATATATGTCTATATATATGTGTGTGTGTGTGTGTCTATACACACACACATATAGACACATATTTTATTACTATATTTAAGTCTTCTGTCTGAGCTTTCAGCCTTATGTTGACAGAGACTTTAATTTCAGGTCAGCTACCATCTTCCAAGATAAACTCACACGTTATTAAAACATCTAAATCAGAAGGATTACAAATGTCCCACAGAGGACTTTTTTCCTTTATTAAGAACATTTACATGAAGGTGTCTGCAGTTTCAAAGCCATTTCAGACTGAGGCCAAAGTGAATGTTTGGGGGGCGGGGGGGGGGGGGGAAAAAAAAGAAAGAGTCTTTTTTTCTCTCTATTTAGCCTGTGCTGTCAGGTCTCTCTGCCTGCTGCCCTAACCACAGCCACCCCAAAGGAAAAGTTTACCTTTAATTAAGACATCTAAGTGTTAGGATTCTAAGGCTCTGAGCCTCTCTCCCTTTCCTCCCCCTCCTTTCTTCAATCAGGACTGGAAACTTTATCTCACCTACAAAGGTGCACTTTGTCCAAATCTTGATAGATTGCAGTGATAAACCTTCACTCCAGATGAGTATGGAAGGTTGTCAGCCATCCCCTGTGACAGGCGCATCTCAGAAAATCTGTGATTTTGGGGCTGCCTCAGCTCAGAGAGAACTTGGGCATGGGCACTCCACCCTGCTCTCTCAGAGATGTGCACGACGCCCTGGCTCTGGTTTGACCTTTGTTTGGAGGGGAATTTGCTCTCTGCAAATCATGAAACTACAGCCTCCCAGTAGCAGCACTCGGAATGACAAAAGGTCAAATTGGGTTACAGTCACTCAACCCTACTGAGTTATTTGGGTAGTGGCAAGAGGAGTTATTTTTAATGACTTCATGTCTTAGTCTCATAGACAATAACCAGAGAGTGTCTATGAGCCTGCAAGTCTTAATCTTCAGCTCAGGAACCAACACATCCCAAGAAAACAGAGATATGACACGGTAGAAGGCATCTTCCAAATTTGGAGGTTTCAGCAGGGAACACATTTCCTTTCATTTCCTCAGTCATCTCACTTATCCTGGCACTGTCCATGGCATTTCCTCTGCCTTGCCCTAGAGTGGTGACCAGGTTCTGTTCCTGCCTAGTGCTGCTAGTGGCTTCATTATCTTGACGCCCAATGGACAAAGCTGAGGCAGGTGCCTCTCCTTGATGACACTGGATCCTGCAGCCTTCTGGGACCATGATCAAAGGGTCTGAACTGCTGTCTTCCCCCTGGGCTATGGACCTGGGGAAGGCAGAGGTGACCCTATCACTGTTCTGCAGTATTTTGGAGAGGTCATACAGGTACCATTTCTGTAGATCTTCTCTTTGCTTTTGTCATGCCTCCATTTTGTCCACTTCCATTTGTTTTCTGGACCAAACTGATCTCTTATTGTTCCTCTCCTCATAAGTGGAATTGCAGCCCCTGTGGCCCTCTGCCACTGTTTATGCTGGCACAGACCAGTAGACATTGGCAGGCAAACTTGGATGGCTGCACAAAGTGAGAGGGCAGGGAGGGAAGAAAGGGCACACTGTGGCCCTCAGTGCCTTTGCCTTCCTTGCAGAGACCATGCCCATGGACAGAGGGAAGGGAGGTCACAGGTGGGGTGAGAGCTCTCCTAGTGGTCAGGAGACTGGAGAAGTTTTAAAATGCTTAGATCTGAAAGGTACCATAGATCCTGTCAGGTATCTGTAAGACCTGTAAGACCCTCTCTGTGGAAGTCGCTCAGCTGGCCCCAGATGCTTTCTTCTATTTATCTGACAATGCTTCTGAATACATCGTGCTGCCCACCCCGTGTTGTGAAGAAAAGGTCAAAAAGCCAAGTACAAAATGTGCGCTGGAACAGAGACGCCTCAGGCTTCAAAATACATGGATATGCTTGAGCAGCAGGGCGAAGCTGCGCTGCTTTGGCCATTCCTCCTTCGCTCTACTGCAGGGAGAGGCAGGACAAGTGAGTCTGCTGCTGACCAAGGTGTCCCACCTTTATGCCTCTGAGACGCCCAAGTGACCCAGCTGTGACTGAAGCCAACAGAAAACTCGTAACAGGCCCTAAGGCCCATCCTTGCTGCATCAGAGCTTAAAAGAAGAACCTGGCCTGGACTGCCTGGCTACTATTCGAAATGGCTCTTAGTTATAAAGAACAAATTGTAAGTTCTCATATAATGTCCCTGGCAGAATCCAAACTTGTAAAAGAAAAGCCTGTAAACATCATTCCCACTCAGGAACTGTGCAGTGTTATTTTCTGACCCCGATGCACTTTGACATATCGCAGAACTACACAGGTTGAATCTCCCCCCGACGTCTTGAATGAAAAATTTCAAAAGGTTTCTCTCCTTTTCTTTCGCTCACTGCCTAATACAAAGAAACATCTCATTTTGCTCATGTAGATCTAAAATGATGACATACATCTTAGAAATTACTTCAAGTACAGCAGGGAGATTACGAGCAAAAGCAGTTCATGAGCTCTAATTCTGCATTTACCTGCTGTGAGGAGCAGGTCCCAGAGCCCGTACCCCTCCGATGAGCCCCAGGAGTACGTGAAGGATTTGTTTACATGCCCAGGGAACAAAGTCATGTCATGGAAATTCTGAAAAAGGCTTTGCTCAATTTTACTTTTCTATTTTCCAGCCTAGTTGAAAGGAAGCACAGCTTCTCCGAACCTGAATCCTCCTCCACTGGCAGATTATTTATTAAACAGTGATGGTAGGCTGGAGCTGTTTTCACTTAAGGACAATTCTTTCAAAGCCTAACGGAGAAGCAGAGTTGCCATAGTTACCTGAGCAAGCCCTCAGCACAGCACAGTTCCTTCCTACAACCCAAGACTTTAGGTCAACTTGCAAGTTTGTCAGAAAAAGCTTAATGATTTGCTATTTCATGCAAGTGAATTGCATTTATCAAGCGAGAAGGTGACGTGCAAACCATGGATAGGATTGCCCCTCCCCGCCCCGCTTTCTTTTTGTGCTGATCCAGAAGCCCATGGGGTTCACACCAGCTGGAAATTCTGCAGGGTATCTGGACAGCTGGGGAGGAGTTTGGAGTAAAAACACATTTAGATCTTGGCACTGGTTTCAGCCATCCAATCCAGCCCATCATTAACAGCTTCTGTACAGCACTACTCTTCCTCTAGGGGCTGTAAAAATGAACAAAACCTTTGTTCAACCTAAACTTCCTTTCCTTGTCTGCTGTTCCTGCAGACTTTCCATTCTAGAGGTCCTATTGTTTCATTTAGAAATGTCAGAGAGCTGCACAGTGTGCCCATTTTATAAGGAATATGTTCCATTTTAGGAGGCCAAAATCATACACTGTGTTGTTCCACAATTAATTTACTTGAAATTTGCTTGGGCTCAATATGGCTTGTCTGAAATGGTCTTCTTTCTTTCTCTTTCTTTTTTTAATTTTTTTTTCTTTCCTTTCCTTTTTTTTTGTTTTTTTAGGCGCCAGGATCTGTATTTAGATTGGTAGCTACTCCAGACACTTGTTTTGCACCTGAACAAATAGGATTGCTGAGGACAAGATTAGCTCCTTTGTGCAAGCCAGTTTGGACACCGAGCATCCCAATGAATGGGCATTTTGCTTTTGAACATCCCTTACTGGAAGCGGCAAAAAAGAGCAAATACCCTGATTGTATCATCTGTTAAGTGGGTCATTCCTACAAAGGGAACTGGAAAATCTGCCTTCCTACTCACAGTTTCCTTCACTTCTCCTTGTTGTAGTGTTGGAGAGAGCAAAAGGGAGAAGGATGTGCATAGAGACATAATTCTCCTGAGAACCTGCTGAAATCAGGCAATCCACAAACTGGCAGTCCTACATCCCCACAGTGCCCAGGTTTCCACATTTCTCTGACTTTTTCACCTCTCAGCTTCTTCCTGCAGCAGATTTTTATCATGGTTTCAGGCACAAGTACATCCCCAGGTATGCCCCCACCAATCAGCACAACTGCAATTTAATTAGGAAGCAGGTGATATGATAGAAGCACAGCAAAAAGTAGCCACTTCTGTCATTTATAGTGTAAGTTTTGTAAGGGTCTTGCTAAGGTGCTGCGATGTGGGATGGATAATGTTGCTGACCTGGGACCAGAGGCTCAGAGGGATTTAGACCCCTAAATCCTACTCAAATTAATGGGGATTAAGTGTCAAAGCTGAGCAGCTGTTTAAACTCCACTGGAAAACTTGAGCCCAAGTTAATATGGTGCCTACTCAAGCAGTCCTGCTGGCCTCAACTCCCCTTTCTGACCAAAATGGATGAAATGCATTTTAGAAGGCATGAGTTCATGCAGGCGTGGTGCAATTCAAGTAGAAGATAGCAAAGAGGATTAGGGGACAGAGAATAAAAGAGTAAATTATGAGGCAGGGAGGTAAGGATGAGAAGGAAACATGATGGGTAGAAGACCAGAGAGAAAAGAGGAGATGATGGCAAAGTTGGACATGGAAGGAAAAGGAACAATATAAAGGACATAGAAAAAAGAAGAGAAAGACACATCTCAGAAAATGAGGAAGGGAAGACCGACAGTGTGTGATTTAGCCCAAAGAATAGTGGAGGACAGAACTCAACCTGTCCTTCACCAGCAAGATGCTGGTAAACTAAAGAAGAAAGAGAAAACGAAGCAAAGGAGTAAAAGATGTTTTTTCTCTCTTCATTGTGGAGCTTTAAGGGGCAGTTTATATGTGAAGTAGCTTGTCGTTAGTGCACTTTTGCAGGATACACCCATATTATGATCTACTTTAAAATAGATGGTTATATTCAAATAACATGTTCTTGGCTGGATGATTGACACAGGGGACATTTGATTTCCAGAGACAATAAGCATAAAAGAGCACCACGCCATTGGAATTTTGGTTACTGAGGGTCTTTGCATTTTCCTCCTCTCCCAGCCAAGAGTGAGTGCATTCCAGTCAGATTTGACAGACTGGCAGGAGTCTCAGCAAAGCAAAACTCTTACAGATTTCATGAAAATTAGTGGCTGGGAAGAGAATATCCAGCAGATAAGGGAGGTGCTGGTTGAACCCACATATATTTGTGCACCAGAGGCTGGCACAGGTACAAAGTGACCCAGAGGGCATCTAATGTCTTATGCCTGGTAAGGATGTTATAGAACACAGTAGAAGGAGCTGGGTGTGTTGTAGTTGGTAAAAAAAATGGAATGCAAAGGGACAATGATTTAAATCTGTAAGAAACCCAGCTTTCTTTTTCTGTTTCTTTACCATCTCGATTTTCAGAGGTAAATTACCCTGGATGATTTAGGCCATAAAAGCTTTTGAGTCATCTCCAGTATTTAGCTGTGAAAGATGAGACAGTTCAGTTCGAATCACTCATCTGAAGACATGTTAAATAATTAACAGTATACAGTTTGCAATGCCATTTACCATCCCACGGGGTTGCTAGTCCTCTGACCTTGTAACAGCCTTATTTCATAAACAATGCTCCGCAGGACTGCACATGGACAAAACTTCTTAAAATAAGGAACTGTAACTCAATATCAGCCTAATCAATACATGGGGTGGAGCAGGTAGTTTGTGCTGGTTCTTTTGGGCCTCAAGTAAATAGAGTGAGTTAAACAATAGGGAAAACTGCAGAGGGAAGAAAGGGAATGTGGTATACGCCAGTGCCAAAGCTTGAACACATTCCTACCATGTAGTAAACTAAGGTCACTGCCTTTGTTAAGAAAATCTTGGCAAATTGCATCTGCTGTAGAGGTCAGGCAATTACGTTCACAAGGAAACACAAACTTGCACGTTATTTAATGTTTCCAGCCTCTGTAGCGCAGTCCTACGTCAGTTTAAATATACAACATCCCTGATGAGTAACAGATACTGCTGAACAAGCTGCTTTCCTCCAAGCTCAGTTCTAACAGTGGTAGAAACATTTAGAGCAAAGTTGGGTTTTCACTGAGAACAGCAACCCCTTTGAAATGGAAAAATATTGAGAACAACTCAAAATAAAATTGACTGCTTTATTTTGCCTCTTTTCAAGTTTTCTATTGAATGTAAGTTTTATTTAGCTCTGTTTCCAGATTAGTGTTAGTTTTTTGTGTTTGTCATTTCATTTTTGGTTTCCCAGTGCTTGCAGCACAGGTCAGCTTCTCTACTCCCTGACCGGTCGAGTGTCCTTTATCACAATATTTGTCAAATAGTGAAAAGATAAACTAGCAGATAATCACGAAATGTTATGGGTTGACCTTAGCAGCAAACTAAAATGCCAGGTCATTCAGAAACTTGCAAAACTAAACTCTTTTCCAGGAAACTAAAAATAAATTGAAAAAAAAAATCAGTGTTTTTTCTGCTTCCATCTTTATTTAGCTGAACTGCTAACTATAATGTGCAGCTGTTAGCTGAAAATGATCTTGGCATTAGAACACTGGAAAGTGGCAAATATGGCACCATTTTTAAAAAGGTTCTAGGGAAAATGCTTATACCAGGCAAAATGTAGAAATGAAAAAACTTTAAAGAATATCTTTAGGTGACACTGGGATAAATAGGGTATACTGGAGAGGTCCAGCATAGCTTTTGCAAAGGAAAATTGTACTTCACAACCCTAGTAAGGGTTTTGAAGTAGATACCAAGCCTGTGAGCAAGAAGTATTCAGTTGACATAGCTTAACTGGAAAGCTTGTGCCCAAAGGCGCTCGACAAGATCACTTGCTAGAGATGCTTAAAGAAATTAAGCTGTTGTGGGTAAGAGGGAAGTTCTTCACATTGCTTAAAAGGCAGAATGGGAGGGTAAGAGCAAATTATGAGTGAAAACTCACAAGCAAGGAAGATTACCAGCATCTAGGTGATAGAAGACAAGATGAAGTTCAATACAGACAAATATAAAATACAGCATATATGAAACAGTCCTTACTCTACCTACAGTGATGGGACCTAAATTCAGTCTTACTCCTTCGAATGGAAGTCCCAAGGTCAGAATAGACTGCGCTATAACATCATCTCAGTGCTCGGAAATGCAAGTGCTCAGACAGCAAGCTGAATGCCAGCAAAGGAACAGAGAGCAAAGCAAAGACACACAGGGCTGGCAGAGTCTAAATCTACCCCTATCACAAAAAAAATCATAGTAGAAAGAAAAATATACAGAGAAGGGCAAAAAGGACTATCAAAGGAAAAAAAAACCACCTTCCATAGAGGAACAAATTAAATAGACTAAGATCCTTTCAGGCTGGGAAAGGACAATTTGAGGGAGAAATATGAACAGAAATCAATGAATCTTCCAATTCAGGAGTTGGAGGACACATCATGTCAAATGAGCACACGGCAAGGTAAAAGCAGACAAGGAGGTCCTGACGTGAGACACAGCTACAGAACTATTTTTAGCAGGATGTCATTCATGCTGTAAGTTTAAACGGGTTTAGAAAGCAACTGGATAAATCAATTGACAAAAAATACATTCAAGTTACTGAATGCAAATACTCCATTTATTGATACTTAGCCAAAGATGGTTGGAGGCTGGGAGAACATTGTGAGGAATGCTAGTGTTTGCTTATCTGGTCATAATAACGACCACTAGGAGTGATCACATACAGAATGAGACAAACCTTTGGTCTCAAACAGTCCAGACTTCATATCTGTGCTGTTTATGACATAAAATGAAAAATTTCACTTTTTTTCACTCGCTCTGTTCATCTCAAACTGCTCTTGGTTTGGGGGTGAGCACTTAAGAAATACTTTGGGACGGAATACAAAAAGTTTTTTAAGATCTCATGTCTTTTGGTCTGCAAATGTCCTTTGTTATATTCATGTTCACATAACAGCCACAAAAATGGAGCTTTCATGTGGTAGGTATCAATGGCTGCTGGTGTAATAAAACAAACACTAATGAATGCTGATGGGATCTGTTTCTGAGTATTTCTGTCCCATACTGTTTCAAATGAAGCTTCCAAACTCCTCTCTCATCACTAAGCCCAAATTCATCCACACAGCAAACAAACTACTAGAAATTGTAGGCACTGATCTACTGATTGTAGAAATTGTAGGCACTACTACTGATCTGTCAGAAGCATCCCCCTGCACAGCTCTGAGGCTGAGTCTATGGTGTTGCAGTCCTCACCTTCCAGAGATCGAGTCAGCCAAAACTTTCAGAATAAGCTGGAATGTTATATCCCTTGGGTGAAACCTGTTGAAACTGATGGATATGTTGTTATTGGAAATCCCAGTGGGGCTGAGATTTTACTTCCAGTGCTAAAGTCTTGAGAACACCAAATTACTTAGTTGTAGTTGTGTAATCCTGAACTGGAAGCAGGGAATGGATGATCTAAGGACAGGATTGTCATCTCCAGGCACTAACTACTGACAGATTAAAGCTTCCATTTAAGCACAGAGCATGGAGAAAAATATATTATTGTTCTGCACTGAAAATGAGCAGGTAGATTGAGCCCGGGGGAGTGGGTGGTCCAGACTGACACAGTCCTTGGTCTCTCTTCTTGCCTCATGTTTTCATCCTTCATGCTCCCTGTTTCTCCTGATAAAGCTAACAATGCCACACTTGTTTTGCTCTCTGCCACTGCTGAGAGCTCTATTTTTAATCACAATTAATAAGGAGACCAAAACATAGCAAAACTTATCTCTCACCCCCATTGTTTGTAAAGGGGCTGTTTAGTCTGAGGTCACAGGGCCTGTCTCTGGCCGGGCAGCTTCCCAGCCTCCTCCAAAGTCAAGCCATGCTCAGGGCCTGCATGACTCTGCCAGCTAAAACTGCCCTGCAGGTTTGCTTTAGACACTACATTTTTTTTATCACTTGAGGACTTCTAAACACTCGCTGCAGCTGTCTGTGCAGGTGTGTGGCAGGGCATGGATGGATGGTGGGGATAGAGTGTTGTGTCTTGGACTGTCTGTCACTGCCAGGACCTCCTTCAACCTTTCACGCAAGAGTCCATTTCTAATTAAAGATGCCTTACATAGGCATCAGCAGCTCCTCTCCCAACCATGAGTTATTTTGGCAGGAATCAGGCCAGCTTGGCCACCATGGACTTAATGTACCCGACCAAGAGGGATGCAGATGGGTTAACTAAAGTGACATCTAACTCACGATGATGCCTGAAAACAACAGCCGATGCTTCTGAGAGCACATTTCCTTGGGTACCAAAGGCTCAGTGGATATGGCCCAAAGAATCCTAGTGTATACAGAGAAGCAGAGGTCTCAGCACTGCTATGATTTCAGAGGGACTTCCGCTTTCTGTAATTCACTACAGAGTTCCCTTCATGTGTCCCAGCCTTCATCACCTACCTGAACAGTTTTGAATGCGATACAAGACATGGTTTACCGATGGCAAACAGCCTTCAGAGTTCACCATGCAGGAAGGCAGCTTCGATACTGCACCATCCCACAGGGTGCCCTATGGCAGCCTCAGAGAAATAATTTTATTTTATTTGAATCTTTTCTCAGGATTAATTCTTAAACTGCTTATTTATCTAATTCACAAGAACTGGTTGCATTCCAATTTTGTACACAAAGAAATAATAAAACCATCTTAATTTCAAAAAACCTTGCTTATCAAATGCATTTTTCATAGATTCGTTGAGCATTAGTGTATCAAGGCAGTTTTCTTTGCCTGTGCCAACAGCCACTTTTCCCTCAAGAACTGAATGTATTTGAAATATTTTGAACCCCCACTTTCTGCTTCATTTGCTAAATAATTTCACATTTCTTCCAAAAGCTGATATTCTGTCATCAGATAGCAATCCATATTATTGCAACTTCCTGGAACAGTGGAATGCTACTGACAGAATGAATATTTGGGTACAGAAGTAATTTTATTTTTTGCTTCTTTCACTGCAGGAAAAGGCTACATTTGCACATTTCTAACTAGCATATGTGTAGACGCACTTCTTGCTTAAGCTGCCCAAACCAGGTTATGTTCTAACTAGTCCTCAGGGTTATTTTTTCCTACTTGCTTTTAGCATACCAACAGACAAGAATACAACTGAGGGTCAGGTTTAGCAAACTTCCATGCATTTGACTTTCCATGCATTCAGGCAATCCTATGTCCATCACTAACAGATTCTACAGGCATGCAAAAATGCACAAGGGAAATTTTATTAAAAGATGCCTACACTATTAACTGCATGCAGCTGCCCTGTTAAGGAACAACATTATCAGCCTCAGAAATTCTGAAGCTGGTTACTAAAATGGTTGCAGACTAAGCTGTCTGCTTAGTTTGAGTATATATTTTATTTGAGCAAATGAAGTAAATAAGCATGTGTGCAAATGATCAGACATGCTGATTTGTGTGTGATTACTCAAGTCAAATGTTTAATTTGCATAACTGAATGCAAATTAGGTACAGAACTGCAGGCTAATGTGAAGCATGCCATTTGGCGCCTGACAGTTTTAAAAATCAGGCTCAAAACCTCCATGCTTAGTGTAACTAAATCAGAACAGTGGAATTCAGCACAGCAGATATCTATCATTTGATTCTGCTTATAATTATTTACCTTTAAGGGAGGATGACACATAAACATGCAGCAGAACCACAAGTCTGCTTCATTTTCTATCTCTCCAAGAGAAACCACTGTTCTGAGCTTCTAGAATATTCTTTCTTATCTTATATTTTAAATAAAAATATCTGACAAAGGAAAACCTACAACTATACAAAGATATGCAAGGGCTCTCTTTGAGCAGGTCTTTGGTAGTTTTTTTGGAAGTGGAAGGTTTCCACTGCACATAGTCCTGAAAATAGTTTTAGCTTTGTTTGTTTACAGTCTGGAATGACATATTCAACGTGATTTGATGTTTCCTAGTATTCTTGATCCACTCTTTTCCAAGGGAAGCAGTGGAAAGTCTACCGTGTCGTAAACTGAATGCAAGACCTCGTATGAGGAAAATATTTGTAGAGAACAATCTGACAGGGACTGGGAGCTGAACTGGATGATCTAATGGGCATTACATTGCTGGAGCCTAATGATTCATAGTAGCAGTATGGCAAAACGGTGATTCTAATGCTATTTAAGACCAGAATGAACAGGGTTTTTTGGTGCATTTGAAATTCTGGCTTTCTGTAATATACAAGAGACCACATAAACTCTGCTCAGGATGTCTTTCTATAATGATTGTTGGTTTCTTACAAACCCAAACATTTCAAAGGCCAGACTTGGGAGCTGAAATATAGTCAGGAGATCAAACAGTGGCTGAGGAAACCCCATAGTCCAGCCTATGTATAAATACCAATTTTTTGCCTTATATTTGAGGATGCAGTCCAGCTGAGACTGCTGCTGAAATGGAACTGCTGCCTGTTTAAACTGGGAATTATAAAAGGAGGTTTGAAAGAAAGACACTCAAAGCTCCTGCAACCTAGGAGGCAAAAGATGCAGAGTTAAAAAACACAACAGCCCTAAAAGCCCTGAATGGCATGATTTTTCATGCCTAGTTAGCGATTTATGAGTGACAGAGGTTGGCAACACTAAGGAACTGACTCATGAATGCTCTGCTTTCTCCATCAAGGAAAAAAGAAGTAGAGAGAAATGTCAGAGCTGCCCTTTGGCTGTCTTCCCCACAGTGGGCAGAGCCCCCTGCCACCCCACTGTGTGGTCCATAGGGGACCAGGAGTGAGCAGCTCTGCGAGGTCACCAGTCCCACAGCACACACGTGGCCCTAAAGAAGTGCCAATTCACTGTCTACATGGAAACTGAAGTCTGTGCATGTGCCTCGACCAGATGATAACTCTGGTTGTGCAACCACTGGAGGGCAAACATGAAGGAACTCTGGAGAAAGGAATTCGCACTTATCTGCTGGACAATCTCAAGTCTCATACACAAGTCTTTTGAGATAAAACCCAAACCGTGAAAACAGAAACAAGCTCTATTTATTCAAGCATACTAAAAATATCTCTTACTACCATTCTGCATAATGTGAAAACCTAGAAGAGACGCAAGTATTGATCATGTGAGATACACTGGTAGAAGATTTTGAGAGAGCTGTGTGAGCCTTACATGCACATATTCACTGCACATATGCATTTCTGGGAACACATTGTATATTAGACTGCAAATCCTACAGCTTCACTCTAGGTGAAACAGAGCTAACATCAAGGACAAGGATTGTTTTTCAAAGGCAATAGAGTAAGCAAGTCTGTTCCTGAAGGACCAAGATATTAACAACTGTGAGAGAAATGCAGACATGCCAGGGAGTAGCTGAAATTAATGGAATCACACTTCATTATAATTCAACTAAGAATTTGACCCTTTGTCAATACAAGTTCAATGGTAGATTCATAAAGATCAATATATATGTACATATACATCACAGCCTGGAGACGGTTCTGTCTCAATACAGCTTCCATTCATTACAGACCACTCTAATTCTATCTGTGTGGCTGCAGGGCTTTCTATCCATCTGTGGTACCTCATGCAGCAACACACAGGCCTAACGAAGTCAGCGCTCAGCCTTCTCTTTCATAACAGAAAAACAATGAGATACCAAAATTCAATTCAGGAGCAGTTACTTCAATTTTCTTAGACCCAGCACGGATATGCTGGTTCTCCTCCAGTAGAACATATCCATATGAGTTCAGGCTCATAACAGCTCTTGCAGCGTGACACGTTGGTAGGTGTTGGCTCAGTCATGGCAACTCCGCACATGCGTGTTCACAGTCCCTCACCAAGGGAGTATAACTCAAGTAATCGAAAACTAGGTTATACTTCAGTGGTAGTGGGTTATGCTAAGTCACATTTCCATGTATCTGTCAGGAACTGGGAGTGTGCGCATGGACCGTTACCTGTAGCAGCCAGAAGAGCACAATTACTGAAGGTGTACTACTTGAGAGTCTAAATTCTCAATAGGTACAGGCCATGGAAGAGGTGTTTGATGATATAAGTCAAATTTCCCTGTCTTGATGATTACTTTATTCCTTTTTCACTGATACTATGCAGGTCTTCAGCAGCTGCCAAATTTCAAGCACTGATTGTAACCTCACTTACAGAAAAAAAAACCCCAAAATTCTTTTGGCCAGGAACTGCTAGCTGAAACAGCTCAAGGATTTCGGAGTACTTTGTTAAGATTTATAATCCCCAGGGTAAAACACAATCAGCATTTGCAATGCAATGTAAGTATACAAAAAAGCAAGTAGAAATAGGAATATTCCCCCAGCCAGGAATTCTTCCAGGCTGGAACTGCTGATGTGCCGGCAGCTGCAGAGGCTTGCAGGCGAGGGGCTGGCAGAAGAGCATGTAGGATGTCTGAGCTTCTAGGGTGGGAACAGCCAGCCAGCTGGAAGGCTTAATAGAGGCAGGGTATCCATTCTGGCATTTTCAAATCTTAGGGTCTGTAGGGAAACTATTCTGATTTAAACAATAATCACCACTGAAAATGGTCCCTGCTCCTCTTGTCCCACTTTTCCTTGTGCACTGGCATTTTTCTGGCCTCAGATGAGCTGGGTTGGAGATCTGAGCCAGCTGACAGCTCTCTACTCCTTTCTGTAGGGCTAGTTTTCTGCTGATCTAGCTTTCTGAACACGTTTGCTGGTGGGGGTAGAACACTGTCAGTGCCAGCAGAAGGGGAGTGGTGGGGGGACAGGCAGGGGAAGGGAGAGAAGCAGAGCCCTCCTTTGCTGCAGCAGTTGAGCATTAAGTCCATTTAGTGGCATCAAAGTATGACACCATTAGCATTCCTGTCCCATAAAGGAAGAACAATCAATTCAACTTTACTTCTTAGGGCTTCAAATCTGATTTTTCTAGGAAATAGTTTGCTTGATTGTAAGCTACTTCCCACTGCTTACTGCAAGTAGAGCAGGCAGATGATGCTGCAACAGGACAGCATTTTGAACCTCTCTTTTCCCCAAATCCTCAGAAATGCAAACTGTTCCTGGTCACATTTGTGTAAGCCCTCTGGGAACAGCGTTACAGGGAAGAGACCAGCCATGGATGCACATACAGATCCATGTGGGTGCCTTGGTCCCAGGCAGGTGGGCCCAGGGCTTTGCTGACCCTCTGAGATAATCAGCATAGCCCAAATCGCTGCAGAGAAGGACAAGGAGGGGAGGGAGCACACAGGGAAGGGGAGGGATGAGGTCACAGGACTGAGATGGGAACTCAGGCATCATGACTGCTGGCAACATGGCCTGGCCAAGGTGTCCAGTGGCTTCAGCGCAGACTGTGCATTCCCTTGAATGCAAAGGAGCTGCACTGTTGATCTGTCATCTCATTGTGACCCCAGAAAGCTGTTTGTATGGGGTCTGGCTCCCTCGGTTCAAACACTGCTTTAGACAGGTCCAAGCAGCGCACAAAGTGGGCCAAAACAAAGCAAACCCAACCAGGCAGTAACCATCATTCACCCCTTTCTCAAGCTAACCCAGTGGAAAGGCTTTCTAACTGAATTTCCATATGTCTAATACAAAATAAATACAAAACTCCAGCTTCAGAAACATAAAGGCTGTAGGTGATGTAAGGCATCTGGAGCTGAGGTTTAATGCTGCTGTCTTCCCCTTGCTGCCATGCTGTCCTGGTGTCACCCCAAGGTGTACACGGTCACTTTGGGGGAGCCAAGACTATTCCATTAGTGCTGCATGTGGAGCAGTTTCAACAGGGCGAACTAAGAGAACATAAATCATCCCTAACACAGCAGCTAATTAGGCCAGAGAGAGCCAAACAACCTCAGTGAAGAACCACAGGAATAACTTTGTCTTATTTTGACACTCCAGGCTTGTGAGGTCTCCTCAGCTTCTGTTGAGCCTTCTTAGCTCAACAGACTTTACACGGAGCAAGCGGCACATCAGCGTCTGCATAGCTAACAAATATAAAATCAGAGAATTAAAAGGTCCCAAATCTCCACTCTGCACCTTTATTCTCCCTCTCTCAGACTGTAATACCTTTTTGTTATCAACTGGTAATTTGCTGACCTCTCAATTCTTCCCAACAGCTGCAGCTTACAAACGTTTTCTAACATTATTCCAATGAAAGTTTAATGAGATCTTTGCTTTAAATAACCTAATGAAATAAGGGTACCAATTAATCCCTTTGGGCTAAAGTCAGTTCCTCTTATTTTTGTTCTCTAAAAGAGGCTGTAAAAGTCCCTCCTGCAGACGGTGGTCCTGTGGAACTTCATGGAGTTTAACCCATGAGTTTCAACTGTGTGGTGGGAAGTTTGAAATTTTTCAGTCAGAAAGGATTTTCCGTTGCAGAAATTCTGGTTTGTCAAAAGTGATATATTTTGTGGAAAGTATTTCCAAAGCAAAAAGAATTACAGAATTTTAGCACTACAGGAAACAAAAAATGTCTTCTGAAGTAAAATGAAGCCAAATGCTAAAATATCAAAATTCATCATGACATGGAAATTCTGATTTTCAGCTGGTGTAGCAGAAAATTTCAACTATGCAAATAGCTTGACCTCCAACTGTTGAGAACCTTCTCGACAGGTGCTCAACAGCATCCATTTTATGCAACCACACAGAATTCCCAAAACCAGAAAGGGATCTTCATCTAAAATCTGTCTACATCTTATGTGCAAAGCAAGACACAGCATGCCGCTCACTAATTTCAGCATTCCTTGATCAGATGTTGCAATATTAGCTACACGTGCCTTGACAAGGCTAGGTTGGATGGGGCTCTGAGCAACCTGGTCTAGTGAAAGGTGTCCCAGCCCATATCAGGGGGATTGGAACTAGATGGTCTTTAAGGTCCCTTCCAATCCAAACCATTCTGTGATTCTGTGATATGGGCTACGCCTCCGGTGCAGATCACAGGCCAAGCTCTGGGGTGCTTGGTGAGTTTAAATGCTCGCTGGATAGCTGGGAATGGCTGGGCTGCAGTAGGACAGACTTCTGGGCAGGCTTTTTTATTCTCTTGAGCAATATCAATCTGGGATCTCCCTGCCACTGCTGTTGGATGGCTTTTGCTCTCTGAATAAGCTCATTTAATGTTCATGTATCTCAACACTGCACTGTAATCTGCAGTGTAGACAGAGCATTATTTCTCATCTAAATTTATCCAGCTTCAGTTTTCAGCCACTGGATCCTGTTATGCCTCTGTCTATCCATTCTAAAAACTTTCTATTATTAGAAATATGCTACAGAGTTGAACAGATCACATCCATCATCGCTTTATGATCCTCCCACTGTTTTCCTCACTTTTAAACCACAGTCTCCCGTCTCTGCATAGGGGTGGGTTTTCTTCAGCCTCTGTTTTACAGGGGAAGCAAGTGCAAGGCTGTGAGTGTGGCACAGTCTGTGGATGCAGCTCATACTGGAAGAGGATGATCAGAGGGCAGAAAGTACTGGTAAGTGCATCTGCTGTGTTGCTGGGTCCAGCATCACTGCGGGCACACTTGCATTATGTCAGTGTTTCACATGGTTGGTGGTGCCTGAAAGATTATTCTGGCTTTGGCTTGATCTCTCACCTGATAGGTATTTAGCTTCTGTCATGCTCTGCTTTGTTCTCACAGTTATACACCAATAAAACTACCTTCTCCTCTCCTCTACACTGTCCTCCAAACCTTTAAGTAAACCAGCTAAATGAAACAGGCTTTGTCATTCACCTGGCTGTCAAATCACGGCTGGTTTTGGAAAGAGCTCTGATACGAAGCTCATTGTGCGAGATCAGGTTCATCCACAGGGATAAGGAGAATCCTTTGTCTGCAAAAAAGCAATTTGCGAAGTTCAGTGCAAGTTTCCTGCTTAGTCCTGATGCTTGTGTGCTGCCCACACAACCGAAGTGAACAATGAGCTGTGGGAAACATTCCTCTGCTGCTCTCGCCAAGCTGCCAGAGCGGGATGCAGAGCTAGGATTTATAGAGTTAAGAATTACACAAGGTTATACAGCTATATAAAATGCAATTAAGATGCAAAGAATATTTTATAGCCTGACTGCATCAGTGTCATAGAATTTCATAGCTGACTGTGTGTTTTTCCATTTCCTAGAGCACTCTTTAAAAGCTGAAGGAAATGTATTAAAAGCCAACAAGATTAAATTATACATAGTTCCTATTACTTTGCTCTTATAAAAGGACCTCACATGGACACCTCAACCTAAAACACAGGAATGATGAGGTTATTTTTGCCATAAGCCAAACATATGTCCTTTAGATTATGTAAGAAATATTTGTGGTCCCTGCTGGTGTTGTCAGAATGTTCATCATATATTAGATTCCCGAATACACAGAAATACCCTTCTATTAAAGCTAAACAAAAGGGATTTAACGGGTTGGACTAATGAATTTCAGGAACTGATTATCCATGGCAGTATGATACTGGCTGAAGTGTTAAAAACAGTGAAATAATGTAGGACCTTGCCTAAATAAGATTTATACACAGTGCCAGCTAGCTGGTAAAAAATAGCAATAACCTTTTAAAACATTAATTTAGGCTTTTATTAGAATACAAAGAACCTCCAGTTTTTGAAAGCAGGCATTGTCTCCCCTTTTAATTTCAACAGCACCATGGCTTGAATACAACACAGCAGGGTGTGTGTTTTCTAAAGTTGGGTTATTATCAGAGCGCTCAATGCAGTTTGCCAATAAGCCTTTATTTGGCAAAGCTTAAAACTGCTGACAAATGAGATTCTTCCTCCAGCAGTAAAACAAGGCACAGTTAAATATGCCTAATTACAAAAACACACCGAGAACCACTGTGAAGTATGTACATCGCTGCAAAATCAAATTATCTCTTCATCACAACTGAGGGGCTGGCATCCCAATGCCGTCTAACCTCATGGAGTAAAAATATATAAATGCAAAAGATCTAGAGACAAGATCCTGCCTGGTTTATTCCTTATGCAATCCCATCACACCCAACAGACCCCGTCAAGCCCTTCTTCAGAGTGCAGTGATCCACTGCCATAAGGCAACCTGCTTCTGCTCCTGCAGTCACACTGGCCTTAGGAGCCATCTAACCATGCCAACATGAGCATCCTGTAAGATCAGAAGCAAGTTTAAGCAAACAGAGGGACAAATCTGAAAATAAATTTCTCATCTTGAACAAATTCAGTGAACTGATTGCTTGCCTACAAAAGTATGGCAGTGCTTCTTCTTCAGTATCTCTGCTACTTTCTCTCCATTGGTGTGAATTGACGCAGAGCTGAGGGTGCAATAAAAACCTTGAAGCTAAACGAAAAGATAAATCTGTTTAAAGTGAAGTAGCTCTTTATATCTTTCTCCAGAGTAAGACTGGATTGCTAACAGACTTGTTTCTTTTCTCTAACAGTGTAGGATGGTGTGCACTTTGAGTTCAGATGTGAATCGCATTCCATGATAACTATATGTAGCACTTATGAACTCTATTCTAATTCCAGTGGAGTTAATACTGTTCTGTGGGAGACTAATTTGCCCACTTGGGCTAAATGTTGATTCTAATATACCTTTTTATTAATGTACCTTTCATCCACCAGCATTTCAGTAGCCTTTTGTGAGCAACACTCTCTGACAAGAGAATATAAGCAATGAAGAACCACAGTGAGTCCAACTGAGAAACAGAAAATTATTAAAAACTGCATTTTGATTGGGGAACATAGTCCATTTAGCTGACATAGTATAAAACTTTTGAGCAGAAAATTCTCTTGACCTCAATTTCAGGACATTTAATAATATTCTCAGGCAAAACTCAGACAAACAGGAGTAAATCAGTACAACCATAAGCAATATGGCTGTTTAATGTCTATGGTGCATTTTTTGCATATTTTTAATATTTTAAAATATGTGCCTATTTTAAATGTTTCATATTTACTAGAAACATTTATAAAACATTAAGAACCACAAACAGAAGTAACTCATTACAGTGAAGACAAGTACAGAGTAAAAATGCCAGAGCCTCAAATAAAATGTCCTCTAATATAATGGAGTGTCTTATTCATTGCTATGTCCTGTCACTTCCTTCAGCTGCACTGAGTGTCCCTCAATGGGGATTTACAGCAGCCACCACAGTGTGTCTAGTTGCTTAGACTGTGACTACTTTTAAGCCAGGGATGAAGGGTTTTATGTTTATTCTCACTACTTTCAGGATTGAATTGTTTAAGTTTCCAGCATAAGTTTTCTGGGCATTACAGCCCTAAACTCAAATTTTAGTTTGAAAGTTAAACTTGGTACTTCCCAGTTTTTCTGTGCTAGCTGAGGTCTGATACATTTGCACCTAAATAACATCAGGAATCTTGTCAGAAATGCCCGAAATGCCGAAGGAGCCTTAAATTCTCTTTTCAAAAGCATTTAAATTATAAGAGAAGACCAATTTAATAGAGAATTAATTCACTTAGGCCTCTGCACCAAGTTACTTTTGAAAATAAGCCCCAGTCTCTAAGGTCATGTAAGCTCTTTTGAAAACTTTACACGGCAGCTCAAATTCACCTTAATTGTATTGATAATAGAGCTCAGGCTCAGGCCGAAACAGGATTCCTGGGAATCATGTATAACCAAAGAAAGATCCTAGTTTCATTGTGAGATCCCAGGTTAGGCTTGCAGAGCTGGCAGGGCAAAGAGAGGAGCTTTTCACTGATCATATGTGATCTGTAGATAACTGAGACACAACAACAGAGCTCTAGATGTGTATCTTTCTGAAAAGGACAGTTGTTAAAAAGATAAGGGGAAAACTTAGGAGAACAATACACAATATATTGGTCTGGAAATTAACAGCTGCCCTCAGCAGAATTGGTATGAGGCATATGGGAAGTGCACTGTTCAGTTCACTCAAAGCTGTGCTCATACCTAAAACTAAACTGCTGTTTATGATATGCTCAGAAAGGGCCGTGATGTGAACATGTGGAGTACTGTGCTGTGCTCCCCAGAGCCAGAGGAGCAGGGAAACTGCAAGGAATTCAGAAGACAGGAGCAAAAGAGATGAGGAAGGTAGAAGGACCAAGCTATGAGAAAGGATTAAGAGGTGACTATACACAGCCTGCCTGAGCACTGAATGAAAGTGCCCAGCTAATATAAATGCCTTGGGAACAGAGTTATTATTTACAGGGATGTTTTAATCATAGTGTCACAGAATATGATGAGTTGGAAGGGACCAAACAGCATCAAGTCCTGCAGGAGACCTGCAGGAGACAAGAATCACACCACATGCTTAAGAGCATTGTCCAAATGCTTCTTAAACTCTGTCAGTTTTGGTGCTGTGGCCACTTCCCTGAGGAGCCTGTTCCAGTGCCCAGCCACCCTCTGTGTGAAGAAGCTTTTCCTGATACCCAACCTAAACCTTCCCTGACTCAGCATCATGCTGTTTCCTCGAGTTCTGTCACTGGTCACAAAAGCTAAGAGAGCCGTACCTGCCCCTCCACTGCCCCTCACGAGGAAGTTGTAACTGCAGTGAGGTCTCCCCTCAGTCTCCTCTTCTCCAGGCTGAACAGACCAAGTGGCCTCAGCCACTCCTCATGCGGCTTCCCCTCAAGGCCCCTCACCATCCTTGTGGCCCTCCTTTGGATGCTCTCTAACACCTTAATGTCTTTCTTATATTGTGGCACCCAGAACTGCCCCCAGCACTGGAGGTGAGGCCGCCCCAGTGCAGAGCAGAGGGGACAATCCCCTCCCTTGCCCGGCTGGTGATGCTGTGCCTGATGCCCCCCAGGACACGCTTGGCCCTCCTGGCTGCCAGGGCACTGCTGACTCGTGTTCAACTTGGCATCAATCAGGACCCCCAGGGCCCTTTCTGTGGCACTGCTTTCCAGCACCTCATTCCCTAGTCTATGCACACAGCCAGGGTTGCCCTGTCCCAGATGTATACTCCAGCACTTGCCCTTGTTAAACTTAATATGGTTAGTGATTGTGCAGCCCTCTGATTTTTTGAGGCCTCTCTGCAGGGTCTCCCTGCCCTCAAGGGAGTCAACAGTTCCTCCCAGTTTAGTATTGTCAGCAAACCTAATTGTTCCCTTGAGTCTTGCATCCAAGTCGTTAATGAAGATGTTGAAGAGAACTGGGCCAACCAGTTAAACCAGGGAACATCAGGAATGGATTTAAAAACTTGGACACATGTAAGGCATACATTGCTTGACAGGTTACTGTGTGTAAGCAGAGCCATGGCAACTCTTTACCTGTGCACTTTTAGCCCAAAAGCTCATTTGCACTAAACTGCTATGAAATAGGTTGGAGTAGGCTCAAATTTTTGCGTGCTACAAGGGAGCACAAACCTACCACCAGAGCTGAGCTCAGCTGGGATAACTTGTTCATGAGGCCAAGTCCTAAGGAAAAAAGAAAAATAAATGTTCTGGATATCAGGAAAAAAATTGTTAACTCTGAGATCTACTGGCTTTATTCTTGTGTCTCTGGGAAAAAGTGGAAGACTTATTACTTGAGTTGCTTAAAAGTAGACTGACAAAATAAAAGACAGTGTACTACAAGGAATAGCTGAACCAGCAAGGAGATTAGTTAGATGTCCCAAAAGTCTGGGCAGCTTTCTTCACCTCTTATTTCTGCAACTGTCAGATTTCTTTCTGTGGAGTACTGAGGGAAAGAGTCTAAACAGAACCAAAGCCCCTCAATTTCCCTTTTGTTCCAGGATTCAGTTTACTAAACCGTTTTTTTCAACCTCTCTGATGTTAGAATAAATGTTTTCCCACTTGCTATCTGAAACGGAGAGTGACAAAATACCCCAAGAAAAAATGTTCTCATAGCATATCCAGCTGGGACAAGACACAAAGGTTGCTAAAATCTCGTCAGAAAGTTTTTTATCAAGAGATTACCAACCCCATCTTTCAAAGGTCTGTTCACTGCTACACTGTTGCCAAAACTGACTCCCAGCTTTGCTTCTCCTGAAAGCTGTCTGTCACTGACCACTGCAGTATTAGGTGTAACTACCAAGCATACAGGTAGGTATATTGCAATTGTAACTTCAAGTATTGTGGCTGATGGGCAGTGTTAATATGGGTATGAGATGGGGGAGCTCGGTTCAGGGAGCAGGCAGGTCGGAAGACCCCTCAGTCCTGCTCTGCCTTCCCAGCATGGAAGGCCATGGTTTAACCCATGCAATTGCAGGAGATTTCATGGGATCACAGAATAGGTCAGGCTGGAGGGGATCAAAGTGGGTCATCTGGTCCAGCCTCGCTGCTCAAGCAGGGTCATCCCAGAGCACATGGCACAGAATTGAGAAATTGCAAGGACTTGGTCCAAAGCAAAACAACATATAACACATACAGGTGAAGACTGGGGTCCCTGGCACCCACAGACCCTTCTGTCCCACCACACTGCTTGCTAATCCTTGCTAATAGCCTGATCAATTGCATTTCTACTCCTGCAAGCATCTCAGTGATGCCACCCCTCTCTGTCTTACTTCATGGACTTCACTGAGTGTGGTGCGTACCCACCAGATACAGTCCTAAAGATCACCTTCCTGGAAAGTGCCTTGAGTTCTTCAAACAAAAGACATCCTGCAAAATACTACAGAAAGGCTTCAGTTAGTACAAAAGTGCCTCAGTGCTTGGGGGTGTCTCACCATCATGGTTTTTCTTATATATATATTTTTATATATAAATATATAAATATATATATATATCTAAAATTCCAAAAGGAAACGATGATCTTCCAAATGTTCTTATGTTCAGTAAAATAACAAAGCCCTTCTTTTGTTCAACATGAAATAGAAAGGCTTTTGGTCTTCACAGTATTTTTTCTCACATCCCTTCATAGAGATGACATGAGGAAAAAAAGAACAAAGAGGGGGGAAAAAGGGGGAAAAATAGAGGATGAAGAAATTTCATTTATCAGCTTCAGATTTTTCACTTTTTATCTTTCCATCCTAATCTGAAAATGTAAACATCAACTTTCTGATAAGATTCTTACTTTTGCAAGAGACCTTTTCCCTAAAATATTAGCATATACATTAAAAAAATCAGCTATGAACAACATACAGCCAAAGCCTTGGCCTTGGGGCTTGCACAGGTTTTAGTTTACAAGCATGAGAAGTTTAAATACAAGGCTGTAAGTTTTCTTTGATACTGGACTGATTGGAAAAATTCCAAAAGCCTTGAAGTGGAGAGAAAAGATGTATATTACGGAAAAGAGCAATTAAATAAAGTAAACAATAATTAAAATATTGCAATATAAAGACTAGGATGTTGAAAACTTGCATTGACTAAAGAGCATATGAAAAGAATGCTTTCTTTGGCTCAAACCACAATGCCCAAGATATCATTAAACTTAGAACAATGGGGAAGAAAACTGTTTTACATCCATGTTACTAACTTCATGACAGTGTGGTGATTTAGTTATAAGTGATTCCAGTGTAAGTGTACTGGTTTAAAGCTAGGGGAATGGGAAATAGGGTTTTATTCTAGGTTTTACTTCCTGATACAAAAGCATCTGACTTTTTAGAAATGGGACAAGGCTGATCTGGTCCTTGTCTCTATGGGTATATCCTGATGCAGACCACCTGCAAATCCTGCCCAATAAACTTTGTATCACTTGAATTTAATTAGCGGATGAAAAAGTCATGATCCATGTGACTGAGACCAACGAAAAAGTTATCAATAGAAAAATCTGAGAAAAACCAAAACCCCAGAATTCTAATTGAACTTGCAAGTTTGACAACAAAAAGTAGACACTCTCAGCTCGGGGCCATGCAGCCTTTGATTGCCAGCTCTGGGAATGTGCAGGTGTTGGATCACCCACGGCAGGGCTGCCCCACGGCTCCCTCAGGCAAAACCCCTGCTCTTTGATCCCTCCCCAGATCTCAATGGGAGTTCCCCCCTCCCTGGGCCCAGGTGGACGACGGAAACTGAGAAAGTTCTCTCTGAAAATGAAATCCACTTTGCAGATCCTGTACCTCAGCCCCTCCTCTCCACACGAGTGAACTGGAGAGTGGAGAACAAGAGTTCCACCCGTTTTTCCAGAGGTGAAACAGGGCATCTGTCCCAGTGCCTGAAGAATGATGCACCACAGACAGGCAGTGTGAAGGAGATATCTAGATTACCTGTGCACTACAGACCAGGACAGACGGTGACAAATCGGCAAGTTACCGCTGTGGGCTTTGCTGAAGACCAGACACACCTTTTATCACTGCTCTTCCCTGAGACAATACCTGCCTGTCAAAGGTTTGGGCATAAACTTTGATTTGATGGATTCTCCTGATGCGTTCGTATCCAGACAGCAGCTTTTGTCAGGAAAGAATCTTGCAGTGTTATATGATAGCTTCACTGCAGTCTTTGAAAGAGCCCAGATCCATTCCCCCAGATCAGACTTGTGCAGATCACTACAGAGATCAGGCTCACAGTTTCTGCAGCACCCATCTACATCTACACCCATCTACACTGCACTGGCAGTCAAATTCAGACTGCCTTTACACGATTTGAAAAAATTTTGAGGAGTGACTATACTTTCTACAGCAAGAAGTTTTCTGAAATGTCATGTGGACACACACAGTGGGAGTCAGGAATGAGAAAGAAACAGAAAGAAAGAGGGAGGAAGGAAGGAAGATAAAGGAAGAGAAAAGAAGGAAGAGAAAGGAAGAGAGGAAGAGGAAGGACATGTTTCAAGCTTTTAAAGAGACCAGCAAGTCAACACCACAAGTTCAGCAGGGGTCCATGGTAAAGGTAAGGCCTGTCTTAGCCAGATGCAGGACATGATGTGGGACAGACCATGGCTATGGAGTGGGCTCTCTGGAATGACTCTGAAGTCCAAGGCTTTGTCACATTACTCTTTCACATAATAAGGGTGCAGCACAAGCTGTGAAACCATACCTCCAAAAATGCAGAACAGCTGGAATAAGTAATTGCTCAAGGAGGAAAACAGTCACCTCTGCCATGGGCTAATGCCATGGCTGAAGGTACTCAGAGTACCACAAAGAAAGTAGAAAATGAAAACCTGAGACAGATAAAAGGAGACAGTGAAGTAGAGAGGTAAGGAAAGCCAAAACCTGGTTATTTTTACATGCTTTGGGGATTTTAAAATTATACCCATTTTTGTGCCGATAATCTTGAGACAAATGCAGGCATACAATTGCAGACCACAGGAGGGAAAAAAAAATCAGGAATATCAGCATCAGTTTTCATTTGTTGTCTTCAAACAAGTTTGATGCCTGTCACAAGAACACCAAATGCTGACCTGAATCCCCTCTCAACCAGCTTTTATTTCTTATCTTTTAATTCTTGCTCCTCTGAATTCTAAAGAAGAAGAGAATCAGAGTCTTGTATCTCTGAATATGGCATCTTCTATAGCTACTGATTCAGTGGTTTAATTCTGCTGTGGCACTACAATGTGAATAAATCCGGGTATGTGTTTAAGCATTCAACACAAGGACGTTTGGCAGGCTCACTCATAACTGTCTGCTCTGAAGGTTATTCAGTTTGTTTGTTTGCACCTTTTCCTGTAATACCTCCAACAGTCACTGTCATGGAGAGGATGTTTCGGTGAATGCATGTTCCCCTGAATTAGCAAGGTAATTTCTAGGCAGTAGGAAATGTTCTGATGAGCATTCAGTCATCACCACACCAAGAAACGACAGTAGCAAAAAAAGCCAGATAAACTGCACAGCCAAAGACCCTGGAGTATTCTAGAAGTGATTTGAAAGCCTATAGGGCCAGATCCTCCTCTCTCCTTTACATTTACACGGCAAACCACATCCTGTCATTGAGAACCTGGTGAAAGCGAAAGTTCGCTGAGCAGAAGAGCCCCTGTGCAACCATTAACAGCTCTGAGCAGGAATCAGACCCAGCTCCTGACTGAGAGGGAGCAGGAAAAAAATACAGCCCTCTCAGGAGCACGAGGCAGGTTATGAGTTGCTACCTTGACAGCAAATCTGCCCTCAACTTCCCTTGAATGTGGGAGAAAACAAAAAATGCTGTATACTTAGCACAACAGAAATGCTTTTCTGGTGCTTGGAACCCATCCCCAGCAGGGAATAATGCAAAACCAGCAATAAAAACCACAGGCAAAGGGATTGATCTGCAAGTGGTATAAACTGATAGGGTCGAGCGAACCCAGCTGACTGATGCTTTGGTGCTACCTGGGGCTTATACTTCCTTTTACTGAAAAATTTATAACTAATTTTCACATAGCTTAGTGAGGATATTTTTCTGCCTTCCTTTTCCAGCAAACCTGAACTGGACTACACACAAAGGGTTCGCATACGCTGGAAACAAAGCCAAATTACAGACACGGATTTCAAGTAGATTAGTTAAAGGACTAATTAGTTAAAGGACATATTCGTTAAATACTAATATGGAAGGTTTAATTCTGAAATAAAGTGACTGTAGCTTGTTTTAACACTGAATCAAGCAAACAAAAAGCCATTTTATGTATCAATAAAAGCATCCACGCACGGGTTTAATAGGTTTTACCTCAAACACTTTGAATTCACATTTTAGTTATTTCCCTCTATCTTCTGTGCAGATAAGCCCAAGCAGTACCACCTTAACTGAGGTTTTTGTCTCAGATGCCAGCTTACGCTCTGCAGCCACTCTTAAACCAAAATACGGGTATCTCTACAGAGCTTTGCACTAGCTTTCCTAAATTGGTTTACAAAATAAACCTAATTCAGCTTCTGTGTCGAGATAAGGTCTAAATAGCTGAAAGAATGGGATTTATAGATAAATGAGGAGGGATGGCATAAAAGCTTCATTGATTTCTGGCTGTGCTTCTGTTCTAAATCCCATTCTCTCCTAGTCTGCTGCCTCTGTTGAAGACTGTTGGATCTTTCTTTTTTGATTTAAAACTTCAGCTGAGTTTCAACTTGCTTCAGTAGACTGACAATGAAGACTTAATCCCTCTTGGAATCTGCAGGATGTAAAAGGCTGTGAGTTAGCCAGGCTCGATAGGACTCTGATTGGGAAATTGCAGTGCCTTTTGCTGGTACAGGTTGTTCCCATTCATCAGAGCCATCCGCATCTTCAGCCAGGACTCTGCAGAGCCATGGCCACTAAAAATGGGGTGGTAGTGCATGGGGCAACAGAATCCCCCTCTTTTGCATATGAATCCAATATCATTTCATCTTCTGGTTAGATGCATGCTTCTGTACAGCCACAATTTCACTCCATGGTCACATGGATTGCACACTCCGTGGTCTTCAGAAAAAATATTCCAGACTGACACTGCAGGCTTTTGGTTTGTTGGACAGGACTTTGAGCAACCTGGTCTAGTGGAAGGTGGTGCTGCCCAGCAGAGGGGTTGGAACCAGATGATCTTTAAGACCCTTTCAACCCAAACTATTATATGATTATATTATAATCAGTAGAATGAAAACACATAGAAAAACTAATCCCATCCCATCCAGACACTTTGGTCATGCGTGGTAGAGATGGAGTCCTCATTATGACCCAACAGCTGGTAAAGCATTTAGAAAATGCTAATGACTAACAACAGTGACAAACATCTTTTAGGAGGATATAATTTGCAATCAACTAAGGCAAATATTTATACATGCCATTATCACTTCCTGGTGGGATTACTGTAATCCATTATTTGCAGGTCTTCATGCTACCGTACTTCCTTCAGGGATTTGAATTTTTGCAGAACTGTGGCTCCAGAATGCTCATCTCAGCCAAGATTCATTACTCATGTTACAGGCAAAGCTCCATCGACTTCCTCTGCAGCACAGAACTGACTTAAAAGACTTTTTGCTTATATGCAGAACCAAATGGTGATTAATCCATCACGCCTGTAGTGCAAAACTGGTTTGGGTCTTAATTCCAAAGGTTTGCCATAAATTGTTATTATTTTACATAGCATCTAAGGGTTTACTCACAATCTAAACGTGTTAAGGAGCAAAATAAATGTTGTTAACACAAAAATCACTTCACTAGCTGTGCCTGTAAAATGTGTCCAGAGCCTTTTCAAGGGCTTTGATTAACTGAGAAGTAATTACATTCTGAAAATTGGAGAGTAATTTCACATTTGTGGCACTCAGAGACCAGCTTCTGTTCCCTTTTGCTTTAGTGCAGATAAATGCTAACCTCACAAGTTTCCACGGATGTCAGGGGTTGCTGCTCAGCACTCTGTGAGATCACACTGCTCCCCAAGGTGCAGTTGAGTGCAATTCCAGAGCCAAGAGGCTTTGAGTCACAGCCACTCAGCACACAGCAGCAGGAGTCTGAAGACGTTGCCACCAGCTTTTCTTAGTCCTCAGCCACAAACTACTGTCTCTGCCCCAAAGCTGCAGACAGGACCACAGGAGGAGCATTCAACCTAAAGGACTGAGCAAAGCTGGTCTTATGCAGCTGCTGAACAGTGCATGGCAGAGGCTGAGCCGGAGGCTCCAGGGCTGGCTCCTGCCAGTGCTGAGCCAAGGTTGGTGATCCTGAGGCAAGAGTCAGCAGAGAGCTGCAAGAGGGAGATGCTTTCATTTTTGCAGTGAATTTCATCAGGACTTTTTCTGTCAGCATCTTGATTTTTGCAAACCTCAGCCTACAGAAATAGCTGATGTTGGGCAAGACAGCGCTGATCTTTCATCCTCCCCGGCAGAGGCCCACCAAGCACCACTGTATCAGCTCAGCACCTCCCAGAAGAGGCTTTGACAAGGCACACTACAAGCTAAACAGGGAGGGGTTAATTTCCAGGCAACCTCCAGCGACAAATACAGGGCTGTCATCAGCTCAGTGCTAAGCAGATGACTCTGAACATCTTAAAAAGAGACACTATTTCTGCAACAGTGGCAGGGGCATAATAGCTTAAAGAGATCACCTTTAAACTGTAAAACATAGATGACAAACAAAAATTTTTGGAACATCCTCACTAGCATTAGCTGAAGTGAGATAAAAACAACACAACTTATTATAAATTTTGACTGACAGTCCCAAACCCCATCACTCCTGAAGAACACATAATTTTGAGCCTGAGTAATCATTAGAGCACAACAATGTGATAAACAAAGCTCTTCAGCGCAGCTGCTGCTGCCAGCTCTGCACTGCAGAGCAGTTTTACATCAAGTGCGAGTCTTGGGGTGTAACTGAGTCCTTCTGACAACTTTATTCCTCTGCAAGACATGGCTCCTTACACATCTGGGCAGGAGATAGCATGTACTCCAGGTCCAGTCCACAGGGTAGTACAAACCTCTCTAACAATCACTGAGTATCAAAGACCTCACCACTGTCTGCTCCACAGGCAGAAGGCCACTCTTCAACCTTACCTTGAAAGGATGATTAAGGTACGTGTTGGCATGTTCATTTAACAAACGTGATTAAACTCCCTTGTAAGCTCTCAAGCACTGATGTTGCTCTCCTGGAAGAGGCTGGCAGAACAAACAGCATGTGTCCAAGGGACAGTCCCCCTTGCACAACACACTACTCAAAGGTGGTCAGACATAACAGCAGTGAGCAGGCAACTGGTAAGAAGTGAGCAGAGGCACAGATGAAGCTTAACTAATTTGTGAGCAGTAGTGATGTTCTGAAGTTTTTCCAAGTCTAGCTCAGGTCCGTGTCTTTCTTCAAAAGAAAAAAAGGGAGACAGACCAAAACACCCAAGGGCTAGTGTTGCTTGGAAAGAAAGATGGAGCTGTAATCAAGCTGACTTTAGCAGCATGGAGAGCTGCATCACTGCCTCTCTTTTCTACACAGATAGAAAAGGTCAGATTTCTAGCTACTAATCAGTAGCTAGAAAGCAGCCTCAGGATTTGGTCTTGGCATCATTTCTGGAAAAGGTTAAGAAGTCAAAGTTTATTATCGTGACATTCTCAAATAATTAACTTATGGATGAGACACGATTTTTTTATCAAGTGTAAACTGAAAAGGCATCTTCTTGTACACTCAGCAATCCGTAGTCACAGAAGAGTCTGGGAAATAGTTTCCACTGCTTTGGTGTATCAATCTGAGACCATGAGAAAATGAGGAAACAGAAAGAAGCAAGGTCTCTCCTGGTACCTGAAGAAATAACAGAGCAATGGGAGCTGCAAAAGATAAATCTCTTTCCAGAGGCTGGAGACAGTTTGCAGATGCCCTTTTCCTTGAAGAAGACAGTGGAACAGGCTCTGGGAAGAAATGATTCCACTTTAAAGGCCAAAACTGGTGGATAACACCTCAAAATCTCTCACCCTAAGGAAGTGCAACTTTAGCTCATATTTAGGTGAGCTAAGTAAGTAGCCTGCAATGGAGCAAGGACACCAGACATGGTGGTAGGTCTTAGCTCAGACAACAGCAAAGAAAGCAGTGGCTGTAAGAGGGATTTGGTATGAGATAGCCTGCATTGCTTGTGTGTTGTTGCTTTGAGTGCTTTTTGAAATCCTAAAAGCTCTGTCTGCATTTCTAGGAGCAATCTGAAAGTGTAACTCCAGCCATGCTGATATCTAGCATTTCACCAAAGCTAGTATTTCCTCCTTGTTTTAATAGCATAGCTTGAGATTCAGGCTATGTTAGCAACTTCTGAGTGTGGTCCTGCTGTGTACTGCATGCATCTTGTCTAAGGCAGAATTCAGCTGCTGGGCTCGGGGTAAATAAGGTTTGAATGTGTCTTCATAAGCCCCTTTCACCCACAACTATCTGGCACAATGATGACAAGGAGGTCTTTAATCACTACTTCTGGTTGCTGTCATTGCTGTAGTCAGTGGCTCAAATTTTCTCCTAGGTGGAACCTGACAGCAAAGCAAGTTGGAGAATGATTTTTGTGTGGAAAACAGTAGGGGGGCATAGAGTAAGGTTGTGTATCACATAACATTAAATCATCTCCTGGTGGCAGACAGTGACTCTGTCTCATGTAATAACAGTCTGTTTGGTCTTAAATCTCAATGAAGCAGTCAGCTGTGCTGACAGAAAAAACAAAAAACGAAGAGGGCAGGTGGGGCAAAGCAAAAGTTCCTCTGACTGCCTGAAAATTAAGCCCATGTTTCATGAAGGCAACACGAACAGTTAACACACAAGCATCGTTTCCTTCTCCCTGTTGCTCTTGACCTGGTAGCCAAAAAACACAGAGCACATGTGGCGAATTTGATCTCTAGATAACTGCACTCAGTAGAATTGTAACAGTGCATTAGCATGAAAAATAACATACCGCACAGCTGCGTGAAAGTGGATCTGGTGCTTGTCACATGTGTTTTAATAGAAGATGCCTAGAAGGTGATCTCAGAACAAACATGTCACAAAGCAACAGACAGAAAGGAGAAAAAACACCCCAAATCTCTGTATGTTCTTAAAGGGGTTTTGATATACAAAATGTAGGTTTACAAGGGTTGAAATAAAATTTTTTTAAGGTAGAAATCTCTGTAATCCTTTTTATACAGTGAACCTCAGACACCAAGGACTTTGGCAGATGAGCTCTGGAGAATCTTGCTGGGGTGGTACAAGAGAAGCATCTTGCTGGCAGCCCATCCCTTCCCTCTACCAGCTGAATGAGGGGAATGTGGGTCAGTGCCTTGGCCACCTACCTCAGTGTCTGCTATCTTGGGCTGAGCTCACCCTCGTCATGGTACTGGGGGCAGGAGTAGGAGAAGACCTTCCCTTCTGCAGACTCATCTCCCAGGCAGGACAACCTCCCCTGGGCAGTGGGGTGGATGGCTGAGGCAGCAAAACTTACCACCCCAGCAAGGTTCATAAAGATTAATACCCTCAGAGAAACAAACACACTGGCCTATCTTGGTTTGGACCAGATTTTGGCTGCAACCTTAAATGTGCAGATTTTTCTGTGAGTCTCTAATCAGAACCATCTATGTATGAGTTTTTTATTTCAAATTCTTGCAAAGTGATTCCTCTCTTGTAAAAGACAGAAGGATGGTAGTTACATGTAAACAATAAATATTGCTATGGCTGCTTATCTTTGGAAGGTTCCAAACCTAACCTCCTCCAGTGTCTTCCCAGCAAATATTTTAGAGCTGTATCTTCCCCACAAAACCTTGCATTCCTCAACTGTTTATTGTCCGTGAGCTGATAACCTTGACAGTCCATTTTTACAAGGTCTCAGCTAAAACTTCGAGGGAGGTTGGCAATCTGTGTGAGCTTTCCAAAACCGTTGTCTTCCCCACTCATCCATTTTCCAGCATAACAAATCACTGACTCTTTAAAAATCCCTTGTCATTAGCATTTTGGCATGTTTCACTTCAAGAAGACAAGCCAAGAAAACTCAGTGATGATGTTATTAAGCTAGACAAGGAGCACCTGAGGATTTCAGCTCCTCTGCAGTATTAGGAGAGATTTTATTTTATTGAATGCCATGAGTGCATTAGGATGAATACCTCTGTTTGCATCCTAGAAAGCTCCCTTAACTATCAGACAAAGGCTTCATCTGGCAACTTTAACTCAAGCCCCAATAAATATTTTTCATGGATAGAAAACTAAGCATAAATGACAGATTTAGCTCAGGGGAGTTATGGTCAGGCCTGAACTGCACTGACAGAGCTCTGCTGGGAAGCCTGAATGCTGCCTGCATATAGCCAGTATAATAAGCCCTGTGACCTTCTCAGTTCTGAGCATTTGACAAGGGGATGAAAGTACTGCATGAAAAGCAATCTCTAACAGCAAAATCCAGTACTCTCTTCCCGAGGTGCACATGACCAGGTACTTCTATTTGGTGGGATAGTAGGCACTTCAGATGGTTTCTCTCAAGCATGCACACTCAGACACTGGGGTGATGGGTGATGTCTTTAAAAGAGAAAAGAAAAGGGGACAGTAGCCACCAAACTGAGGTAATTTAGACCACTTTACCACTCCTGAAAGATCCTGATAGTCTCCCTTTGCTTAGGGAGACAGTGGGGAGAGGAACTTCTTCCAAGATTCAGGTCTCCCTTGCAGAAGACAGGAGGGGCACATGCTCCCAACACCCAAACTCTTATTTCCAACAGGGAGAGGCTGCAGCCACCATAATTTCCATGAGGAGAGGAAAAAGACCTCTGGAGCAGTGTTTGCAAGGGTGGCTGAGGAATCAACAAGAGAAGAAGTGGGGGAAGAAAGAAACCAGCATCCCCTGATTGTACCTCCAGTTGCCTCCCTTTGGGGAGGTCTAGGCCCCCGTCAGACTCTCAGCGTGATTAGGGCTGTCACACTGGCTGTGTGAGAGCCAGAGGCACTGAGCAGCGTGCGAGTCCTGCCAAACCTCTGCCCCTGCGGGGCACAAAGCCTCTGAAAGCTGGGCCGAGCCCACGCATCAGAGGGGAAAGGCCCCATCCTGCATAGTGTGGAGAGGAGCTGGGCAGCCTTGGGCAGGATTTCGCTCTTTGGACTTTCAGAAGAGATTTAGAAGCAAAGTCTACACTATTAAAAACACTCCAGGAGCTGAAGCTGGGCTATGGGGCCGGCTGAGATTCATGGCCTCAGATAGCCCAGGAAAGCTGGTTCTGTCAGTTCTGCTGGTGAAGTGGGGGAATGAAAGGGGAGAAGGCACTGAGTCCACCACATTCCAGCAGAACCATGTCGAAATCAAAGTATCTTTTTGAGGCTGCTTAGCTTTGCTGATTCAGCAAATTCCAACAGAAAAGCACCATTTCCTGTGTTTTCCTCTGACCTGGCCTGGTGCTGAGCTCCCTCACCCAAGATGAAAGTCCCACATGGATCTTGGAGCTAGGAATATAGTGTAGCAAACCCAGTAAGTAGTGAGTGTGGAAAGAAGAGGGCATGGGCATTGTGCAAAGAGTTGTCATGGGGGTAAAGCCAAAGAGAACAGATGATTGGTACTGCTGGAAAATCAGATTACTGCAAGCCTTGTTCCAGGTTCATCCCTTCCTTACACACGGAACACAGCCGATGCCAGCGACCACCACAAGTTGCCCAAGTGAGAAAAACTCATAATTAAATGAACAGCAAAGTGTTATTCTGTGCACACCATCAGCGTGGCTGTGCAGGGAGACCCCACATTCTGCTGAACAACCAAAGCATGGGAGCCTCTGTGGAAGCAGAAGGACCCATTCCCCAAGCCTCTGAGGAACTCACAGCCATACAACACCAGAGCACATATCTGTGGGACAGATCCCCACAACTTGGACTCTTAACTTCAATCACAAACAAGGTGATATCTTACCCTCCAGAAATGAACCTCAGCTACTGCAAAGAAACAGTTTTGTGAATTAAAGCCTTTGTGTCATTGCCTTGTCCCCCCTTTATTTCAGTGTATTTGTTTTCAGAAGGCAGCAGGGAATCCTTGCTAGATGTGTGTGATGGTCAGCATGCTGGGACTGAGCTCATTTGGAAGTGAGAGGTGATTTCAAAATCAGGCTTCACAACAAGTATTGATGAAGGACAAGGTGTGGGAGAAGGAGTCAGATCTGTGTTTGCTGCACATGCCAACTAAAGCTATGTTTGCTGAAGAGATCCAGGGCTCAAAGCCTGAACTGAGCTCTGCTAAAGTTCATTCCTGCTCCAGTTAGTGGAGGAAGGGGTTGGGAGCCCAGCAAGAGCAGGTCTAGCTGCCTGCACCAAGTGGGACAAGTACCTCTGTTGTACATGCACTTTTAGGAATGTGCCATCCCACCAAACAAACACCTGAAGCCCAGCCCAGCAGACTTTCTTCAGGCATGGAATTCCTTACAGCTCAGCAGCAAGCACATTCGTGGGCAAAACATTGCAGAAGCAGCTCATGCAGTATTAAGAGGCATCTACATTTACACAGCTATCATGTAGCTGAGTAACAAATCATTTAATTTCAGAATGGATGCCAAAACTCTTTGCTCCTGGAAAACCCAGACTCATATCCAGGTGCAGGATATCGCACTGACTTCAAGAGGAGAAGGATCATGCCCTTTTGACCATTTATCCTCCATCACAAAATGTATGAGCAGGCAGGGCCAGCCCCAGGGAGATCCTGTTTTATCTGGTTGTTTCTCCCATCAAGGACCACTGCCCCATCTCTACATGTAGGGGTCGCCTGCCCAGTTGCATCAGCCCTCAGTGCTGCAGTCTAAATGTTACTGCATCCAATGCACAGTTCACCAAAATCATCACATGAAATTTCATTAAGCTCAGCTCAGTTTATTTTACAAATGTGGAACTGGCTGTGAAGACCTTCAGATCTCTCAGCATAAATCAGCCCCTGACTCAAGCGAGCTGCAGGTCTGGCTCACAGATTTTTATAAGGCTAAATATAAAAGACAGTGGAGCCAGGGTAGGAATTGGGTGAAGGATGCCTCGGTACGATTGCCTCTTCAGTGCTGGGACTGGCAAGCTGCTGCTGACCACCAGGCTGCTCATGCTGGGACCAACAGCAGGTCTGCTCAGCCCAAGGAATTGGCATGGACATTGTTTTTCACTGGCTTCATCACCCCACAGGTTATCAGAGGCCTCCCCAGCGACCTGCATGGCCCCTGCTCATGTGGTACTCAGATATCATTTTCCTGCCACAGCCAGAAATAGTTTTCATTTAACTTATATGGGATTGCAAAAACTTCTGAGACAAAATAGAGAATAAGTGCAAGACAACGTTCAGCTCCACAGTTAAGTGTAATTCTAGCTGCTTCTCGCTCATGGTCGTTTAAATTGGGGCTGCATTTTAAAGCTATTCTGTAATTAGTTATAAATTTGAAAGTGACCCGGAAAAATGGAGAAGTTAATCTCTTCTCTTAGAATGTGGGAGAGGGGTATCAGATTCTCGGATTTTTCATGTTTTCTTTTTTTTTCTTGTCACCTTATTTCATTCAAAAGTGATAGCTTTAAAACACAGTGATGAAAAAGTTACGCTGTCCTGGTGTCTTCTAAAATAAATTTCACATGAAATACAGTATGTGTTAAAGGCAGTTGGATTCCCAGGGAATGTGGGTATACATTTCACTTGTCCTGTTACAACTTCCTATGAATTTACTCAGCTGGCTTNAGGAAAGGAAAAAGAAAGGAAAAATCTGTGGGAATCTTTCTGTGTGTACATTACGAAGTTACTAGGCCTTTACACTGATAATTTAAAACCAGCTAAGCACATGTGCACAGATGGGAAAATCTGAGTAATTTGGTTTCATGTGCTTTCCAGCTTGCTGTAGATTTGGATACTGAGTCCTGCCTGAATGCTGAACTCTCGAGTACCTCTCCAGGGACTTAGCATGGCTCTTGCAGAAGATAAAGCCGGGCTACGGGACAGTCTTGTGGCAGGACCTTTCTAGGTAAGGAACCCACAGGTTGAATGCTGCTGCTAACATTTATTTCCTTGAAAGGATCCAGCCAATGCCGAGTGGAGCTGCACAACTGAGCTATTTCTCCAGCAGTGCCCGCCAGCAGCATTTTGCTCATCATTTTCAGATGAGTTTTCCAGTGAGGGAGCTGTCGGTGCTTGCTGTGATGGGAGCATCCCTGCTCGCCGTGCTCTGTGAGGAAGCCAGCCCATGTGCAAGGGCAGCAAGGCCCCTTTTGTGAGACCCAGCCAAGCGGCCTGAGTTTAACATTACAAAAGCGATGGAGTGCTGTAGGAGCTGAGGTTCCATTTGCAAAAGGATCTTTGCTTTCACTCATAACTCTGATAATTTGTGCAGGGGTAATAGAACACAGCCAGCTGTGTGCAGAGCCCCTGAGTCAATGGCTGAGGCTCTGGAGCAGCACTGGTGTGCCTGCCCTACAACCAGCCCCTGCTCCCTGTTCAGAATAGGGTGTTCAGCTTCCCTGGACTTCATTGGACACTAATATAAGGGCAGAGAGCTAGTGCACAGTTCAGGTTGGGTTTAACCTGAGTGGCTCAATGGGTGACCATGCCCAGCTTTGCTGCTCTCCAACCATTTACGGTAGGTCAGACAGGTGTCATGAATGATATCTCTCAGGCAGATAGGATCAGGCTTCAAAAAGGTCTGGGAATCTGCAATGTAAATAGGCAACTGCACCCTAAGAGGTGCTTTACTCTTCTAGTCTGGAGTGCACTGGCTCCTTCAGACTGGGTCTTTACAAAAGCTCCATGCCAGCTGGCACCTAGAACCCCTTGGCGTCTACAACATTTGACTAAAGACCTCTTAAATCCTAGCAGCTCTCTACACCTTTAGGAAATTAAACCTCATAGCAGATGTAGACTGGAGGAGGTTAAATCTGGTGGAAGGGGGTTCCAATTGGCTGTGGAGCCGATGTGGCCAGGACACACCAAATTCCCTGGCTGGTGGCAGGCGGAATGCTGTGGTTAGCATCACATTGACTGGCAGCTGGCTCTTCGCTCCTAATAAGGAGGTGCAGCTGGGCTAATTGGAGGCAGCTTTCAGCACCGAACAATGCTGGAACGCGCTCCACTGTAGCGGCTGCGGGACAGCACCACTGCTCTGCCCCACATCGTACTCTGGGTGGGAGAGAGGGACGTTAATGTTAATATTAGGAAAAGTGGGCAGCCTGTTACCTGACTGGATGACAGGGGTTTCTGCGGCAGCTGCCACCTTGCCAGCACACTGAGGAGCACAGACCTCCGTGGATGAACCTGGGAGGTAGTTATGCTCTAAGCCAGCAGACTGAGTGTCTTGTCTTGGCAGCAGTCTCATATGGAAACCTACAACACACAGCATCCTGGCTGTATGCTGGCAACATTCTTCAATGACCTCTAGTAGCGTGTTTGCAAAGGGTGAAAGCACATCTGTAAAATGTACTGCCTCTGGTTCTGTGCTGTAGTCCAAAACAAGCTATTGAGCAGCTGGAGCTCTTGAAGGAGCACACATCCAGGTATGAGTTCTCTCTTAATAATTATTAGGCCTTAAAAAACTATTTATAGATCTCCCATTTACCAAATGTATGATTTCACTACATGGCATGGCTTCCATTTGGTTGCATTACCATTCTCAGCCAGACATCTACAGCTATTTTAGAGTTCTAAACCCTCATGGAGAAACTCATCCAAGCTTGAGCAGTGGGGAAGGTCATTCAACTTCCTCTGATATTTTTGCAACATTCGTGAATTCTCTATTCTTTTCAGGGTTGCCCTCCATTTTGGGAGCGTAGGAACCCAAGATCCTCTCAGCTGTGCTTTTGGAGGTGGCACCATTGCCTCTAGAAAAAATTAAAAATTTACTTGTGAGCCTCAGTTACATTTTCTAACATCTTGGTGAGTTATATGCAAGGCTTATGCTGGCTTTTTAAATTAAACAACATGTACATTAGGAAGAAGACCTCATATACCACAAAACAAATGACTTCCAAATCTTTAGATCTGCTAGTTTCTATAAGGAAGCTTCTTCTCCCTTTGTAAACATTGGAACTACTCAACAGAATAGCAAAATCCTTTTTTCCAAAAAACAAATCCCAAAGAATATTTAATGTCCACAAAGCACCTTTCTGGAAAAAAAGAAAAAAAATGCATTTTCCAGCCCTGTATAACATCTTATGGAAATAACAGGAATTCGTCTTTCATTCGTCTCTGTCTTTCTGAGGTCGTTACAGTGTTTTAGCTGTTATTTGCTGAATTGAAAACATAGGCTTTGACCAGAGGCTGGGTGGTGTCACTTGTCTGGCTGCAGATGTCACAGCAGGGGCCATATTTTCACTACATTACCACAAACAACACAGTTCAAACTGCATTTAATTAGTGGGTACCAAATACTGCTGCCTGCCTTCTCTTAAAAGCCCAGGAAATAGCCACGGGTGAATGTTTCACCAAACAGCACAGGATGAATTTAAGTTTTCATAAGCTACCTCAGCTGGGACCTCTCCAACTCCCTGCAGCAACACCTGGCCCAGCTCCACACCCTCCCCTGGTGCTGAGGTAAGAGCTGTGGTGGCCAGGCTGAAAGTAATGGGCATGAGCCTACCAGGTCACTCCACAGTTTTGTCTTTCCTAGCTCCGAGAGAAAGCTCCTCCTCCCCCACAGTGTCAGAAAATGAAGTTATGGCGGCAGCCTCCATGTGTTTAATGTTCCCCTCTTTTCACAGACATCATGTGCTGCCTTGCAACCCCCACATATCTCCAGCCTCCCGTGGGAACCTGTCCATGTTAAACTGGGAGTATGCCCGTGGCCTGCAAAACGCCAGCAATGATTATGGTGACCTGGAGCTTGGCGGAGCAGAGAGCAATGCTAAGCCTGTATGCTGCCCGTGTTAAGTCCCTCCCTCAAGTGCAAGGAGTGGTGTGTGAAACCCCTGGCTGAACAGACAGCACAGGGTCATGGATTACTTTTGAAAGGTGACAGTTCTCTAACCCATGAAGCCATTTCCTCACCCCAGACATGGAGGAAGCTGCAGCGGGACAGGGCAAGTGAACAGATGTGGATATACACAAAGGGCAATGAAGTGGATAGAAAGGAAGGAGACCAGTGTTCTTCAGCTTGGGAAGAGAGGACTGGGGGATATCTCTACCAACATATTGGTAGACGTATTTGAGTGTCAGCAAATGGAGCTGGGGAAGGCAGGACAGGTCATCATTTCTAGAATGCTGGGGTTTGATATCATAGATAGTGCTAGAGCATAAAGGCTCTTAATCTTTAAGATGTATTTTCATTTAAGTAAAATCTAAAAGCAGCAGAAAGCATTCTCCCTGGGGCTTAACAACTGCTGAAGCCTTATCCAATCTCACTACAGGCTAAAACTTCTGGAGCTGTTTGTGAAGGCCCAAGTGAGCATCTCCTTCTGCAGCAGCTTCTCTAGCATCTTCCTCTTTGGGAAGTGCAGCCTTCCTAATCCCCTCCTCTGGCCATGTCCTCCAAATCTCCTTCCCATCTCTATTGGTTCTCACAAACAAAAGACAAGTTGTTCCCTAAAGACAAGCTCTTCCCTCAAGAGACTTCTTCCCAATGGCAGACTTCCACTTTGGATCACTAAAACCTTGGCCCGTGATAAGTAGGAGCAGGACTCCTTAAGATAACTATCACAGAAATCACATAACCCCAAAGCAATTTTCATGGGATCCTATCGAAAACAGCCACAACTGAGGATGTGTCCTCAGTTTCCTGAGCACATAGCTGGTGGTTTCCTGAAAAGGAGACTGCTCAATCTCAAGCTTATTGCCTGTCCTAGGTTGTAAGATGTACCCAAAAGTTTGTTTTCTATTTACCATCTTCATAAGCTGTTAAAACTGGTGGGACAGTGTTCCCCACCTCCTTCATGACTCACCCCTGATAAACTCATGGGGCTATCTTCTGTTAATGGGCCAGCTGTTGACACAGGTGCAGCAGAGTTCTTTATCTCTCCCATGACCCATCCTCCCTCCAGGGGAATATCTTTTGTTAATGGGCCATCACCGCATGGCTGATAAAATTGCATCATCCCATTGTGAGATGCTCCACCCAGAGGGAGTAACCAAGCATTCCATCCTGGATATAAGCTGAGGTTTGGAACACCAGAGGCAGCCTTTCCCACTAGATTCCCAGAGGAAGAGCAGACCCTTCTACACTGCCACTGGACCTTCAGAGGAAGACCAGACCTTTTCTACAGAGTCACTGCTTCAACGGAACCATCAGTCCAGGAGGACTGCAGCCACCATTTGACTGGACTACTGCCAACCCGCTGACTGTCAGGGGGTCAGGTTTGTACTCTGACTCTGTCAGTGGGTTGTTTTCTTGTATTTTTCCTATTAAATTGTATTTCTGACTTGAAGTGTCTCACTAGTTTACTTTCAAACTAGTACATTGCCATAGCAGGGGTGGAGGTGAGTCCGAGAGCCTTAAGACAAAGAACTGTAGAAGCTGGCAGAGAATGCTGCAGGGTTTTTGGGGTAAATCTGAAATCTCATTGTAACCACAGGAGGACTGAATACTCCTCTGAACAACTTCTCATTAAAATACAAAGAAATTTCAAATACCTCCATGAAGGGAAATTAAGTAACTTTATATATTCCTAATCAGTACCTGCTTTCATGATAGTGCTAAACAAAAATGTCTGAGGTTTCCAAATGACAACACCACAATTGTAACTTGGATATCTGGACAGCCCTACAATAACGCATGTAGCACAACAGCGAACACCTACCTGCTCACAATATAATATTGGCATATGTTCCATAAAAATCGATTATTTGAGAATCTGCCTCCCAGGCTGTTTCAAGCCTTAACATAACCCTTGAAAAGCCTCAGAGGAAAGAGGCTTCAGAGTGTTTTAAAGCCATTAGACATAAAAGTGGGGAAAAAAACCCAAAACCACCAACTGTGCAAATCAACCAAATAATAGTCAAGCCATCACCTAAGATTTTTATTTCGAAGTGAAACCATTTGGAGTTTTATCTGTCATGCATGTGCAAGACAAATAACACTATGCATGTATGCTGCCCCTTCAGGGAGTTATTAAATCTCAAAGCACCTTACAGTGTTCATGGTCAGTCCTGCAGAAATGGTATTATAAACTTTCAAGCAAAGGGATGTGTCAGCCACCTTCACAAAAAACAAGACTAAGTAAGAGTGCACAATGTGGATTTGGTTATTCAGTTAATCTGGCTGCAATTCACCAATTTTCTGCCCCTGAATAAGAAACATAACTATTTTTAGGTCAAGCAGTAACAATTGGGGCTACCTTATATTAGGATGGGAAGACAACAGATCAGTTTTTAAACAGAGAAAATAAGAAACTCATGTTTCAGTCACATTGTGACTCAAAGCCAAGAGAAGCCAAAAAATTCAAAGATATTGGCTAACTCCCACAGAACTGCTAGCAAAGCCAACTTTTAGCCCCAAGTGAATTTGTTCAGCGAGTTATAAGTCCCTAAACTTGGCTTTTAGATGTTACTTGCTGACACAACCTTAATCACAATGCTGTAAAAGCTGTATGTACAAAACAATAATAATAATTTTAAACTAAATGTTTCCAGTGTTCAGAACTTTTCAGAACTCCCACATATGCCAGCATCTGAAATAAAATATTTAGGTAAGAGCAATTTAACTTGGCTATGGTGACTAAAGGTAGCATATGGAGCAATGGATCTGTATGAATACTGAACGGAAAAACCCCCAAAGGTCAAAATACACCAAGTAAGGATTCAGTTCCGATGAGATGAGAATAAACATTTGTCCATTTGCAATGCTGTCAGTTAAATGTTAGTGCTCAGAGCAAGGACTGTGTACCATGACTCTTGGGGTCTTTGTCTCTCATAGGTTAGAGCTGGAAATTATTATAAAATTCTCTGAAACTCCTTCTTGAAGGGTCCTAGGTGCAAAGCATTACTGGGGTAGACTGACATTTCAAAAAACTTTAAAGATTTTTCCCAAACAAGGAGATCCTCAGGCCAGGATTTTCTCCTTGTCTGAATATGACTGAAAATACTGAAATTACCTCAATACTCTCCCATTCTGGTATTTGCATGGTCATACAACCAGGGAGAGACTTTGCACCCCAGAGCTTACAAATTCCTGAGCACTCTCAGAGCCCTGAGACTTCACTGGAGTCTTGCTTCCCAAATACTTCTGAAAATGAAGTTTCTTTTTAATTGTCCTATGGCATTTCTCATGCCAAAAACATCTGGGAAAGGCGAGAGCTGACAAAAACGCACCAACATTTTTTTTCACTCCCTTGCACATTGTTTGAAAGAGGTTTAAAGCTAAAATAAACTTCTCCAAATCAACGTGCAGTTCACAGACAATGGCAGCAGCTGCAGATAGCAGAAGTTCATTCCTGTTTATTAAATTCATTAAAACTGAAGGGAGAACTGTGGCAGCACCAGCTTAATGGTCATCTGAACATAATTATTGAGAAAGCATTGTTCTTTGGAAAGATGCAAAGTGTCAGACGGAACTTCACACCCTTGTCATAAAACCCCCACTTATTTCCTACCATTAATTGGATAAAATGGGCATTGTAGGATTGGAGGTGGAGGGAAATGGGTTAATGAGCGTGTGTAGGAGGCAAATGACACTGGAAACTCAGTGTCTACAGAGAGTGGGCAGAGGAAACAAAATCAGATGTGAGCAAATTTCTGGAAGGGAATCGGGTTGACAAAACTCATGAGACAGCACTTTGTGTTCCTATCATCCTTGAACAGTATGTAAAGCAAAACTCTGGCCAGTTTGCACATGTGTTCCAAACAACAAGTCAAGAGAGAAACAAAACTGAATCGTGAATCAAGGGACTGCATCAACAGCCACAAAGCAAACTCCTTTTGGAATCCAGCCACATCCTTGCATCCTACAGCATGCACTGTGCAGGGGTTCCCATGGTGCCTTTTGGTACCATGAAATTCCCTCCATCTCTCGAAAAGCTGGGGCAATTCCTCTCCATAAGCACCAGTGAGGCCCCTCAGTGTTCACTGTCAGTCTGTCTTTTCTTTAGTTTCCATTCTCCTTTCTAAATCGACATTCACTGCCTTTTATTGGTTGTCTGATGTTAAAAGTGGACAGGGAGGGAGTTCTCATTGCTCCCTGTAAGCAGGCTTGATGCCAAGAGCAGCACGTGGGTTGGACTCCATCCCCTCCTTGTGCAGGCAGTGGGTGGATTTGTTCTTCAGGCTCTGTTAGGTCAATGTGCGAGCTCCTGTGGCTGTGCCTGAAATCTGGGCATCCCTCCACAAGCAGGCATGGATGGTAAATAATTTTTGAGTCTGTAGGCCACCTCTTAGCTCTTCCATCAGTCAGTGCTCTTCAGTGGACAGATCTCTGGGGCAGCTGTGTGGGAATGCATGTCCAGACCAAGTGCAACAGCATTAGTCTGTACAGACCAACGCATCCCATGGTTCAGGATCCGTATGTAATCCATGAAGTCCGTACATGGCCTCGCCTGCCCAACCGCAGATCTGCAGCACGTTACACGCCAGAGTGTTGCATGGGGCTACAACCTCAACCACGAATTCTGTTGCCTTCTCAGACAGGACCCCCACTGATTCCTGGGAATGTTTTATTCTTCAGAGAAGGAACTGTTGAGCTGTTCCTGGACTGTAAAACTTATTTTCCTTAGCTGCTAAAAAAAAAATGGCCTTCAGACTTCAGCTGGCCAACACTAACTACCATTCCATAGCTATTCCCAATGTTCACTGCTATATAACAGCAAAAGCAAATTATTGGACCCTTTAGAAAAATACATTCTATCTTTCAGCAGAAAGAACTGTGATTCTTCAACAAAATGTACTCCCTTTTTCTGAGACTTATCTTCCTTTGTGCTGTGTCTTTTCCTGTGAGTACCTGGGGTTTTGGTACGAGGATAATTAATCTCATCTTTCACTCTTATATTAGCTAGAATTTTTTTTTTTTTTTAATTTACTCCTGCTAATCCTCGTGCACATGCAGTTGGTGCATCTAAGTCAAGGACATCCAAAAACCACTTCCTGAGCCTGGTCTTCCAGTGCAATGATGTTTATATGACTGTGTGCTCACCTGCCTGACCAATTGCCTTCTCATCCCTTCCAGAAGTTTTAGAGCACTTGGATTATTTCACTTTAGTGGGAGGCTGGAGTCTCAGAGGTCACAGCTGAAGCTCTAGGAGGGCTTCCAAGCCCTTGTGAATGACCATCATGGCCCCTTCTGACAATGCACAGAGATAAAGCCTAGGTACACATCAGTCCCCAGTCTACTGCTGATCCCCTGGTTTCACTGCAAGGGCCATAGCCTGTCCCCAAAGAGGTCCCCCATCAGATGGCTGGAGAGTCAGGACGGCAGGTTGCCTCTTCAGGTGCTTTAGAAAATGTGATCAGATATAACTTTTGCGTCTCCAGTTGCTTTGGTTTTATCTCGCCCATCAGTTCAGATAAAATTCTGCTTGCTCCAGCAATCTGAGGGAAGAGAGTGCATTCCTCCACTCAGCTGGATTTACAGGGAGCCTTGCCGTCATCACTACTCTTGGCCTTCTCACTAGCTCTCAGGAAGTTGTTATATGTTATACAAGTAATTAACTGTGCTACAAATGCTGGGTGATTCCTAATTCCTTGCTGCCTTTGCTTACTGGGTTGGGTGTTGACAGTACTTGGAGCAAGAGACCCACACTTCGAATGTAAAACTAAACCAAAAAAGCTCTGCTTAAGGTTCAGATTTTAGGAAATTACAGACTGCAGTCCAAAACTCTGTGCTTTGAGCTGCTCTGTAGTCTGTGCGTTTCACAGCACTGGGGAATAAAGGTTCGTTCACCATAATTCTTTCATACATGACAAAGTGGGAAATTCACCCTTCAGTCCTTCTGAAAGCGCGCTCTGTACTCCACATGCCAATTAGTCCTTCTGAAGGCTGCTATAATGCTGGAAAATTGCCAGCCAGACTCAGAGAAGGGCATCACCTATACAACAATCTCAAAGTGATCAAAGCTTGCTGAAGTAGTTTTGTACCTGTCTTCCCAGTCAAATGCCCTTCTCAGTTTGTGTATTATGGTTTCCATCAAAATTAATGCAAATTTTTCAGTGGCATCCAAAAAGCTCTCAGTGACATTGTGAAAAGCAGAAATCTATGATGTTTATTTTACACCATTTAAACCATCTCGCTCACAAGCTGAATTGTGTGCAGAGCCGAATGGGAACTTACCACTAAAAGAAGAAGTGAGTTCAAAAAGTGAACAGACAGGTTCACAGAGGGCTGACTTGGTGGTGCCCACAGGTGGTCTCGCTACCTTGATGACTACTGCAAACTGGCAATGTTCACAAGGGAATGATCATCTGATTTCCTGCACTCTGGTCTAAATATTCACTCCTTGTCATTACTAGACATCGGGACCGGGTTAGACAGACTTTGCTTGCTACCTCCCAGGGTAGCAAGCTTCCTTGTGTGCAGGATGTTGTTGTAGTCAGATGAGTTCATGACTTCTTACAAGAAAAAAACTCAGAGAAAAATCTGAAATTAGGGCTCACTTTCAGCACGTGTAGTGAGGGTAATGTTCTTTAAACTATCATCTGAATTCCCTCAATATATTTCCTCAAAATAAGAGTATTTTAATTTTTTTCCATTTTTTTCTATAAATCATAGCCAAGAGGCCTTTGGGTACTTAAAAAATGGATTTAAAATTTTAATAATGTATTAATAAACTGAATAAAGGAGATACAAAATTATTCAGTAACTCACAAATTCCTACTGTTGACTTAAGCTGAAAAGGACTACATTTGAAAAAATATTCTCAAGAAAAATGTTATTTCATTCTGTTTTTTAAAGGGAATGTGTGGGTTATTGGGGATTTTTGTACCTTTATCACTCACTTTATTCAGATAGTGTTGCTTTTTAAAACCAATTTAAATACAGTGTGTTTTTCTTTAAGAATAAACATGCTTATGTTACATTTAAAATCTTGAAATCTTTTATGTGAGACTGAAGCAATCTATTTCTATAATTTAAATTAAACACAAATAGCATTCAGGCAGTGCACGCTGTTACCGAAGTTTTAAGAAAGTAAAACAACAGGCTTCGGGGAAGTCACTTGCTGAGCACCTGGAACAAGAATTTGCTGAAGTGATAAACCAGCACTTGACAGCTGCAAGTTGTTCTGCAGGTGCAGAAAGCACTTCTTCCTCTCAGTTCCTTCAGCGTAGTTCAGTTCAGTAATTACTTCACTCAGTGCTAAGACACCACTTGAGAAATAAAAAAACCAGCAAATTTTTCCTCTTTAGTCTAGGAATAAAAACTATATACAAGATATTTTCACCCACGAGTTCAAAGCTGAAGGACAAGATGGCCTGAAATAATCTGTCCAATCCCATCCCTAAAGAAATGTTTTCTAGCATTTAATATATTAAGTAGTTTTTAAAAAATAGATTAGTTTTGACATACTTATTCTTGAATTACCTACCATATTCCCTTAATAACAGGAAACCTATTATGGTGTTCTAAATGTATTTTTGTATTCTAACTCTGTGCATGTGCCATTTGATAGAAATTACAAAAAAAAGTCAGTAATAAAAATGGCTTTATTTCATAGTGTTATCTCTCATAGGTAGTATTGAAATCTTAATATATATATGGTATTCTATAGTTTCCATGTGTATGTATTATGTATCCTCTAAATTGTTAAAACCCCCTCAGTTTTAGCGTTAAATCCATTTTTAGCTTCAATGTATTTTAGCTGTTGTGAAACAATGACTTCCAATTTTCATTTAGGAAATATCTAAATTACACAAAGCAAGCCAAGACTTAAAAAAGATTATTGAAATTAAAGGTTTTTACTTGCTGATTTAAATAACAATTGTGACCAGTACTTTAACTCATCCTGTCTTACATGTATACATTAATATTGACAAACCTTTAGCTTATAAAAGAGGCCAAATTTCTGGTGCAGCCAGCAGATGCACAAGACAGAATTTATAAAAAACCCCAGCAACACGAGCTCAAAATTGTTGTGTCTGTCTTTCTACCACTATCTGTGAAAGATATCCTTGAAGGTACAAAATTTTTTTTAATACTGGAAAATAACGTGAAGAATAAAAATTATATAGTTAATTCTATATTAAAGATTAAAAAATGAAAATTCTGAAGAGGGGAAAATAATGTTTTCATATGCATTTGGGAAAGGCAGAGATGATGGAGTAAGGGGAAAAAAGAGTTTACATGGCCTTTGCTTCTGTTGCATGATTTAGTACAGGAAGAAGAAAAGGTAGGGAATTTAAAAACGCTTTCCCCACCGAAAAGCTTTATCACCTAGAAATGTGGGCATGAGAATTTCAAGCTGCTACATCTTTTCCTTTCACTGTTTCATAAATCACTCCGCTCTGATCTCACAAATACTTCTTGCTTCCTTACAACTTGCAGCTGCAAAATCTATAACTCCAAAATCATCGAGGCGCTGCCCTTTGAGGGGAGAGGGGGAGGAGGGAGGGGGAATCCATTTGCTTTGAAGCCCTGTGCTCCAGAGGATGTCATCCTGGTTCCTTGCTGGCCTATCCCTTAAGCCTGTTAATGGATGCTAAAAGAACTGTCAAAACTTCCAGTGCAGTGCAGGAGCACATACTCCAAATCCCGTGAATGTAGCTGGTTTGGTGTGATAAAACAAGCCAGAAACAGAAATGCTCTTAGTTAAATTGAGCTGAGGCTGATGATGTTTCACACTGTCCCCTTTTCCACAACCACACCACCTTTTCCTGAAAGCCCTGATGATTATAAAGATGACTCTTGAATCACCTAATTTGATCTCCTGGTTTATCATTGCCCAAGTCATCCTACGCTGACCACAAAGATTTCAGTTCACTGGTGTCCTCAAGAGAGACCAGCAGCTGCCCCAGGTGGAGGACAGAGGAAAGTCAGATGCTGCTAGTGGTGACTAATGAAATGACACCTTGCCTCGTGACTGCATGATTCAAAAAGCCACTTACACCTTCTCAAGCGTGAGCATCAAGTCTGACTTTCATCCATCTCTGCTATAATGTCGCATACGCTTTATGGCCACCAGTTTGCAAGGTGGTCCCTAGAGCACTCGGGAACACACCCATCAAGGACTCAGGTAAAACTCAGGGTTAGAAGTAAAACATATCATCAAGAACAAGCAGTGCCTAGAACTAAGATGAGAGAATCCACCACAAGGGAAGATATCCACTGCATAGGTTAAAAGTGGGAAAATATTCCCTCTTCCAAACACAGTACTCAGAACTGCCCAGCAAGAATGTCGAAGAGGAAATGCAGGGGTAATGCAAGTATTCACAAGGCAAAGGATAAAGTCCCCAAAGTTAGAAAGATATAGAGAAAACCAAAGACCAAAAGTAGCTGCAGCATAACCAATTTGGGATTTTTTTAACTGGTCCCCTGGGCTATATTTGCACAAAGATCAACTTTCGGTCATATTGTGCCTCCTTTGTCTGCATCAAAATATATAACTACAATGAAATCAAGTGCTTCATGGCCTGCTTTTAAATGCAAGATTCAACTCTGGTTTACAGAGTCAGGATTTAGTGGGTTTACTTTTCTCCTCACACCTACCTATGGCACTTCCAAATTAGGTAACAGCAGATTATGCTAAGAAGAGCCTGATTTTACAGGTAAGGTGAAGATGCAGCACTGCCCATGTTACAGCACCCCGCGCAGCATAATGGCGAGTTCAGTGCGCTTTGGGAATTCAAAGCCCCAGTTTCTCATGGTATTAAGCCTAGGGACTGGAGCAAAATGCTGTGGGCTTTTGGATGAAATACTACCTGCTGACAACATCAGTATCCAGCCTCACTCAGGAGTGCTCAGCAGAGGAGCCTGCAGACCCTCTGAAAGCAAGGGATCACCACTGCTCTCCTCTAGCAGCATGTAGGCTGCTTTCAGTCCCCCTTAAAAAGTAAATGCTATCATAGGCACCCCATAGTATAATGCCACGTAGTTTCTCCTCCTCTTAAATGATATTTTAAGCAATAAACCTGTGGTGATCACTGAGTTAAAGCCAGCCAGCATACTTCCACCTAGATGAGCAGGCAGCAAGGCATGCTTGGGGATGTAGCAGGCTGCACCTCAGCAAAGTGGGTTTAGGCCATAAAGTGAAATCAAATTAGCTAATTAAGGAGGTTCTTTGTTTTGTTTCATGGAAATTTAGGAGGTGCCTCGTCTTTCTGCAAAGCTGGAAATACGTTCATAAAAGTGACAGTGCCAATATCGCTACAATAGATAGCGTCCTGGCCACAAAACAAAGAAATCCATGCATCCTCCACCCTTTTATAGGGGAAGCAGAAGTCTCTCAAAAGTGTAGTTAGAATTGTTGTGGGGAGGGAAGAAGGGTGGTTTTACTACTGATGTCACTGCCAACATAAGCCTTTTATGGTCATGACTTAGTAGTTGTCTCTCTGCTTCAAAATTAACAAAGGGCAGAGAAAAAAGGCTTGCTTCCTCCTTGGGAAATGGTGTACATTCAGGGAGGAAGCTGCCTTCCTGTTTTCTCCATAATTGCAGCTTTGCATGGTTTTAGCAAGTTCCACAATTTTAAGCCTCTTCCATATGGAACATGTTCCTCTAAACATCTGGCTCCTTTTTTATTGCAGTGATAAAACAGATTTATTTTCTACAAACCATATAAAATATTACTTTCTCAGTGTACGATCTACTGTGCCTTTAAAAGTAAAAAATATGCAAAGACATCAATAGTCTTACTTTTTTTTTTCTTTTACTAGTACCAAATCCTTTTCTAAAGAGGACTTAAGGATTAATTCTGAGTCTGGAAAGCAAGCAAGCCTGAACACCTACATTTATTATCTCCAAGTTTCTTGATGCAGGCCAATGATACAACCTCAAATCAAAAAAGAACTATGAATCCAGACAAAGTAAATTTCTTAGATCCAGGTCAGATTAGAACGTGTATCCCTTACACTGGTCCTTAGCCTATACACATGGTCTTGTAACTACCACTGGAAGAGAATGAAATGCTTTGCTTAGTTTTGAAGTCATCTGTCTAATTTGCCTGAATGATATTAGAAAAGAATGGCTCTTGCAAAGCAAATTCAGAGGCCTGTAGAGTAAGGAAGAGAAGAGTATTCTTTGATTATCTAATGGCAGTTGGGCTGCAATGTCAAATTTCAGTGGGCGAGGCACTCAAGCAATAAACCAGGAAAAAAACCATTATAAATCAACAGATCTTCTTGGCTTCCCATTCCATTAGCTGTTATTTTTAGCTGTACCACATGCATGGCTAAGCAACAACGCAGCAGAATGCTCCTCCCAAAGTTTTAATCTTTTCCTCTCTTCTGTACTTCACCTGCTGCTGTCTGAAATAACACAAGGATTCACTGCATGAAACAAGCCTAAAAATGAGCTGTAAACAATCTTGTGAAAGATCTAGCCAACACTAGATACAGGGATGTAGTCCAATAGTGGCTTCTGTAGAGAGCAGAAAAAAAAATGAGTCATTTTCTAGATGCTTTGACAAATACTGAAGTGAGCAAAGTCTGGCTTCATGCATCAAAAAATGGTGATGCTTTATTCCTCAGATGGCAGCTTGAAACCATTTCCAGATTTGTACTGTCTGCAAAGCCCATCTGCCCCTGTGGGATGCAACCAGCAAGGGCAAAACTGTCTTAGGCTGGGTCATTCACCTGGGAGAAGAACAGGGATGAGAAACAGTGATAAAAAGGAGGGTCAAGAAATGGGAAAAGGTTTCACAAGGCATGCAAGCTTTGTGAGCAATGATGTCTGGAGGTCCCTGTGGTGCATTCCTGTGCCTCACCACAGCCTAGATGAAGTCAATAAACACAACCAGCTGTGCTCGCTATACCTCACGTGCCAGACCTGCTCCTGTGGTAAGAGGACCAGGACTGGGGTGGTCCTCACCAGCAAGACAACACCTGTGTGGGACAGCATCCTGGTACCACCCTGTCAGTGCCCTTTCCATGTCGTTCTGCATTGGCATCCATCACCTCCTAACAAAAAGTTTGCTCCAAAATGTTAAGGAAAGAGAGCACAGCTCTTCATTTAAATGAACACTGCATTCTTGAAGGTGCAAGAGTTAAATTTGCATCTTCTGAGTCTACAGTCAAAGCCAAATTCAGGCCACCCAGGCTAGAGAGTGACTTGAAGCTGAAGTGAAACCAAATGCTTCATGTCCTTGCTCAGTCTGAGAGAAGGGTAGATGTAACCCTAAACCATTTAAAGAAGCACTAAATCCCATAAAAAAGGCACTGGTCCCATCACCGTGATGACACCAAGAGTCTGCCATATCTTCACAGGTGAGAGTTCGTGCATTTTTAGGTGGCAGAGCCACAGGTCATCTGTGCTATCTGTGCTCCTCAGGCCTCACTGTCCTACTGAAGGGAGGAGACAGGGCAGAGGCTTGGCTTTGGTTCTCCACCATCACAGGCCAGAGAGGATCCCTGATGACAGATACAGACCTGAAGGTGCTTATATCCTGCCTGGAAGGGTCACAGTCTGCCTCCTGTATTTCCAATCAATAATTAACTCCCAGTCTAACTTAATGTAAAGAAGTTTTCTTGCAAATACTTGCTATTTTTTGGGTGCCTAACAGTGACTGTGCAATGCAGCAGAATAATATGAAAAGTAATTCACTTGAAGTAAATAACACCCCTTTCTCCATAAATGGCATTTGCTACCTTCTCCACATAATTGTTTCATTTAAAAATTAATATATATACTGCATGAAAGACTGATTAAAAACCATTAGATATCCTCCTACTAAGCACACCCATTTTTAAAATTACCTCAAATTTACTTAATTTCACAGTACAGACAAGGAAGTTGCTGGTGGAAAACTACCAGACATGGAGAGACCTCATAATAAAGTTTACACCTATATTTATCATAATCACTTTGGATATCAATGCTACTTTTTCTAATATTCAGATAAAGGTAAATGCATGTACCAGAAAAAGCACCCTTACACCTTAATGGTTTGGAATCCCCAATACTTAGAGCCTTGTTTCCATGTGAAATAAGTGAATGAGTAAAACCACTCATAAACCTACTCTCTGAAATGTAATGTCCTATAATTTCTTTTAATCTGGTCCCAAGCTACCAAAGGAAACTGAAACACAGTTAAGTACCGTAGGACAGGTTGCCTTCAGAAGATTAGGGATCTTGTTGGAGGTTTGCAGGAGCAGGCTATACAAGTATCTGATTCAGAAGTTGATGATCTTGCCTTGAGATAAGTCAGGGCTTTCCCCTGCTGGACAGGCAATGAGCAGAGAGAGGTTTATGTTGTACAGGCCTTTCTCCCAGTCTGAGCTGGAAACTTTTGCTGTGACCAGAAAGAAATCACCTGGGTTAATGAGTGGTTTTGTTTAGACTCTACAGTTTTAACCATCAGTTGCACTAGAGAGGTAGAATCCATGTTCCTGACCCTCTCACAAAGCCAGATGTGCACACTCCATTTAATTGACAAAAAGTACAGATTTAAGTCCTGAACCTCTCCTTCTCAGACTGGGGCATTTCCTGAAGTCATACAAATTGTTTCCTACCTGACACAAAGCTTACATCCCAAGGGAAAGCCCACGTCCTCTCTTCCCTCTCTTTTAATTTGAAAGCCCAGCACTGCCTTGAGTCCCAGTTTCATGCATTTCAGGAGCAAAACTACATGTGTCATCCTGAGAAGAAACCTAAGAAGAAATGACTCAGCTTGGTGTTCCAGTGTGCCAACCCCTTGCTAGCTACAAGTGGAAAGACATGACCTAGGAGATGAAAAGTGATCCTTCTAAACATTAGTAGCATTGCCATAAAAACAAACCAACCCAACTACCCCCCCAAAAACCACCAACCAACCAACCAAATGCAAACAAACAACAAAAAAACCCAAAGAGCTATACTTTTTGTGTAGTTGTTTTACTTTAGGTGAGGCAGGTCCTAACAACCTAACAACAAGGTAGGTGGCATTTCCAGTCCAATCCCAGTTTGGACAGGGTTAATGTGGGTAGATCTTTTAGGTTCTCCATGCCTCATTTAACATTTTGACAAACTTGCTCTGAGGGTGTTATGCTGATAAACTCATTAACATAAGGAGGGATCTTTGTATTCCTTGGATAAAATGACTGCGGAAGTGGGAGCATGCCATTATCATGTTTAGATAATGAAGTAAAGAGTCCTCAGCTGGTGTCAATGGCAGGGATTAGCTGGTGTATGTGGAGAAATTTTTATGTAAACTGGATCTCAGAAGCCTGTAGAGTCAGATGCTATCGATCACTTCACTGTATTTGAGATGTCTATTTTAATTCATGTACAATGAAATGCAGTTAGGAAACTCAATTTAAAAGGCTGGATTCTGAGTCTTTGCTGCAAGAGCAAAAAGAAAGCCAAGTGTCTGTAAAATGAAGCTCTCCACTTTGCTGGTGCTTCACATTTCCTTACTATCAGCAACAGTGAGCTGGGTTTTAAAGCCAAGTGAAGTGGCTGCCCAAGACTCATATTTCTAAACACATAGGAGAGTTTGGATGGACCATATGAGTAGAAACTGGGCTGGTGGGACAACATCAAGCTGACCAAGTCACTGAAAAGTTTCTGTGTGCAAGAGGTCCCTGAGACAGTCCTGTCACAGTCCTGAGTCCCCTGTCACAGGCTCTCCCTGCCCGAGGACCAGTGGTGCCCAAGCTCTTTTGGAAAAGCAGATCATGGAGGAAGACAAAGGCCAGTGTACCCTCAGCAGAAGTGGACAATATGGGCCTTGCTGTGGCACAGGGAGAAGCAACACTCAGTGAGGAGGAGACATGCTCCAAAGAAGCCTGGAAAAGGCTACAAAAAGAGGAGCAGTGGCGAGGCTTGTGCTTAGCTCTGCTACCTTGGCATCCTGCCTTTGCTGCTTTCCAGTTCTCTTTCCATAACTAAACAGTTATGGAAACTGCAGATTGTGCCAACATCTAGCATGGGACTGAACCTCCATCCTTGCCCTGGTGCTATAGTCCTTCAGCCAGGGGGGAAAGAAGCACCTCCCAAGGGAAAGTCCACCCACCTGAAGACTAGGCTAGGTACTTTCTGAATGCAGTCTCTCTGACTGCAGAGATAGTCCAGAAAAGCAGCTGAGACAAATGATACAAGTTTCCAATCACTGAAATGAAGTAAATCCCTCCTTCCAAGAATGCTGCGGGGAAATCTGACTTCACTGAAATTCAGAGGGTTCCAGTGGACAGGAATTGTTTTCATCCCTATCTGGTGGTCTGCACTTCATTGCTGTTCAAGTGCATAGAGCTTGACTTTAATCAAGCAAGATATATTCTATATTATTGCAGGCAAAGACTGACTGTGTTTTTACCCATTTCTTTCCTTAGAAGACCAAGGACTTTTATTCAAAGTCCTAAATCCTTCCTCAAAGTGGCTGCTTTGGTGAGAAAAATACCCCAACTTTTTTTAGACACACCAGGATTTTATGAATGTAAGCAAATTAAAACACCTTAAAAATAAAGGCTACAGAGTCTAAGGGAAGTCTGGAGGGCAGTCCAAGTGCAACATGCTGAAAAGTTGTTTGTTGTGTTGGTTTTTTTCTTTCCCCTCAATCATTTTACTGGTTAATCTCCCTGGGAACAGACTGATATTTACTCATCCCATGAGAGAGTGGAGTTGTCAAACAGCCAAATGATACTAAGGGATAAGGTTTAAGGAACTCTACTCATAGTCATCAAATGTGAGGAAGCACCACAGTTCTTTGGCTTTGTACATATTACACCTTAGCTGAATTTCTCCAGATTAAATGGGGAAGTGTTATAAATTGTCTGTAGGGAGACAAATGACAAGCTCAGAGAACGATCACCCATCACTAAGTCCTAGAGAAAAAGTCTGTGGCTATCAAGGCTGTATAACAGCAAACAAAATGGTAATGTTCAATTAGAAAATAATGCATGGAAAGACTCAACCACCACATTTTCCATACTAGCTTCCCCTGACACTCTCATGGCTCTGAGATGGCTCCCAGCATTGTTACATGCTGTGCTGTGCAAACTCACCAGCACAGATCACCACCAGCCTGGGCACCACCACTGCAATCTTCTCCAAGAGGAGAAAGTGCTGTAGTTTTTTCCATCTCCTTACAAGCCATGCTTTGCTTTCTTCTCATCTGGTTGCCAGGTATGTCAAACTGCTGTTAAAGCAAGGGTTTAGAAGGCACAAGATCTGAGTTCATTTTCTTGCTCTGTGATAATTCATGTGCAACTTTATGGAGAACTGATATACTTGTGTCTCTGCTAAGAAATTGAATACCACTGGGGTCATTCTCCATTGCTCACCACCACCAACAAGCCACGAACCACATTCGAATCATTACACTCTTCTAACTTCCAAAGTAGGGTCTGAATATGCATTCAAATTGTCTGTTGGGGATGGTGAGCTGTGCCAGTGAAACACTTGAGTTGGTTTGAGACAGAAATCAACCACGGGCCGTTCAAATAGGTGATCCCATTCGTACAGGCAATCATGTCCCAGTAGCTTGCCTCACTTTTTGTGGTGCTTGGTCTCTGGCTCTCTGCACTCCATCTATCAATGGCAGATCACATCAGTTCTGTCCCTATGACATGGAGTTAAGACGTGATAATACATCATCTCTCTGTAACAGAAATGATCACAGGTAGGAAAGATCAATGTGAGTATAATCTTATGAAAAGCTGTATTCTTCCAATATGCCTCTGATTTATTCTATCCAGTGAGTCAGCAAAGGCTGCTTGCAGTTTTGACCCCAGTGATGCAAAGCACTGATAATGCAGCCCTTTGGAAACAGATCCAATATGAATGTACCCTGCAAGAGTACTTTGCATCTCACTATCTCAGTGCATTTCATACCCTTACCCAGGATCTATAGAGCCTTCTTCAAAAAATGGTCTCAGTGGTAGTCAAGTGATATGAACTGACATCTCAGAGATTGGACAGGCTCTAACATGTACAACCTGCTAAGATGGATGAACACAGGCCTATTCATGTTTAGGGAAAGGTGATGTTACATCAGCTGAAATGCTCCTGACTCTACTGATTGCTTTGCCTGGGTCTCCATCGAGTAAAGAAGGAGTTTAGATACTACAACAATGTGTATACAGTCTGGAGCTGGATCCTACAGCGTGGCTCAGTTGAGCCATGGTAATTCACCTTGCACTTACTGGAAGACTGAAGCAAGGTAATTTGTCATATTTTAGCCTGTAATTAGCTGGGGTTGAAATAAGGTTTTTACTGTGGCTCCAGGCTAAGAGCTTATATGCACATGGAAAACTCCACAGCTCAACTAAGGTGTTGTGGCTTCAATCATGCTAATTTGGGCCTAAATCTGACCATAGCATCTTTCGACTAGATCCAAGCAGCAACTGCAAGGGGTAGAATTTGCACCTAAGTGCTGTGAAATATAAAAGGGACTTGCAATCACATGTCTCTTACTCATCAAGATTTATTGTACTTATTACCACTTTATTGCCTTCCACAGAATTTTTATTAATTCACCATAGCATATGTCAGAGAAAAATCAGAAGCGCTGTCTTCCCTGATAGTTCTCAGATACTAATTCATTGGTATTAGACTCAAAAAGGTAAGAGGCAGAGAAAATAACCCCTCTGTGAAAAATAATCCACTTGAGGATACCCGTATTGCATAATCATATTGTATATGTAAATGAACCTCCAGTAAATCAAGGTAAAGCATCCATGTAAGTGGTGAATGTAGTTCCACCTGCGAGACAGAGGTCTGTACAAAGCCTGACAACTCAGAAAACTCAGTCAGTCTTATTGTTACTCTTACTGCATGAATATATTTTGCTCTTCCATGTCTTTGCTGAAGTTGAAAAATATTTTTGGACATGTGTATATGGCTGTGTGAAGTGAGGCCAGTCCAACCGAGTGGATGGGAGCCAGCTCCAGTCCAGAATTACGCTTCAGTTAATGTGTCCTGCTGATCTGCTGACAGCAAGGAGGAAATAAACAAGAGGTGACAAAGAGAAGACCCACAGAGCAAGGAGGCCTTGGAGAAGGACTTCAGCCTCTGAGACTGGTTACATATGCACGGAGCACTCAAGCACTCAAGCCACATGAAACACCTGGACAGAGCTTGTCTGTTCCTGCACCCTTAGGTTTGTCCAGTGCTGTCAGATAGGCTGATAACAGATGGGAGTGAAGTAGCCACATGTCAAGTGTTTGTGCAGAAAAAGTAGCACACTGCTTTTCCGTAGCACAGCTGTGGAGATCCAGCCATCAGAGGCATGGAGCTCACCACCAGCCCTCCAGGCTGGTACCACCCAAAGGCAATCAGGATGTGCATGGTCTCCTCAAATGTCTGATTGCTTTTTAAGAAGCCCTGTGCTCACTGTCACTCACAAGAGGTCTCTTCGCCAGCTTCTGAGAGGGCTGACCAGTGGACAGAAGCTGCAGTGCTTCAGCTAGGAGGGAACACAGATAACCATTTCAAATGTGCATTACGGCAAGGGCTATACCATGGCAAGTTGCTTATGTCAGGATGGATGTGCAAGCTGACATCTGTGATGAACAAGAAGTTGAACATTGGAGAAAGTCCATTCAGAGCCAAAGCAGTTTAATGGACCCTGGGAAATGTCTCACTGAAACCAGGATAAGCACACAAAATCAGGACAAGCTTCCCTTGGGAGACAGAGGGGACAGCACACTTGCAAGCACAACATCCACAATGCAATCAACAGCTGCCTTTCTGTTCAGACACACCACCGATACTCAGATGCTCAGGCAAGGGGGTGGACAGGGAGCCCACACCAAACTCTGGAGTACCTTGGGGAATCCAGCATAGGGGCACAGTTGGGTTGTAACCTTGTTAACATCACACAGAAAAGTAAAATAACTAAGCGTGGCTGCTAAAACTGTACAATTGCAGCTTTGGCTCATGAAACCACACCACAGTGTGACCATCTTCCTCTTAACACTCTCGACATCACTGAGATTGTGTGGATTAAATCCACCCTCTGCACTCCACAGCCGTATTCAGGGATTCATTTCTTACCATCATGGCATGGTAGACAGCAGTTACTAGCACTAAGCACACTGTGGTGATGCTTGGCATTGTCTTTCCCAAATTCCTTATCTGCTTTTCATCTACTTGAGGCAACCAGCTCAACCTCATGGTGATGACAACATCACACTGATGCATGGAGTTGTCATTACAGTCTTCTGTCATGGTCACTGCTTGTGCCATCACACAAAGTGGAGCCTGCATGGACATCAACAAGTGCTTAGAACAGGTTTTCTCTGCACAGCTTGGCTTTCACACAGCTGTGGAGAATGAATTTCTGTGGTCCCCTGTAAGGAAGCTGTGTTCTTCCAAAACAAACAAAAACCTCAAACCAAATGAAACCAAAAAGATGTTTTTTCCCCTCTAAGTAAACCCCAAACTGGAAACTTGCATTGTCATAAAAGAAGTGCTGACTGGTTCCCAAGAAGGTAACAAAAATGTTTACCCTCTGGTAAAGCAAATCGTTTTGACTGTGGAGAAATACAGCACAGCATGAACTTGTTCTCAAGGTCAGATCCTTCCCTCCAGCATATTTCTGCTCAGGGCAGGCACAGCATTGCCTTAGACTCCCCTAGATTTTCCTGATAGGCTTCTAATATTTCAGTTATCTGAATGTCATACAAAGGCAAACACTTCCCCACACTGGTGTCTGGCATGGTAAACGAAGCAGCCACTGAGCTGAGGGGCACAGTCCTGCAGAACACAGCCCCATCTCCAGAGCACGGCCATCCCCTGGCAGCTCCCCACGCCAGCTACACTCCAGCTCTCCTGGCCACATGGGAAGACCGAATTCAGCTTTCCAGCTTGCAGATGGCACCCCTTGAAGCAGGCTGCTGGGGACTTGTGGGCTCTCAGTGCCATGTCCCATTCACCCCGAGTACGGCCCCGACGCTGCTCTGCATCGGTGCGGGTGCTGCTGCAGCCGGTCACTGCGAGCGGTCGGAGGCAGCAGGCATTGTAAGGGCTGTCAGCACTGCAACCAGTTCCAGGGACACTCTTTTTGATTTACGTTTTCTGCATCCTTTCTGAGAAACCTCAATTGTCTATTTAATCCCTTAGCACTGGGACAAAAGCATTCAGCTGTGCAACCCAGGACAGCAGGTGCAAATTTGATACCCATTGAAACTGAGAATTTACCAAGCATATAAACCCATATGGGGACAATATAATCTCTGGTGTAATTCTATTTCATTTTCATGTACCAGTGATGAATCTGACGCAGCAATCTCACGGCAGCTTCCCACACCCCTCTAGTGTGTTCAGTAGAAGCGATTCCATCTTGCATTTACATGTGTGTGAGCAGAATTAGGTTTACTCTGCTGATATTCTCTGATGTTCCCCTGCATGTTCTGCTCACGAGCAGGGACCGCAGCTTTGCTGTCTCTGTACACAGTTTTCCATACCAAATAAATCTCTTTTCAACCACATCACTTTTAACTCTGCTTACTTCCAGACTGTGATGGGAGCAGGGTTAGGAGTAGGTGTACAAGACAACGACATGGAACACTACGCTGCAGCAAGATTCAATTAGGGCAACCTCAGTGCCCAAGTCAAGCACTGCTCTCTTCAAAGGGCAGAGATGTGCTTCAAAAGACTCACACAGAAGGTCCAAAGGTGACAATGTGGGTCTGATGGTTTGTAATATCCTTACCAGTGGGTGCAGCTGAGCACGTGTGTCTCTTGTGAAGTTTTATTGTCCAAATAACAAATTACACATCAGGATGTATGAAAGTCACAAGCATTATACCCTGACTTTATAGGTCTGGCACTAATGTATGCATTTGGATTTAAAGCACTTTCTTGCATGTTAAAACCCAGCTCTACTAAGAATTGGTGTAATTCAATACTTCCTTTGAAAAACCTCCCATAGGAAGATTAGAACAATCTTAGTGATTACAGTCTATCTGGGGTCCACAGATGCCACTAATCTATGGAAATTGTGAACTCAAAGGATTTATGTCTAAATGTGATTTAAAAACCACTACCAAATCTCCACCATGGTGGGTTTTTAAAAATGATTTCTTTCTTTCTGCTCTCTGTCCCTTCTTTCCCCCTGCCCCCAGAGTGGATTTCTGTAAGTGGCGGCAATGTCTGTTTGGAGGACAAGCAGGCACAAGCTGAACAAGCGCCTGCCTCCTCTGTGGCCCGTGGTGTGTGTGCACCATCCTCCGCAGCAGTAGCAGCAATTGCCCCAGATGAAGGCTGGACCCTGGAGCCTGTCTGCAGCCCTCGCCCTGACGAGAGGCAGCTGTGGATGGGTTTTGGTTTATTCTGTTTAAAGAACTATCATGGACTCCCACGTGAATGGGAATGTAAAGAGAAGTCACAAATCAAACCTGAACCGTGCAGGCCACTTATGCAAACGCAATTTGGGCCATATGTTTTGCAGGTTCATTTCATCAGAGTAGTAAATTGGTCTGAAATTAGAGCCAGATTTTAGAAGGCAGCACCAAAGATGTGTCCCTTCAGCACACATGCATGTGAACTCAAATAAAGGGACAGGTCACTCCCAACCTGAAAAGAGGCAGGGTAAATGGACACCTACATGCAGGACAAGGGGAAGGGCATATCCCGTGGGCTTTGTGTTTGGTGTGCTCATTTACAGCCCCCTTCCAGGTGACTCCTCAGGACCTATCTCTAGAACTCTGACTTTGGCACCATCGCTTCCCGGTATGGACACAGTTTTTACTTCCCAGTATTGGATACTCCACACTCAGATCCTTCTGTACTTCAGTGGGCATACAACCACAAATCGTCAGTACAAACTTTTAAATTACAGGGCTTTCAAACAACAACAATAACCTTGTCTTCCCAGGCTGTCCAAATAAACTATTGCAGATTACAGTCCTGAGTTTTTGTCAAGTTTAAACAAATACATAGAGCACCAGAACTCTGCAGTATTGCATTACCATGACAGCCAGCTCCCAGCAGCTCTCTGAGGCAGAGCAATGCACTGATGGGATTCCTTGCCCACCAGCTCCCCTCTCACCAGCTCAGAAGACGCAGATCCGGCAGGTCCTTAATCCAAACCAGGGTTTTTGTTTTACAGCTCTGGAATAAGGAGGTTTTGCTTACCCCAAACCTGGCTTCAATTTTATCTCATTTCCATAAATAGCACTAGGAACCTTTGGCAATGTTTTGCCACATTTTTCCAGTGGAGGACAGGCAAAGACTCACGGCCAGTGCTATATAAGGGTATCTGAACAGTGTTTCTTCTGCCCATTTGCACCTAAGAGCCTCTCAAGCCTCCTGGCCAAATGCTTTATCCTCTTGTACTTTTCAGTCCATATTTTCGAACTGTCATTCCCTTGTGTTTCACCTCATTTCCTCTGAGTTTCTACCTCCATTTTGTCACTTAATCATGTGGTCCTCTATAACCTCTCATTTGCTTATGGTAAATCTGGGATCTTTAGTAAATCCAGACTGTTTCACTCAGGGGGCACATTCACAGGTAAATCTCCTTACAGGCAGCCACCTCTGACTCGACAGTACATTTAATCCTGCAGCTGTCAAACAAAAGGTGATAATTCATCTTCCTCTGATCAAATAAATCCTACCTCTTCTTATTCAACCATTAAAGTTCTCCCACACTGCTGAGGATGGAGTGTTGGACTGGGCTCTGATAGCTATGGACTGAGCTTTTCAACTTAAAAATCATCTCCCTCATCAGCAACATCTAAACCCTGTTTGCTTAATCTGTGCTGAATTGTGGTCTCAAGAAAGTGAGATTTTCTTTCTTTCGTTTCTCTGGGTTTTTTGGAGGGTGTTTTGTGGGGTTTTTTGAGGGGTTTTGAGGGTCTTGGTTGGATTTTTTGTTTGTTTTGATGTTTTCAGATGCTGGAATAAGGAAAACAATCGTAAAAGGCATTCTTGGATCAAAATCCTTCCACAGAGCTAGGAAAGGGTTAAAGGCAGCCTGTCTACATCTCAGGGAGGGAAAAAGGAGGCTGCTCTGCCGGGCAGCCCCTGCCTCTACACAAAGCCCCATTGAGCCGGGGCAGGATGGGGCAGGAGGGGTGTGCAGAGCAGTTGTAACTCCACAAGCCCCTTCTTTTCACTGCAAAGACCCAGCAAGCCCCGTTGGCAGCTCCCGCCGAGTTCGCAGGCTCTGCCAGCCAACTGCTCCCTGTTTGTTCCTTTTTCTTAAAACAACAAGGCACACAGGGAAAATAAATACAAAAAGCCCCCAGTATGTGCATACATTAAGCTGCAAGAACTGCTGCTCCAGTCCAAGGATTTTAAAAACCTATGGTTTCTTCTACTGCGCTAATTTGGCTGTGTTGCACCTGCAAAGTATTTTTTATTCCACCATCTTTCTTAAACACAGATGTACATGCTGAGCCAGGAGCCTTCAGAAGTGCTCTGTGTTGATTTAACTCTTTCCCTCTGGCCTCCAGCGACTTCAATAAGATCACTCATGCCAAGGCTGAGTGCTTTGAAAACCCCCACTCTCAGGTGCAGGGTCCATGTGCTCCAATTTGTGTGCCTAAAGTTCAGCTACCTATACCTACCTCTTGACTTCCAAATATAGGTTGAACTATACAGCCCGAAAGTTTTGATTTCAGTAAGGCTGTTCAGTACCTATAAAAAATCGGGCCGCTTGTTTTGAAGTGCTCAGACATGGATTTAGGCCCCAGATGCTCAAAAACTACAGCTTAAATTTAGACATCTGCATCTATACCACTGGCAAAGTGTTTTTATTTTTGGAAGCACTGAGACCCAGTAGCTCCCATTAATTTCAGTAAGAGCTGCTGGGAGCAGAGAGTCTTGGAAAACTCTTCTAGGGAAGCTGTGCTAACATTAGACTCTTGTTTTCAAAAGCATTGGCTTGAAAAGAAATGACACACAATCAGGAGGAAGGAAAATGTTTGTTTAGCCTTCCTATTTAATAAAGCTGTTCCATGAGCAATGGAGATGGTAAACTCCGGTTTCTTGAGGGATGGTGCCCAGTGGCCTCAAAATCCCACCACCAAAAAGCAGTCTGCTCAGTTCCCTCTAATATTGCCAGCCCGTTTAGTGGGACAAACTCCTGTGGCCAGATCCTGGTGGCTGGCTGCGCGATTGGCTGCTGCCACTGAAAACTGAGTGACAGCTGCCTTTCCTCCAGTGCCAGCTTAATTTCTTCCTCTTTCTTCTAACCAGACTAATTTTCATGGAAACTGCAGGAACTTATGTGTTGCAGACCTTTAACCTTCTATCAAATCTGGTTGAAAAATTGCCCAGGACTTATTACAGACAAGAAACACAACTGGATGAGATTTGTTTCTCTAGGAACATAGGCTAAAAGGAAAAATTAATCAGATACTTGTGGATATCTGAAAAATTCAGGCTAGAGAAATGAGTTATAGACAATAAAAAAGAAACTACAAAAGACAGAGCCAAAAAAGTTTATAAGGCTGTGAGACCTGATGGCAATTAGAAGTCTAAATGCAGGCACAAACCTGAAAAAAAACATAAAATAGACAATACATGGCATTTTCTTCCATTTTAACCTGTCTCTGTGTGAGATAGGTGAGAGTGGTGGTGTGTGTGGTTCCTCAAGATGGAAAGCACGTGGCTTACATTAAGTATACAATTCAAGAAAGCGTCACATGTAGGTAAATCTCTGAGCAACACGCAGAAGTAGCTACAAAAGCAGTAATTCACACCAGCTCGAGGATCCCTGCCTTGAGTGCTGCTGTAGTTGAGAAGCGCGTGGTGCCCGGGGAAGAAACAGCCTAACAGGAGTTTTTGTAGATGGCATTTGCTGTGCTTTTAAAACAGTTATAAATACAACCCCAAAAGCCATAAATGCCATCTGTGTTCACAGCTGAAGGAGAAACCAGTAACTGCCTCCTCTTCCATGAGACAGGAGAAGATGTCAGAGAAGAAGACTGTGATTTTCTAGAAAGCAATAAAATGAGAAAGAGAAATGCATGGCAGGAGTAGTTCAAGTATTTGTTAAAAAGGATGCTTGGGAAATGAAGCCTCTCAGGGTAGTGGAACTGTATTGAAAAATGTAGGAAATGCCCCATTGCAGGAAGGGAGGAAGAACTACAAGGCTGAATCATGGCCTGGTATTGCTCTTTAAACCATGATAACTCTGGATGTGGTCTCCAGGACCTGCTTTTGGAACAGACATCGCCAAGTTGCAAGATGGGAGAAGTTTTACTCTCCTTCTCCTTTTATCTTTCACATAAGAAGAAATTGGTTGTAAAATTTTGCTATGACATCTTTGTAACGAGATACAAACAGAAGCTGTATATGCCAGACATAAGGGCTCAGCTGCCCTTGCTGGCAGGAAATACCATTAACTCCTTTGGCTGCAGATAGTGATGAAGTAGGGAGGTTAACACAGCTGGGGGCATGGCAGTGCTCGGATGGTCAGGAGAGGAACAGACCCAGGGCAGGTCCTGGGATGGGCTAGACCAACATGCAGGCATTTCATCAACTTCATACGTGACCCTTCCAATCTCTTTTCTACAAGAATTGTGAAGGAAATTCCCCAAAGAACACATTTTTGCAAAGCAGCAATCTTGCAGCATTTCCTTTTGAAAGCTGCCAAATGCAGTGCCTCCAAAGCACACGGCCTGGCTGCTGGGGATAGGTGTCCCGAGTGCCCTGGCTGAGAGGTGCCATGCCTCAGGGAGGCTGCTGGGGCTTCCCTCATTTCTGCCCACCTGCTCACTGCATTGGAAGGAGAAGCTGAGAAAGCTTGTGCACAGCTTCCCAAGCTTTAAGGCTCCCTGAAACCTTTCATTCTGCCCAACAAATTGGTAGGATGTAGCAAAAGGGAGCCTTGGGGCTCCCAGTGGCCAAGGCTCTGTAGTCAGGTAAGAGGCATCCCATCTGCAGGAAGCCAGCAAATCCACCCCCAGTGAAGCCCTGATGCCTTTGCTACTCTTCTCCCGTCTTTCTGATCAAGAAATCTAGTGCTACATCTTTCAATAAACCCACAGGAGACCTCTAGGCTCCAGTTTCAGTAGCTGGACACATTTTAATTACTCTCTAGGTTTTAGGCTAGCAAATTTCACATGAAACCTATCAAGAACATATTTTTTCCCCATCTTCTCTCTGGGTGGGGAGGTGGTAGGGACCATGACTCTGAGGGAGTCCTGCCTCACTGAATTTTCCTATCTGCCTGCATTTGTTCAGTTTCGTGGCAACATGGAGGAAGCTTTGGCCAGTCTCATGTCACTATAACTAGATTGCTGAGAGCTGTTCAAAGAAGGCAACTGAAGGAACAGACAACATGAAAATTTTCTAACTATGGCAACGGACTAAGATTCTGAAATGGGTGCTGAAGTACTGCAATGTGAGAAAAGGACTAGGCAGTAATAAAATATGACAGCAAATTTGGAGATTTTGTCTCATTCAGGTTTGGTAGACCGTCCTCTGAAATGCATAGTGTAGGGTTAACAAAGAGCACCGAAACACAGAGCAGTCCTTTTTCTTACTGCGGGCCTGCACCCTGCCATCCTGATTTATTTCTTATTCATAGGGTGAAAAACACTCGTTGGTTTCAGAAGATGTTTCAGATCAAGGACTGAAGCACTTGTGCCTAGATTTTCATTCCACGTATTTTACACACTTTTGAATGCTAACAACAATGCTGTGACTCTGTCGGGATACATGCATTTAAACCAGCATCAAAACTCCTTTATGGGCAGGATTTAAAATGTTGAATACATTAGAGAAGAGAAACGTTTGCACTGTATTTCTTATTGTTGGTTGCTTTTCTGTGAGTGCTTTCAACACCACCAAATTAGTCCAGAAGTGGTTAAAAGCAGCTAAAGGCAGCTTTGGAGGACGCAGTGTCAGCTGGCATTCTAATGAGAATTAGACAATCGGAAATAGACAGCTCTGAGGCCAAACAATTAGCCAGACAATTAAAAGGCTCTACTGTACAGGGTTTTATGTGGGATAGGATAATGCAGCTGCAATATTTGTGCTAATAAGCTAGACGGATAAGAATGAAGTTAATTTCCCTTCTCAGCAGCTAAATGAACAAATTACTCCATTTTAGCCTAGCCCAAAAGGACATGATTTTTCCCTGATTGGAGAAAAAGGTAAGAGGTAGAAATAAAAATGTTCTAACCAGTCTCTGGCTGGATAGTCAACTGGTGTGGAGCTCACAGTGGTCCAGCACCAATGCCACCGTGCTCTTCTCTGTCTTCTGCCTTCTGCAAATGCCACTTTCACCTGGGACACTGCTGGCTCTACTCATTCTCATTCTGTATTTTTCTGTATGTACAGGATAAGATTAAACACATCCATTTTGATATTTTTGATAGTATTTTGCTCACTACAGATCGGAGGTATGACAATTTCACGTGAGAAATGAAAACAGGAAAGAGTATAAACACAAGCTGTCACTACCCCAAAATATGCACCTAAGTTTCTTATATTTGTAGAAATTGCAGGGTATAGCACCCCATGGGATGCAGAGAATGAGCCTCCCTATGGAAAAACTCCCTTCATGGTGGTATCCCCCCGTGAATGGCGTACACTGAACTATGGAAATGACACAGGTGGGAGGCCAGAGTGACCGCAGAAACATGCCTGACTCCAGAAGGCTTATCTTACCCCCATATTCCGAAATCCTGTTCCTCTCTAAACCCATAGCATACCAATGACATGTCAAGAGACTCCCAAAGATCCAAACCTCATTACCCATCCAGTTTTGCATGGGGCTGGCTCAGTTACTGCAGCAGTATCTTACACTGTTATCTCTCTCAAGGCAAAACCCTCTGAACTTTAACATCCACCTGGGCTATGCAGAACTGTACCCAAACCCCAAGGCTCAAAGCAGATGCTACCAGCTTGATGCAATGGGACATGGTCCATTACCCTGGACATTATCCTAGGTAGCTGGCTCCAGGTGGCCCTGCTTGAGAAGGAGGGTTGGACCAGGTGACCTCCAGAGATCCCTGCTGACCTCAGCTACTCCGTGACTATGTGGCTCTGTGACATGCCATGTACCCATGGTGTAAAACACCACCAAGGCTTCCAACGCTTTCTTCTGCACTGAAAGGGTCATGTGTGGGAAGGAGTGCTGGGAGTTTGTGGAGATGTGTCTGGGAGCCCCACTGAAAGCACACACACAGACAGGGCCATTGGAGGTTTCTGGTTCCCCTCCCTCAGGCAGTGCAGGCTGCTGCCAGAGCCTGCTGTCCCACTTTGCATTATATTGCTGGCTTCAGTGGTGGACTAGCAGTCACGTGTTGCTATTTAGCAGAAAGCATCACCAAAACAGTGAAAATGAGCTATTTCTGTTTGGTGGCTTCTCGCAGTTACAAAAGACCAGAAGCAAATGTCATGCATGGGATAATTGATTCCCCAGGAAAACAAGCCACTTGGATGAGAAGTCACTGGGCCATTTTGCAGTGGGTCACACTGTTGTTTTTCTGCTGTGACGGCAGTGGTTTTGTATCTTTGAGGCTTACCGCACTTCCACAAGATAGGTCAGACGTGGTCAGCCTTCCACACTGCCCCTCTCTCTCCTCCCTCTTCCCCCAAAAAGCCATCTGAAAGGACACACGACAATATCACAGACTCAGAGGCAAATGTATTTACAATGCATTGGCATGGGTCAGTTCAGTCTATAATTACCGCATTATGGCTTCAGCAAAGCCATTTCTCCAATGATGCCCAGAAACACCAATTACTTCTCCTCTATAATGAAACTAGATGGGAAACAGGTGACAAGCCCTGGTTGTAGCAGAGGGAGGGAAAGAAAGTTTTTGCTAATGAAAAAATGGCCCTGGTAAAAATCCTGTATTAGAACAGCATGGTGAAGCTGCCCTGAAGTCTTTGCTCGCTGCAGATCTGGTGTGGAAGATCACAGAGCTTACTATCACTTTAAGACAGGCATCTGCATTCTTAACCAAAATTTCTTTTTGGCCACTGGAAACTGGAAGCATGTGTTTGAGGCTGTGCTCCCATCTCGCCAGACCTGGCACCATGAACTCTGGCCAAGTCCTGCTCTACCAACCGCCTCACTTTCCAGACTGACTCTGAGCAAGAGGCCCCTTTGGAGGGTCAGGTGCACATTGGAGTCCTTACCCCTTCCCTACTCTGTTTTTAATAAAACCTTTTTGTATGACTGCTCCCTGGTTCTTGCTCTTTTTCTGAGCAGGCCTACGTGGAGTCGAGGATCTCCATGCTGCAAAGATCACTAACCAGTGAAAGTTGCAGGGCCTCAGTTGCCTCTTCCCTGGGCAACCTGACACCAGAGATCAGGGCAGGGATGTAAGATGCAAATAGCATCCCTCTGGATGACTGGAAATGGCATTTTTGACCAAAAAGTCTTTCGCAGAAACCACTGTATCACAACATTCTAGGTAACCAATTTTGTCAAAAAATTCCGGAACATATCAAAGCTCCTGGAAAACAGGCAGTGTTTCTCCCTCCACTTGAGATCGTTCTGCATTTGCAAGCAGCAATAGGGAAAATTTTGCCAGGCTGACATGCAGAGCACTCGTATTGATACTAGCACTGCTGCCTACGAACCACAGCACTGGAAGAATTTTAGTTGCACACAGCTTCATCAAAGGGCTTCAAGGATGCATTTGCTCTGTCTGGGATATACAACTGAAAGCTACTTAATTTTAATTTTATGCTTCATGTACATAATACCCTCCCTAAAGACAATGAAGTACAGTGACGTAGTGCCGGTGGGGAGGCAAACAGACTTACACCAGTCTGTAAAAGAAAAAAATTCTTTAAAACCATAAACAACAGCCGTTGTCTCCCTCAGCAAAGTGTGAGGGCTTTTTCTGCTATGACTTCATTAAGATTACAAATGATGCTGCAGCACTTTTACTAGTATGTGGGGAAGTGTCAATCACATATGACTAATAGACAGTTGTTAATCATTTACATGATTAACGAGTTAGTGCTTCCCCCCACACTGATTCAGTCACATTTGTCAACTTGCTTTTGTTTATTTTATTTTAAGCAGCTCTAGCAACAAGATGTGTGAAGCAGCACAGTTATCTGAAGGACTGAATCACAAGTCCTCTGAGAGCATCGCTGAAGGATTTCACTGGAGACACGGATGCAGAGCTCAGGCAATCAGCAGTGGTTTCTCGATGGGTTTTGACATACTGCCTGTGACCAGCTGAGACCCAGGTCTTCCTGAAATCATTGGAAGATCCTGCACGGCTGCAATTTCACCCAGTAAGATCCAGGAATGTCTGTTACTCCAGGGTATTTACTACAAGGAAGGCCAAGCTGCCCAGCTTTTGTTTTCTATTGAATTTAGCTATGATTTTCTAGGTTTCCCCATTGTGTGGCTTTGGCTTCTGAGCCCATCTGCTACACTTCAGGGTATGTTTTCATTGTGGTGCGTGGGCTCTTGGCTCGTTAACATGGTGTTAATGGAGTATGGCAGCTAGAGCCTTCCTCCACTCACTGATAAGATGCTCCTTCCGGAAGGGGGTTTGCCCACAGCAGATTCAGCAGCTGAAGCATTTATCTGCCATGGAGTGTTAATAACTGTCGGGTTATAATTACCAAATCTCAATATTTACAGAAAACCAGCCTCTCTATTGTGCAGCTAATAGCACAATCCTGAATGTACAAAATGCCAATTTGCTATGAATGAGGAGCTGCTTGCTAAAATTCAAAAGCAATTAAACTGTAAGCAGTAGCTGACATTTAACAATTGTACTGTTTGCCAAGGAGCCACCACTTACTGGGTGTAATTCTGGAAGTGAAGATGTTTTATGGGACAGAAGGACCTGGGGACCCTCCTCCCCAGCTACACCACAGAGAGGATAAGTGCATGCTGTGCCTCTGCTGGGATACTGAAAGACTCAAACCTCTAGCTACAAAGAAGGAATTTTTTATGATGAGAGTAGTGAAACACTGGCACAGGCGGCCCAGAGAAGTTGTGGACCCCTCATCCCTGGAAACATTCAAAGCCAGGTTGGACAGGGCTCTGAGCAACCTGGTCAAGTGCAAGATGTTCTTGCTGTTTGCAATCAGTTTGGAGCTATACAACCTTCAAAGGTCCCTTCCAACCAAAATCATTCTATGATTCTAGGATTTGAGTGGCTTCAAACAGCTGGCTGGCAGCAGATCCCAGCACACCTTCTTTAGCTCCTCTGAGGTGGGATCAGGCTGTGCACTGAAGGATGAGGCAGCTCCTCTGTTTACTGCTACTGGAAGAGAGGAAAGGTAAATTTAGTTCCCCATCTTTATTCTTTAGCTCAACTGATTTAGTGTGTAAATCCTTAAATGTATGTTGTGTCTTCTCTACATGAGTAAGGGATCTGGTCCTCCACATCTGATTTGCTTTCTCATATCAGTAATTATACTGTACATTGAAATAGACAGAAATATGGAAACATTTTTTTAATTATTACTCCTTGGGCAGTGGAAAAAACTGCTTTTGTTAATACTCAAAGAAGAGAAAAGATCTACTCAGCTTGGGTTGAACAGAAAAATATACATTCAACTTAAACTGAAATTTTGAAATTGAATTTAGTTTCTCTGGAATGATTTTTCTTTCTTACTGTACTTTATTATTACAAAGCTGAGACAAACTTCAAAACAAAACTTTGTTTCCCAGTGAAAAAACAAACCAGTTATTTCAAAAATGTCAAGATATGCCTGTTCTGCCGTCACTAAAACCACTTGCTAAATTTCACAAGTATTGTTAAAAAGTTTTGGTGGATCCAAAGCAGTACTTTTTTTTGTTTTTCAGCAAGGAAAATCTGTGCTGTGTAATTTCTTCCCAACCTCCAGAAAGCAGCCTTTATCTACATTTTCCCAGAGCACCCTGGACATAATGACTGCAGGGCTTCCCCCAATAGATTGATATAATGAGAGGGTCACCTGTAGAAACTTTACAGAGGATTAAATGGGGCAGACAAAGCCTGCCTGGCAACCACAGCAGATCTATGGATATTGTTCTTTTCAGCCAAGGACTAAGGCCTGCACCGGAGACACTTGGTGAAGGATGAGGCCCTGACCCACCCATGCTGACTGCACCTCTGCAGGGGAGGAAACCTGGCAGAGGCTGCTTTAGTGTCCTTATCCCTCCTCCCAGAGCCTGGCCAAGGGGGATGGAGGGCAGCTGGTATCTGTGCATGGGGCACATCTTGGTCATTATTTCTTGGCTTCAGCCAGGTCCTGTGTTTGCCCTGAGAAATGTAAATCCGTTTTGTGACCCTAAGCTTTAGGTAGCTTTTGCAACCTCTCTTTTCCATTTTCCCTGCTCTCCTACAGCCTACAGCCCAGTGCTGTGTCCCAGAAGTACATCCCAGCATCTGACCCTTTCTGGCAAGGAGTGGTGTAAGGATAAACAGTTCCTGTGCCTACTCTAATTTTTTCAGAAAGGAAAAAAACCCACTTTTGCTAATACTCATTACAGCTAGGGATAAAGTTCTCTATCTCTCAGCACATTTGGTAACTATTTACTTAACTAAATGGTGAAAAAGAGAAGCCTCAATTCTCCAGAGTTGCCTCCCTCAGCTTGTTTATCACTGTGTTGCAATGGTTCTGTGGTTGTGAAATCTTGAGCTTAAAACTCAAAAGGAAATTTCTAGTGACAAGCTTTCCTTGAGGCTGTAAACAAATAGAACTCATTAGGAGGATGGGAGAGAAGCAGAAAAACATCAAAATTAACACTTGCAGCATGCATACACACACACAAACACACACAAAAGCACACACACCAGCTTGATCTAATGCTTCCTGCAATTGGTAGGAAACTGAGTTTTCTCTGGCTGCAGTGCAAGTAGGATTGCACATTCAGGCAGCCTATTTCATCTGCCATGCCCTTAAAGTGCTTTACCCTTTCTATACCTGCTTGTGCATACTCCAAAACACAGCTCTCTAGGAGTTCTCAGGTGTTTGCTGATAGACAAAGTATTTGCTTAAAAGAAAAAGAATGAATAATGCTTTAAAAAGAAGCTTCTGAGCCAAGTGTACTAATGGCTTTTTACCTGTAGCACCAAGAGCTTGTATATCCTGGCTTCGTGTTAAAAAGCATGCTGATTAAACCATAATATTATGTTTTTATCTAGCCTACAGCTGAATGAATTACTGGCAGGAAACACAGCTCATGAATTCAATCAAAAATCCTTTCATTTGTCACAGCCGCTTCCTGTCCGTCTTTTAAACATCTGCTTCTCTTGTTCACGACAGAAAAAGTCTTTGTTAAAATAATAAGCATTTACTGATCCTTCCCTCGAATAAAGTGCACGGCTCCTCAGTGAAACACACTTTCCTCCCGCTTCAAGTTTATTTTATATATCTTTAATAGCTTCCTCATACCCCTCTCTTCCTTTCTGCTTTGACATTCTGGAAAATCTCAAGCTGACAAAAGATGGCACTTCCAAAGCGTGAGCTCAAGCTGCCCCTGGCCTTCCTGCCATCGGGATCTAGAGTTTGGGATGCTTTGCTGCAATCCCTGCCAAGAACCTCTCCAGCTCCTTAAATGGAAGCTACTTCCTCCCAGAGAAGGACAAGCAGCCATCTAGTGTCCCAGGGAGAGGTGTTTCTCCAAGGTGCTTGCTGTCCCGTGCATGCGAAACTGCAGCTGGGATGAGCACATGCTTGTGGAAAGTGTCACCGGTCCTTCCTCAGCAGCACCCGAGCACCACAGCTCCTCCTGGCCAGAGGGTCAGGCTAGAAGAGAAACACAGAGCAACTCCTTCCTTAACTTTCCATTTCCAGTCATTGCAGTGACTGCTTGGGCCACGGCTCCTCAGTCAGCTATTTGTGTGAGCGATGGTATCAGCTGTGCACCCCGCTCCTGCCATCCTTAAGTGTCCCACAAACCCACAATCAACACACTGGGGTTTATGTGCATGTTTGGCACTATCAGCAGCTCCACATTTCTTTATAAGCATCCACAGAGAAGAACACTAGTCTCTCAGATAAATTTTAAATCCCTACTTTGATGCAAACCTCTTTCTGTGCTAATTACTTCTTAATAATTAATTACCTACTTCCTGCAGCTTTTCTGAAAGCACTCTGGGTGTTCACTTCTAAACTTGATGATCCATTGCCCAGCACCAAAACGAAGCTAAATCTGTGGTGAAGCTTAAGAGTTGTCTAACAAACCTTAACAGCAGCCAGAGAACCTGTCAGTGCAGGCGTCAGGCTGGAAAGTTTAGGGCTGGAGAAGAAGCAGCTGTATTAGAAAGAAACAGTAACTGCAAGGGTCAGCCTGCAAGATCGCTCACCCTGTGTGCCAGCCAACCCTGTGCCTCTTCTTAAAGCCGTCCAAGGAAGGATGCCCTGAGTGACTGCGGTGGTGAGGGTAGGGCTGTCTGTGGGAAGTGGAGTTGAAATGTTCTTGCTCATTCTCAGGAGCTGGAAAAACCAAGCCAACCCAGCTAACGTTATTTTCAGTGATTTTTGCGTCATGTGAACTTTCAAAATGTGAGACATGGCTTGCAAGTAATTGAAAGCTATGATTGCATGTGAAATAGGCTGATGACAGACAGGAGCAGAAAATTATTAGGGAGACTTGCATGATGCTTATCCAATGCTCAAATGACTACTTTTAAATTTCCAATTTCCCACTGGATTTTTCTTCAAAAAATTATTTTAATGTAGCCATTTTTGAAGCATAGATTACTTTTTTTGCAGGAGAATCTCAGTTTCACTCTGATTCTTTACTACTCATCTCATGATCCCAGTGTTATATCTGAACAAAAGTGGTATAAATTAGTGTTATGACAAACTTAAGAATTTCAGTCATGAGTCAGCCCAAAGGTCAGTCTGTCTCAGTGTCCTATCTCCACTTCAGACTGACAGAAGGTACATGGGGAAGAGGATAGGAATGAGGTAACACATAGGAATAAATCCTTTGTGTTTTCCATCCACTGCCAGATGTTTCTAGTTTAGGGATCGCCTGAGACAGAGCTTGGGTGTTTACACTTTTTGGCTGTCATTTTATTTTTCTTCCTCAGATACGTTTAATTGCTTTTTACCTTGCAAATTTTTAGCAACATAGAATCATGTGGGAGTGAGTTCTACAGTTTAACTGCAACTGTTCCTTCTGTTTGTCTAAAGCCCGGCACCACCATCATCATACTGGATGTCCCATAGGTCTTGTATGAAAAGAAACAGCCCAAATAATTTTCAGCAGACTCGCTGGAGGGCATTCATAGTTGTCAGCACCTCTACACTGTTCTTTCACTCCCTTTTCTGACAAGGCAGTCTCCAACATGTAGAAATTGTCCTATACTTCGGGTTATCCTCACAGCTTTGGTGCCTTTTTATTTCTAATACAGCCTTTCTGAGATGGAAAGGCAGAACTAGCAAATTTGTATGGCTCCGTTTTTTCTCTTTTTCCCTAATAACTCCTGATGTTTGATTTGTTTTGCACTGCTGTCAAGGAACAAGAGGCTGTTTTCACAGAGCTATTACAACTCCGGGATCTCATTCCTGAACAGACACAGCTAACTCACAGTTTATCACAACTGGCATCTACAGTTAGGAGTTTTTCCCATGCACAACAGCCCATGTTATCTAAATTATCTGCTTTTTTATTGCCTCACTACAGTGGGTGCCTTCTGCAAGTCTTTTCAGTCAGCTTTCGTTTTTATTACCCTTAATAACTTACTATCAATAGCAAACATTGCCACCTTGCTATCCACCCTCTTTTCCATATCATGGGAGGTAAGATCTTCAATCCTGCCCTGAGACATTTCTCCCCTCATCCCAGTTAGAGTGACAAACCCACACTTGTACTGGTAGAACTTGTTTTGCTTGTGAAAAGAGGTTTTCCACTACCAGTTCCGCTTTGCCAGATGTGTCCACTGGGAGTACTTTGCCAGATTAAGCTGATGATATTTTTGTACCAATAAAAAGAAACAAAAATCCTCTCTTATGGCTTACAAGCATCCTTCAGACACAGTATGAAACCTGGGGCGGAAGTGCATCCCTCCCAAAGGAGGATAGCAGTTTAAATAGGGAGATATCAAGGTACTGCATAACTTGTGATATTTAACCTTGGCCTGGGGTTTAAATCAGGAGGGCACTTTCTACTAGTCAATGAGAAAAGAGCTCCTCCAAGGGGTATAAATTAAGAAAGAAAAAAATGGAGCTGACAGAGAACTTTAGAGCACAAATTATTTTCTGTAAGTAAATAAGCAGACAGTTGTCAGAGCTTCTGCTGCACATCCCCACATGGCCACACTAAGATTTCTGTGATGGTACTTGGATGCGATCTGAAAACTGGCTACTTCAGATCTGCAAGATCTTTTTGTTCCAGCTGACCCAAGCTGGGGCACTTCTTGAGCATCCCATTTTCCTGCCCTCTGCATTATTTGACATCCAAGGGGTGTGGGAGAGCTGACTGAGTGCAAAGCTTGCGTATGAAGAAATCCCAGACAGTATCAACTTGACTTTAAGCTATAAATGATAAAAGACAATTGAGCAAGAGGGGAGTTCAGGTCACTGTCCATTCACCGGCTGAACTGCAACAAGCAGGCTTGCACAGGGGCTTTGCCTGCTGGAAGCTGCTGGTGAGAAGGTCACAGATGACCAGACAGTGTCAGGGCAGGAGGCTGAGCCACGCAGCGACTGCATGAGGTGAAGCAAGGCCCAGTTGCGGATCCCTCATACCTGGCCCCAGTCACCTGGTGAGTTTGGAGCCTCCCATCCCTCCTCCTCTTTTTTTTTTTTCAAAAGAGGACATTAAATGCAATTAGCAGGCATCAGGTTTCGAGCAAACCAAAGTGAGCAGGTTTCCATCCAGTGCAAATTAAACTGTGGAACTCATTGCCATCAGCTGTTGCTGAGGCCAGAAGTTAAAACATACTTGTGGAGGGAAAGAAAGTCCATTGGAATTACTAAACAGAAAGATACTGTCTGCAACTGAGGAACTCCCAGCCCTATAACTGCATCGGGGAAAAGACTGTGCCATGTTTGCCTGTTTTCATACAATTTTCCTTCAGCATCTACTCCTGGCTAGAACCAGGACAGGATCCTGGAGCTGACACACCCATTTCAGACCCAGTATAGTTATTCTTCAGCCAGGTGTAAAAGTCCTCATTTTACAATTATGTGTGCTCCAAAAAATGCCTCTTGCTTTTAATGTTGAAGGTTTGACTAGCAGACCCAGGCAAAGTAAGCCCTCCAAAATCTGATTTGTCTAATGCACAAGGTCCTAGATATACCAGTGATGCCAGTATTTCTCCATCCATATTCTTCCTGTGCTGTGTATCATCTGATTGAGAAAGGCAATGCAATCCACTGGAATGAGAGCTGTGCAGTGCCGGGGCAAACATGAGAGATTTAGAGCACATAAGAGTCTGGTTTTTTGTACCAGATGTGAGCATGTCAGCCTAGAGTTCAGAGGTGACTATTCAGGCTAAAGAATTACCCTCTTCTGGCCTCTCTATTAAGCATCTATTTAGCCTCACTAATTGTTAAATGCCAGAAATTTATTTTGTTTTAAATTATCTTTAATACCATGCATTTTTAAAAAGGCTATGAAGCTCCTACGCTTCAGAATCACAACTTGACACCCAATTCCCATCTGTCTCCTATTAACAAAAACAAGCATAGATAATCTACAGTCTCATGTGGAAAGAGATATGAAAAACTGATGAAGGTGATACAGTGTAGGCCTCCAAGCATTCAACAGCATCTTAACAGTACCCATCTGATCTGGTGGCTAGCTTAAGGAAAAATTCAGTGAAAAGGAGATAAAATGAACAGATTAGGCCATCTATGTACATCAACGAAGTGAGACTCCATTTAGCAAGGTGTAGAGGGTGATTTGTTTGAGTTTAAGACCACTCTAAAACTCCATGTCCAGACATCAGTTACATGGGCGATCTTGGCTTCAAATGCTCATCCTAAGTGTCTCAATAAAAAGAGACAAGACCATTCCAGGAACAGTTTGCATGAGACAGGACACACATACACGATGTAATGCAGACTGGACCAGCATCTGCACTGTTGCCTTCCAGGCATGCACTCTGGCAGGGATTTCAGGTGAGCTTTATCAATGGGGCAAGCGTGAGCAGCCCCAGGGATTTCCTACAGAGCTTGTGTGGGCTGGGTAGAACAGATGCAGGTAGACTGCAATGCAGTGGCTGGATTCCCCAGCAATAATACTGCAAGGTGGAAGCTTTGGGCTTGAACAACAGCCAGGGATGTGGCAGAAGAACGTTGGGGTCAAGGGGCTCAATGACTTTCAGCTCAGCCCATATCGTTCAAACGCCCTGGTGGCCTGGTGCTGACCCACTTCAGGCCACCAGAGAAACCTTTCCCACCCCAGGAGAGGTCACACTTCCATGTGTCCCCACGAGTCCTCCCTTCCCTGGACACACCACACAATGCCGACTACTGAGGGGGAGGAAAAAATCCGTTCTCCATCTTTAGTGGATGAAGAAAAGGTTGATTTCTGATTTGCAGCTCCTAGAAGAGATGGTACAGGTGCACAGTGGGAAACCATGAGCAAAATCTGCTGCTGAAGCACAGCACCTTGCATTATTTCCCATCAGGACCTGTAGAGCTAACTTTGCTGTTGCTAGGGCCCAGGGTGCTGCTGCTTCTATAAATAAAGTTTCCATTCCAGGATAAACTAAGTAAGCAGTAGTCGATTTTTAGGAAAATATCCCCTTTATCCCCTGAATACACAGAGAAACAAAGGACCTCCACATTCCCCTGCCACTCGGGCAGCCCAAAAGCAGGGAGTGAGCTTACACAGTGGAAGGCAGCTGAGGAAGAGCTCCGCAGTGGCAGGCAGGGACAGACCCTGGCTGCAACCTGGGGCTGCCTGTCTGCAGAGCAAATGGGAGCTTTCTGCAGACACGCAGCCGGTTCCTCATGCCGGGAGGATCACACGCGATTTCTGTGTTTGGAGAATTCCACTGCATATAATTATTCCTTTGATCATGTTAAAAGAGCAGTCACCGTGCACTTGAATCGTAGCTTTGCTGGGAATTACCAATTTGAACAGGGAAAGGAGGCTGTGAGAACAACCAGTCCAAGGAAGGGCCTCTCTTACAAATTCCTCTTTTATTCTTTTTGTTTTTAAATTTTAATTTGTACATATTTCAACCAAACTGTGCTGCTGTCAGGACAAGCAAATCATTCCAGGAACTGCTTTCATTATTGTTAGCAAAGTGGAAGTCTTGTGCAGTGTTTGCTTTTGGCCCAGGCAGCTGCCCAAAGACTGCACTTCAAAGGTCTCTCCCCGACTCGCATCGCAGCACCAACCACCTCGGTTTCCTAGCCACAGTCTCCTCCAGCTCGGGACCTGCTTCTCCTTGCAATTCTCCACATGGTTTGGGCTCACCAAACATCAGCGACCTCAGTCATGTGCAAGTATCTTGCAGCAGAAAATGAAGTGTCTAAGGCAGCTGACTTTCATTACCTCACGGGGTTGCTAATCCATGAGGACAGCTTGTAGCTAGCAAGTGTCAAAAGACTGGGCTTTATAGTAAAAAAAGGGAAAAGTAGGATTTTCCTAGAGTATAAGGAAAGCTCCCTTCTGGGGAATTCACCAGTGTCCAAAGGACTCAGAGTCAACAGAAGGTCAAATGCTATCAAGTCCCTGGCAACAAAGCCAGGAGTCCCACCACCACCTCACATCATGGTCTGTCCCAGGTAAACACTGAGATAGAAAAAATTGAGCGAGCTTTGGTGCACAATGCTTCATTCCTCACTGAACCAGACTATCCAGCTAGGAGAAAGAGAAATCAGTGGCTCTGGCTCTCAGGGCTTGCCCACTAACCTCCAAGGCTTGCCTCTGACACACTGGCACTTGCTGCACACAGCCACTGGAGAACAGTAAACCAGACAGGCAAGTATTTCAGCTCGAGTTGCCCAAATCTGATCCAGGCTAGGTTTGACAAAGCAGCACTGGCTCCATTAAGCTCTTCGGGGGCTTCAGAGGCTGCCTTCCCTTTTTGCTGCCTACCAACCCCGCTGCTGTAGGGCATGACTCTTTTGTGCCTGTGTTTGAGCAGCTTTGCATCCCGAATGCTGGCATGTCCCTCTGGGCTGATGGGCACATGAGCTCTAAAGCCACTATGGCCTCTGCTACAGCCAGATCACTGCAGACACTGCTCCGCTACGGTGCCAGCTCCCGGCTTATACTGACTCCAATAATTAATTGCTTTTTCTATTTTTAAGTATGAAAGGGTCTCTGTTTGGCTGTCAAAGTGCAGTTCTCGCAGGCATGAAAGAGCCAGTTTTCAGCTGAAATTTATCCAGAGGTTGGTTGGGATTTGTAGAGTAGATCTAGGGGCTGCCTTTCTCTCTCAAGTACAGTTCCTCTGTGGCTTCATGAAGATTTGCCAAGTCTCACACAGTTTCACCCTTCCTTTCCCTGCAGCACTAGGGCCGGGATGGATCACCACAGCCCTGGGTGCTGCTTTGGCTGAGCTTGCTGGAGCTCTGCCCTGCAGCGCTAGCCCACCTTGAAAGGTGGATCCTTCCTGACCATAAATCACATTTTCTGGAAAAGGCAAAGTAGGTGTATTTCATCTATTTGTGCCAGACTACACTTGAGGGCCATGAAAGCATCACCATCCTGATCTGGGAAATGTCCCAGTGGTGGAGAAGCAGCACAGGTGTCAGCTGGTGTCACAGCAACACCTGCTTGTCTTTGCTGAAGCAGGATCACAGTTGCCTCTAGGGACAGAGGTTTAAACTGTAGCTTTATAATTTTTCTAATGGGATCCAAACAAACATAAGCCGGCAATTTTAAAGTAACAGGAACAACAAGACCAGGCTGCCAGTGTGACCTGGGTTGACTGGAGGCTGTAACATGGATGACTAGGACAGTGTAGGAGCAAGATAAAACGTTCACAGCACGTCTCTCCCTGTTCCTGCTTGTTGAAAGTGTTACTTGGGCAAGTAATTAAGAGTATTCCTGCTGTATAAATAAAAAAAATAGTGAAGTTTAGTAATTTTTTTTAATTTATCTTGACTTGCAAAGCGAGTTTACCATGGACTAGCAGGCTGTTTACCCAGGCTACCTTGACAATGCTGTTTCTCTGTCTGGAGGAGCACTGACCTTGCTGCACTGCTGCACTGCAGCACACTGGCTATGGCCACAGGGTACCACCTGCTCCTGCTGAGGCGTGGGGCTGCCACAAGCCATGCTGCTTGCTGGGTTAGAAACCACCAGCTGATGGCTTAGGGATCTGTTTGGTCACAGAAAAAGCAGCCAGGACTTTTCATAGGGCTGTTATGGCACGTCCCACTGCAGTGACAAAACTAATTTCTCCTGGCAAGGTTTTGTACTGCCAGCCAGGTCTTGCCATGGGCAGCCATATGGCACCACCTTTCTCCAGAGATATCCTCACCCAGCCATTTAGAGAAAATGCCTCTCTGGAAGCAGCTGCAAGTTGCTGTGCCTACCCAAGGAAAAGGCTGAGGTTAAATCAGGTTTGCTAGCTCATGTTAGCCAAACCCAATGGAACACAGACTCACTTTTGGTAAACAGATGTGTTTGTTTGAGATATTACTACCCTGGGTGTTTGACTCTGTCAGAATCACAGCCCTTAGCCAAACTGGTGGATAAAACAAGCAAACATGCCTTGGGCATCCCAGTTCACTGCCTGGCATCTTAGTGTGAAGCAGCATCCTCATGTCTGTCTCAGCCCGAGGCTGCTGGGATGCCTGTGGCTTGGGTATGTGTTGCTTTCTGGAAGGCTGGGGAGAAATAATCTAGCAGAAAAGTGGGGATTGATGGCACTACAGCACAAATTCCTGGAGCTAGACTTTCAGAGTAAGGGTGGTACTTGAGGGGCAACTAAAGTCCCTCAGATCTGATATTTCTCCCTCCATTCAACCAAGTGTTAGGGGAGAAGACAGGGAATAGAGCCACAGCTGAGCTACCAGGAAGTCACAGGGACATCCATGGTCCTGCACAGGTTCCCTCCCTTTGTGCATGTGGCATTATGATTCCCCAGCACATGCCCAATGGCTCACGCCAACCAAAGCAGGCTCCAAGGCTATTGCAAGGCTTCAGCAATATAATGGGGGAAAGTTCCTCCTTCCGCTCTAGAAAACTTGGCAGCAGGCATAGGAAGCCAGACATGCCACAAAAGCAGCAATCATATAGTTTTCTTAATCAGGGCTCACTTTGTAAGAGCTCCAGCAGGTTCCTGCATTTTGCTGACTGTTTTGGAGAGCTCGTATTGGTATTTCTCAGGAATCTGAAGAAAACATCCAGCAAGTAACAGGGGTATGGGTATTTCTTAAGTTATGTGCAGGACCATGGATGTCTGCAGTGGCAGTGTGTGGTACCTCGCTCTAGCCTCATCTGCACAACCCAGGAGCGATTCCCACACCAGGCAGTGCAGACTCACGGCCTCTCATTTCCTCTTTGCTTCACCCTGACTGTTGAGATGAAGCAGGCACTGAGATAGCAGTCCTTACGTTTTTTCACTGAATACTTCCTTTCTGAGACATTTATGCACCGAGTCCCACAGAAGCCAAAGCCAACAGTGTAATAATACCTGTGCAGCACTGCTGAGCAAAAGGTCAAAGTCAGGTTCACTGTATCACTCATGCTCCTAGCCTGAGAAACTGAAGGCAGTCTTAAAGATTATGTTAGGGCTTTTGGAGATTTATGATATAATTCCAGGCTGTCTATGGGCTTTCCCCCCACCTTGTCTAGTTGCCTACAAATTATAATAAATTGGAAACACTGAATGCCTGAACATCCAATATCCAGGGTCCCTGACACAGCGATGACTGATGTTTGGAGTTTTACTTCTCAAAGTGAATAATGTCAACGTGTGTGACCACAGTCAATTTATCACTGTGACAAAGACCCATCTATAGTGATTGGGTACAAGAATATAACAAACCCCAAAGATTTAATCCTGGATGCATATCTCCACTCTTATTTCATGATGTTACACTACTGTAAACTGGGAGAGCTGACTCTACAGGCTGGAGACTGTGATTCCATTATTAATCTGCTCCTCCTTGTCTCCTCACTAGATTTTTTACTGGGAACAACACAAGACTTTTGTGGATTTTGTAACCTATGCATTTTCTGAACAAATTTATGCACCATGCTCTTCTCTCATCTGCACCATGGTAATTCTGGAGTGATTTCATTTCTTATTCATTAACAGGGCAGAGAAATCACTGCAATATCACTGACTCCCCAATATCATTCTACCTTTAGGGTTGCAGCATGGTGGTTTTCACAAGTAAGTAAGAAGGTTGCAGGAAAATACAAATGTTGGCCCTGGTGGGAGAATTTAACCTACTAAACAATTCCTCAGCAATTGACCAAATCTGTAAACTACTAGAGAGAAAAAAATTTTGCTTCCACACAAACAAGAGTGATATTTTCAAACGTATCTGAAGTAAAAAAAAAAACAAAAAACAAAAAACAAAACCAACAACCTCAGGAGCAGCACAAAACATCCTTTGTTGCCGGACATGAGAAAAACACTACCGTTCTAAAAAAAGCCATAGGAAGGAAGTGGAAGAACCTCAGAGGCGAGTGGGAGTGCGAAAGGAATGTGACTGCATTTTTCCCCCTCCCTGCATGTCAGCTCACTGTTTGCAGGCAAGGGGAGAGCTGTTGGGAGTTTTACTATTCGGGAACTTTTCTGTTCAGAAGTGCAGTGCATATTAAAGCAACTGACTCTTCTGTGTTCTCTTTCTGGACTTTGCAGTTAAAAACCCCCAACATCCCAAATGACTACCAGGTTTAGCATCCAAATTCTGCTCTTGGTTCTACTTCTATAAGCTCAAAAGGTCTAATTTCTTCTGATTACTATATTCTTGCATTTGAATTTTACAAGCCATTCTTTGCAGCTTCCTTGCTACACCCACAACCAATAAAATACGAGGGGCGAGCAAGCACTGACAACTTCATCAGGGAAACATTTGGAGACACTCTGAATTTCATTTAGTGTAGCTCCCATGCCACTGAGATTGCCAAAAACCAAGCAGAAGAAAACAGAAGAGTCATTTGAAAACAATGTCATGAAAAGGAAATCAATTTCGTATGCATTTCTGAGATTAATGACCAGCATAAAAGAAAAAGAACTCATGGACCACAATCTTAGGAAGACTTTATGTCATACTATGGCAGAGACTTTTGGGCAGTCACAGGTACTGCATCTTTAAAACATCTATCTGGACCACTAGGCCAGAAAGTAGCCCGATGGCCCTGAATAATGAATGCCTTGCTGAGCCACAGTCCCTGCTGGCAGTATGTCTCCAAGAGACATGCATTTGCTGAGCGGGGCTCAATGGGCCTTATTTGCTTTACCTGAGAAAAGGGCTTATCATTTCAGCATGAATTTGAATTCTCTAGAGAGAGGAGTAATAAAGAATATTTGAGATGCTGAACTGAAATAGAAAAAAAAAAGGAAAGAAAGTAAAAATCTCAACATAAAATGATTTCTTTGCTTATTTTTAAGTGATGTTTGTCATCCTAGTGCCTGGCTAAATCTTGCAGTAACTGTGAAATAGCCTGAATTTTGTTTTATAGAGAGTGATGTAAACTCTGAAGGCTTCACCTTTCACATTCCCTCTTTGCAGTGGTGCAGTACATCCCCTCTCTTTCCAGCAAGAAATATCTTTTTTTTTACCATTTCCCTTCATTTGCTCTCCATTATTAATGAGGTTTGCATGAGAACATACTTTTTGTTTTGTTGTAGAGCTTGTTTTCTCCTCCTCTGCCCACAGCCACTCGGTGTATCTCTGCACGCTGCTGCAGAGAGCAAAGGCAGCCAAAGGGCACAGGGAGGACAAGAAGTAGTAGCAACAACACTCCTGACAAGCCAAGCCAACCACGGATCTGTGTCCTCTTTCCCAGGAAGGTGAGAGGAAAAGCAGTCTTGCTTCTCCATAAAAAATGTGACAGAGCCCTCACATACCCTATGGCTACTGTGGCTGCCATGCTTCACATTCCTACTTGCTAAAGATTTGCTGTTATCCCAGTGTTAACTTGGACGAGCTTATCTCTGTGTCCAGCATTTCCTGTGGAAAAGCATGAACTCAACTGCTGCCTTGCATTTAGCAGAACTCTTTAGCTGGTGCAAAACAGGTAGGAAACCATATCCCGCTAAAAGACTTCTCAGCCACATCTGTGCAGCAGTGGGAACAGGAACCTTGTGTCTTTTTCTTACTGTGGACTCCTCCCAAGTATTGAGACCAGGTAGGGGTTCCAAAGACGGTTTGCTTTAAGCTGAAGTTTTTTAAGTTACTTGGTTAAGTGACTATGAGAGCCCCTGAACGTTGGAATAGACCATGTTTTACAGCTCTCTGGTGAGACAGTAATGCAACACCTTCCATTTTACACAGGCAGCCAAAGGGAGCTGAAAGATGTTCTTAAAGCACGTGTGGGAAGTCCGTGGCAGAGCAAAAAGAGTCATGACTTCCCAAGTCCTTTCTGACATAGGCCCTTCTTCCCATCCTTCATAGCAAAAGCCTGACTCAGGCCCATGGCTCTGCAATGACCCACTCTTCACCCAGACCTTTCCCCAGAGGTGGTCGGAGCTCTTAGGTTTTGGTCTGAACTTCTCAGTGCTGGTAGTTGAGAGCAGCTCAGGGCACACCAGATGCCAGGGTGGTGAGTTCCTTCCAAACATACCAACTGACAGTTCCTGTGGTTCTGCTTTTTTGTTTACACATGCAAAACCAGCCCTGGCTCTTCTTCAGCTACTTCTGCACTGAGGGACATATGGAACCCTGATGGCCTGGAAGAGCCACGGGAGGACAGTTCTCGTGGAACGTGTGGTTGTGACACCGAGCTGTGCTTGAGGAGCTCAGTGACCAATTCTGTCTTCATCTTTCTGGGTTATCCTGAATAAACCTCAATGGGTTTGATCCACAGCTCCCCTGTTTTCTTTGATTGCCTTCAAACTCTACCAGGTCCGAATTCAGGTTTTCTCTGAGGCTATGGACCCCTGTCATCATGACCATTACATCCTATCACTAAGCCCAAGCAGAGATCCAGACTGTGTGCAGATAGACCACTGGTGCCCACAGCACTAACGAAGAGGGACAGGCCTGACAACTCACAAGTGTTTCCAGAAGGCAACATGAGTGCTGCTTTCCGTTCTTAGCTTGCTTGCTCAATGGAGCCGCTTTCTTCCATCTTCATTCTGCAGCCCTTCAAGGTAGCACCTCTCTCCTGCAGCCTGTGGAAGAGCAGAAGCTCCCTCTGGGCTGGGGGCCCACCATTCGTGCTGTAATACCGAGACTCAAACAGGATGCTGGCTCCGTGGTGGGAGGCAACACCCACACACGCCGGGAACGACGCTGGGAAAATTCCTCGGTGCTCCTCCCACGGCCCATGTGTCCCAGCTCTGCCAGCAGACATCTGCGGGGGGCCCTGGGCTGCCTGTGCACTGCCTTCCCTGCAGCCCCTGTGCTCCCACCCCTCCCTCCATCACGCAGCAAGACCGGTACAGCGTGCTGGTGAGGACGCACGTATGGTGATATAAGGCTGCCCCGCACCACTGGCCATTGTAGGATCAGCAGCAGCCATCCAGAATATGGCTGTTCCCAGAAATCACTCTGCTCTCATGCTAATGAGATCACTTTTTACAAAGCAGCATGAAAAGTTAGATCAGATGTGTTTTTCACCATGGGAAATGCACTGCTATTTGTCATTCACAGGATGACAGTGCGAAGAGCTACATGCACTCTTCCCCTTCACTTTCCATCTCCACTTGGGTGAATGGGGTGTTTTCCCTGTGCCTTCCACCATAACCAGAGTTTATTTTTAACTCACTGCCTGTCACCGTGCCTGTTTGGTGACTTGAAGTGCTAACAACAGCTCAAAATTGGCTGTTGCAAAGCTGATACTCGAGTTATTACTGACCAATTCAGCTTTTGGTTCCTGCTCAGCGGCGCTGAGCGAGGTGAAAGTGCTGTAACCCATTACCCAACCCCTCAGTCAGCCCAGGCCATTTTTTTTGTTTGTTTTCTTTACAGCAATCTCTTGAGTGGTGGCAGAAATGCAAACAGAAAGCGCTTCTGACAGATTGAAAACAATTAGGAACGTCTCAGAGTCACTGGAGCAGAGATTTTGTTATGATAATAAAGAATGTTCTTTGCTGGTGTATTATTTTAAAAGGAGAAAATTAAAAAGAAATATATCATGAAGGAGCTGACAGTGCTCAAAACCCACATCCTGTTGTTATCCATGGGCCTGGTACTATATACTGCTGGCAGCTGTGAGATGAACTTTCCCATTAGGCCCCTTCCAAGCCCTTAACCCTGACCCAAAGGGACCTTTTTTCCCTCTTTTAAAGGGAGAGAGAGAAATCAATCTCCCTGCTGATTCAGCTGTGGGCCTCTTATGTCCAAAGAATATTAGCACTGCAAAAAGAAGAATAAAAAAAAAAGTGCAGATTGAGTTTTTTTTAATGATGTCGATCTGTGATATTTATGGACTAAGGTTCCTATCCCTGGGACCCATTTGATGCAATCAAATTACTTTCCTAAAGCATCAAAGACTCAGATTCTAAACTGAAACCCCTTGTTTGGTCTTAATTCCTTCCAGCATGCTTAGAACTAATAATTTCCAAGACCAGATTAAAGTCACGGATACTACTACTCCTAGCTCTTGTAAACTTCCTCCTGCAGTCCTGCCTTGCTTGAGAATCATAGACACTTTTCTCAGGCTTTTTAACAGCTACACACATGTCTTTTTAATTTCCTAAGACAAGGCTAGTTCCTTTCAAGATGTTCCACTGGCTCACTGCTATTACTGTCAAAACTTGCTTGCTCTCCCTCTTTCGCCTGCTTTTTCTCTATTTACAGGCTTCTAGGAATAGATTAAGCTGCATTTTTTAAAGCAGCAGTGTTTCCTTCTTCTTAGCTGCTTTGTTTTGCACAAAAAAAGAGAGAGAGAAAGGAGAAAAAATTAAAATACTCAGAAAGCAAGAAAGGAAAGAAAAAGAGACAGAAAGAAAGAAAGAAAGAGAGAGAAAGAGAGAAAGAAAAAGAAAGAAAAGAAAGAGAAGAAAGGAAAAGAAGAAAGAAGGAAAGAGAAAGAAAGAGAGAGAAAGAAGAGAAAGAGAAAGAAGAGAAAGAAGAGAAAGAAGAGAAAGAAGAGAAAGAAGAGAAAGTCCCACCACACTTAACCCTACCTAAGGCTCAAATATTTTCGATCTTTGTAAAAAGCTAACAGTGCCTCATTTAGAGGCAGAAGTAAAAAGTTCACCAGAAATGCCCCCATCTGGAAGCATTTACTGGCTTAAGGTATCTCTGTCTTTTGCCATGTTTCTGTGAAGTCACATTTACAAGCTAAGCCAGCCTTTCTGCTCAGACAGTGAGGATACACAGGCAAAATAAACTTTAGCCCAGAGCCTTGCGGATACTCACAGTGCCTTGCAATATGCTACTGTCACAAAAGTCCCCTTAGCACAGCACTGCCTGCAAGACATGCTCTAGAAGAAGAGAACACAGACATCTCAGGAGGTCTTGTACTCTGCCAAAGGTTTGGGCCTGGTCCTGTATACCTCACAGTGACTCCTTGGAAGCTACTGAGCACAGATTTCGATGGGGGTACCTTATCTTTTCTCAGGACAAGCTGGGACAGGTCCAGGCAAGGAAGCTGGAGGTGGATAAAAGGGGGCAGCTCTCTGGAGAGTTCCAGTTTAGGTGAGCAGCCTCGACAGTTCAGTTCAACTGTGTCCAAGCCATTGTTTTATTGTGCAGATTCATGGCAATTTTCTTATCCTCTGTGCGCAGATGGTGACTGGACAGGGCTGGCTTCTTCAATGCAAGAGCTCTGAGAAGTAGGAGTGAAAACCTGATGGGAGGTGTCTCTGGAGCAGAAGGTGCTGAAGGCTCCAATATCTCTAATGCTTTTACCGTAGTCCTGGACACAGAAAATCAGAGGGAGGGAAGAAGACAGGGAAGAAGGGAAGATGCTACCACTTTGTAGAGTGAGAAACCCTCCCTTCAGCACAAAACAGCAAATCTGCCTCCTCTTCAGCCTTTCATAAATAATTCTGGTGGAGGCAGCGGAGATATCTGGTGTTACCAGATCAGAAGTAGACTACTGAATTCCACAGTCAGATTAAATGCAAAATAAATCCAGGTACTTCTTTGTTACTGTGACAGTAGAAGCTTGGATAAATGGACTTTAAACCCACTATATTTTAAAGTTATTTCTAGTTTTGGTATCTAACACGAAGTATCCAGGTTGGAAAACTCTGACCTAAAGAAGGCTTTCTCCATTTCATCTGTGAATGAACTCAGCAAAGGTTTTCCTGGCCTGACTAGGAAGTGGTGAAATTTAACTCATTCATATGTCAAAACCACTTTAAGATCCTTGGTGATGAAGCATTATGGAAGAGCTGAGTGCTCAGAAATTGTGACTCAGCCTTTCCTCTCTCCTGTCCCACCTCAAAAAAACTACAATCAGGAACTGGCTCAAATAGTGACTTTTTTTTTTTTTAAACAAGTAGTAATGGAGAAGGGAAGTATTTTATTGGGCTCCTAGGTTCAAAGTGACTGTTCATCTTTCCCAGCTCTTCTCTGCTCCTGAAAGGGACAACTCTGATATTTTCTTGCTCTTGATGGAGATCTAGATGTAACATATAGGATGTGACCTAGGAGGAGCCACAGTACCTCCAGTGATGGGGGGGTGCTATGCAGTCTGTGTGTCTCCTAAAGCACTCCCTCTTACAGCAATGAGATTTCACAACTTCTCTCCTTGTCAGTGATCCCTGAGTGCGCCATGGAGCAGAGGTGAGCTGAACTTGATGTTGGGATCTCAGAAGGGGAGGGAGGCCACAGGACCCAGCTCTGGGGTTGGAATGGGCCATGGTGGGAGACCTACACTTCTGGAGTAATCACAGCACTCAAGGGCCTGGAGATTGAAGTGAGACCAAACTCCAAGGCGAGACCACTGCTGCAGTCAGGCAGGCTGGCAAGCTGCCAAGGATAAGGTGTTATCATCATTCTAATTAGCTGCTGAGTTATGATCCTTGATTTCATCATTTTTAGGAGTGCACAAAGAAGACTCCAGGGGGAAGAGCCTTAGCACAAAGCACACTTTCAACACAAAAACTGGGCTGCCAGGATCACATCATCTTTTGGCTCATGGACTTACACAGTGGAGGATAGGAATGTGCTGAAAAAGGAAAGCCCTCTCTATGTCTGAGTAGCCTCTAAGGTTAGAAATGTGACAGAAACTTTAGGAGGAATGAAAATCAAAAAAGAGCTAGCTATGTGTTTCAAAAAAAAAAAAAGAAAAAAAGAAAAAGAAAAAAAAGAAAAAAATTAATAGAACCACATATAATCAACTAATTTTGTGAACACTTTTCTGTTGCCATCAGATAGAAGTTGCAAAGTGGACACTACTGCACAATACCAGCCTGATAAAAATTGTTACAGGAAATAGGAAGAGTGGGTTTCTGTAGGCTTCACATTTGGAGGGAGGAAACCTAGAAATGAGAGTGAGGAGCTAGTAATAAGAAAGGACAGTCTGGGAGCTGGAAGTTATAACTATGCGACACTGTGACCTTTCAGGCCTTAGACTTCAAGTGAACTCTGGCAAAACAAGACTCTGTCCAGAGGGCCAGGCACGATGGCAACAGGGTCATGTCACATGAGATGTGAGAAAACTCTGTATTGGACAAATAAATTCAGTGAATTCTGCAGCTGGCCTCATCAGCACAGCTTCCCACAGCAGGGTGAGCTCTGGCATCTGCCACCACCTCCTCAGACCTGCGCTCCTGTTTGTCGGTACCCACAGGTCTGGCAAGCACTGAGAGACCTTTGCTCTCTCCTCTTTGGTACCTTCTTGCCTTTCCTAACGATATATAACCACTTGTGTCAGAAAAGAAAAGGTAATGAAATTACTCTTCCCTCGTGCCTGTCTCTGAAAGAGAATTAGTTTTCCTCAAGTATGCAGACATGGCATCCTATCTGTCATTCTGTAAATGGTAGAGCCTTTTAAGCCTATGTGTCTGCCCTGCAGAAGTCCCAGTGAACACAGGGTCCTGGTGGCTTCACAGAGACGCAGGCACATGGAGCACCTACACCGGAGTCCTGTGCAGCTCTGTCTCACAGTCACCAGCGGCTGAAAAGGCCGTGCCACAAGAAGCTTTGCTATCACACATAGTCAGCTACTGTAACCACCAGGTTTCAACCAAGTGTTCAACAGCAAAGGTACAAGAAGCTCTAATAAAGTGCTTACAATTTCCTTGGGGATAGCAACCCTTCCTGCTTTTATCAGTGGGGAAACTGAGGTACGGGGAAGCAGGGAATTGCTCATGGCCGCATAGAGAGTGAGTGGCCGGACTGCAGTCTCTTCCACTGACACTCTAAGCTGCAATCACCCCTTTAGGCCATGCTGCCTGCCACCAGGAAAAAAAACAAGAAGCAGGTTGCAACTTGGCAGCTTACAAGACTATAAATATAGTTCAAGGTTGTGCTGATACAATAATAATCCACAGGCGTGAAACTTGAGCCACTTATGTGTGTGTGCATAACCAGGGCTGGAAGATCCGTTTATAATGTTGCTCAGAGATTTCCTTTCCATTTTACTCTGAGCAAATGCATCCTGTGCTAAAGACAAAATATTCTCTTTACATGACTGTGCTCTCCTGGACCTTTCCCACCTTTAGGACGCAGTTTCCTGTTCTACCCTTCACTTCCACTTGCTCTCCTTGCCATCAAAATCCTTCTTGCTTACCTGGATGGGACAATAGGAGCAGGGAACCACCAGATTTACCCAGCTGTGAATAATGCACTCAGTCTTTCTTTCTTGCAGAATCAGTAACAGGATACAGAGAAATAGGAGGCAAGTGTAAGAGAAGGGAAAAAATAAAGATAGTAAAAGGATAATTTGGCTTTCAGAACACTGCCTGGGAAGTCTCTAGTTTGCATAGCTGGTGTATAGCTATACACCAAACTGTAATCTAGAATATGGAATAATATGGCTATCCCTGCCTTCCCACCAACACAGTTCAGGAGTCAACAGAGAAGAAAGGTCGCTACCTCCTTTCGCTCATGTACATCCTTCCAGAGATGTCCTTCTTGTAACTTTCTTTTCCTCTCCCCCTGGCTGCCTTGCTTTGCTCAAACCACAAGGCACAACTAGACTCACGGAGAGGCTGCTGGGCTAGCACTTCTCCCCCTTTTTTGTTGCTGATTTTAATCTCACCTTCATGTGTTTTCAACATAATCATCAACTCTGTTTTCCGTAAATAAGGCAAGCCTTCACTTCTATCCATTCATAGCTTTTGTTTCATGAGCTTCCCCTGTGAATTCACTCCATGTATTATAATGCTGGATCATGTTTAATTTATGCCAGTCTTTCCTTCACACCAGCCCCCCTGGGCAGCAGCCCCAGACTTTTCGTACCACTGTCCCAGTGCAAGGACTTAGAAACTGGACCCTTCCCTCTAGAGCTCTCTTGGCTTTTCCACTCTTGCTTGGCTCAGCTCCTTTCCCTCCCAGCCTACCAGCAGCTACTTCAGAGCACCACAGGCAATGACCCAAACTGCTTTGAGCCCTTAGGACAATCAAAGTATGCCCTAGTTTAGGGTGCTTTCATGTACCAAATCCCTGTGTGGCCTGACTTCTCAGAGTGCCAGAAACTCATGTCAAAGTCAGTGGGTAACAAGCAGTTCAGCATCCCTAGGCATTACAGCCAGACATGTGGGAAACAGCAGCACCCCAGCCGAGGGGACAGATTAGACTATAGGGCCTCATTCAATTTCCACGGGAATCAGCTGAAATCTTTAGGTGAAGGTCATAACTAGTCCTAGTCATGTCAAATAAGTAACTCCCACAAGCATGGTTTGCACCAACTGGCTCAAACGCATCACATTCCTACTCTAATCACTGATTAAAGAGGAGGAAACTGCACATAAATTCTATTATTGCAGAGGCCGGACTTAAACCCCTATCAGTTCATATCTTGTTGCAACCATATATCTTTTTCAGTGACAGCAAGATTTTATCAAGAAGAACCATATACTCCTAATATCTGGCAGCTGGCCTAAGATCCATAGTTTATAAATCTTGTTTTAAAAAAGGCCATAAAATTCCTTACATAAATTACTGTAAATATCCAGAGTTTAAAATGCAAGTGTTGGACCACAAAATCATAAGACTGGCTTAAAAAAATCCCAAACAATCCAGGAGATTTAAGAAAGAAAGTAATGAAAAGAATCCAACATTCATTCACTACCACGTTTCTGAAGCTATACTACACATTGACTAAATGTTCACAATATTTTTTCCCTTCAGACATGATGAGGTCAAATGTTTTTGAACAAAATTGAGATTTCTACTTTCTCACTTTCTTTCAGGGCTGCTGGTTTAACAGAGAAATAGTATTATTAGAACTTGCCATCATAAATGTATGAATTCACAGCAAAAAACAAATGAAGTTGGTCATCATGGAGTAAATCTTTTTCCCAGTAATGATACTAACTATGACGGAGCCATGCCAGAAGTCTGATGCCATTTCGGTTAAGATTAGAAGATTATATTGTCCCAGAGATACTAGCAGACATTCGAATTAGCTGTCATAGTTGGCAGTAAATCCAGACCTGCCCAATCCAATACATTCTTTAGCTTACAAAACGGACTAAAATGATACAATGGGATCTTCAAGGGCATTAGAAGGAGTTGGAAAGGGTGAGGCAATTTGGCAGGTGTAGAAATGAGGTTGGGAAAAACAAGATAAATATTTTCCCTGTGAATAATTGTCCACAAAATCTGCAAGTGAGACAATAAAACGCAGCTTTACTGGAATAACTTTGGTCTGTGAAAGAAAGGTCTTTGGTGAAGATGATTCAGAACGATAAGGGAGAGCGAAGAAGCATCCTATACAGACGCAGCTGCGAGGCAGCACTGTGTGAGGACAGGGTGGCTTTGGGAACACCACTGTCTGGTGGGGACCGTGCTGACCAAATCCTGTTCATTTCTGGAAGTGGAACAGCACAGTCAAGAGCTTCCAGTGGTTCCTCTGGGAAAGGCAAGCAGCTTCTGGTGTTTTTACATGGTGCTCCTATTACAAAGGAGGCTACTAATTTCTTCATAAATACTTTGGACTACAGTCAGACCACTGACTCTAAGTATCTAATGTATCACCCTACCACTTTGGCACCTCAGATCAGAAAAGGGGCTCATGTTGTTTGCTACTTGCATTTCCTGGCTGTTGGCAAGATCCACACATAACCTGTTCCTATGGTACTAACAGGCATCATGTCTGAGCTAAGAAACCTACCTGCAGAGTGGTAAGGATTTGGCCAGGTGGTGTTTGGATTGTCCAAGGATATGAGTGGAGAAAGCTTAAGGCTGCCCACAAGTAACTGGGACATTTAAATAAGGCACAACCACAATGGGCCTTCTGCTGTCCTACTCCTTCTCTCTGCAGACCGTACAAGAAGCTGGAGGAAGTCAACCCTACCTTGTGATGACCCAGAAATGGGCATGATGTTTGCTATAAATTCCACATGTTAGGGAGTTCTTATCCTCCACACACCTAGAAGATGCTTTGATAATGCCTGTAGCAGAAAGACTTAAGATGACCATTTTATTATCTACTTGTTATTGATTCTGATTGTTTTCATTTCAAAATTGATCTTCAAGCCTCCACAGTTCTCTGGTACAATTGGCATTCAAAGATGGATAGAGAGGGAAAAGATTTGTATTTGCTGAGAGAAATACTGACCTGCATACTTGCAGTTATGTCTGTATAAACTTCTGAGCAGCACTTGGCCCTAAATGTCTGGTTGGGACTCAAAATGTTTCTAGAACTATACATTTAAAAAGTCTTTCTTTCTAGGCCATGAGATGATGGTTGTGTAGCTCCCCTGAGGGTGCTGTAGCCCCGAACCAACGAGGCTTTGTAAGCCTTTCTGGAAAGGCTGAAGACCAAGCAGAAGGCAAGTCTGGCCCAGGTCTGTCTGGAGAAAATGTGCTCAGTCCTGAGCAAGCAGGAGGTCTGGTCTCAAAGAAGGGATGCTATCCTGCAAGGGCAGGTTGCAGAGGACTGTTCATCCTCCCCCTCCACTGTATAAGAGAACACAAAATCATACAAACAAAAGGAAGGATTATGCCCCTACAGTAAGCCTTGAGATCTGTATTGGAAATATTTCCTGAAGATGACACATTTACAAACAAGCAGAAAGCACGAAAAGGGAATATCACTACTAGGCAGCTACGAAGGATCTGAGACTCTCTTGATTTCATAAAGTACAGAAATATTTACTTTATCCATTGCATGGTGTCAGAGGTTTTGGATATTTGGCCATACTTAAACTGCTTTAGTTTTGATAGGACAGAGGAAAAAAAAAAATGCTTACAAATGGCTCTGGTAGACACCAGTGGTCCCTCCTGCACATTCAAACAACATGAAGGTTGCGACACAAACTGACAAAAGAAAGAAAATTTATAGATATTGCTGCACCATAAAGCCAACCCAAACACATCCTCTGTGACACGCAGCTGAAGGAGATCACTTGCATACTTTGATTCCCAAAACAGCAAAACAACCCAAATTCCCTGCCCTCAGACACCCAGCGCCTGCTGATGAGCAAACCTTGGAGCGCATGCATGTACACTGACGGGGCAGGTTTTCTGTCTAAGTGTGTGGTCCAGCTGTTCCTAGCGCTGGGAAGAACAGCCTGGCCATCTTCTACTGGTCAGGATTTGGGAGTAGGATGGGTAAGTGTCGCATGGGCTCTCATTACACAATGGGACTGGTGAGACTCTCCTGGGCTTGAGGGCAGGATTTTCACATGGAACAGGGTGTATCACTCTACCTCTTAAAGCTGCTGTGAACATCATCCCAACTGATAGCTAAAATTTTGTCCTAAGCTACAACCCCTTGGAAAGGGCTCCTGGATATGCAGAGTTTGAGTCAGATGGTTTATCAAGGTTTATCCCGTTCCCTTCTTACAGGAAGGCTGTTAAATAGAAATTGTAGGGATGGAAGGTGGTAATGCAGCCATGTCTTTCCTCATCCTTCCTTACTCCCTTATCTCTGCCCCTCTTCCAGAAGGAAGAGGGTTTTGGTGGATGTATCTTGTTCTCAGAATTGCTTGCATTTCCCGTGGCTTTACCAAAAAAAAAAAAAAAAAAAAAAAAAAAAAAAAAAAAAAAAAAGCAAGCCAAACAACAAAAAAACCCAGCACTTTCAGGAGTATGCAGAGAGGAAGAGGAAAGCCTCTTTTTACCAAAGAGCCCAGAGCTCGTGCTCCTCTGTGAGCTGTAGAGACATATTCTCTTTTCAGACCAACCCAAACACACAAGAAACTCTATGCTTGTCACCAGTGTAACCGGAAGAACTGGGACCTGTGGCATTTAACAGGCACTCTCTCAGACATGCAGGGATAACCTGTGTGTGGTGATTGTGCCAGTGTACAACCCTTCTTGTCTCTGGGGATTTTGCTACATAAATTAAAACACATCAGCGTTTCTGTTACCTAAACCTTTCCTCACTAGGGTTATGCATCTGCTGCAAACCTTCATTCTGAAATTAGCTGTGAGTTTATTCTTCTGCATGTGCTTTTAATAATTGAAAAGCAGCTATGATCTCCTCAGCTGAGTGGCATTTTGCAGCACATTTGTCCATATTGAGAACTACGTCTGCCTAATATTTGCAAACCAAGATAAACAGAAACAAAGGAAAGGCAAAACAATTTGCAGCTTTCCAGTGCACACACGTCCAGCAACATTTTTCTCTACCAGCAAATACATCACAAACACACTAGGCCAAGAGTGGCAGATGTGAGGAGTGCCAGTTCTTTGAAATAGTTTATTTTACAACCAATTAGACCAATCATCCACAACCTAAAAATTCTCAAAGTTGGCAGTCACACCAGGGAAGCAGAGACCTCTGCTAAAATGGCCTCCAAAGATGTGGAGGTAAACATAATTGCTAAGTCTGTTTCTTTTACATAGAAAAAGATAATTTATGCACAAAACTCTGCTACTTTCTCTTTTTTTCCCCCCTTAAGTATGCTCATGTAGATTTTTATACCACGTAGCCATCTGATTGCTGTATTTGTGTATACAGTGAAAGGTTTGGGGAGGAAACTACCACCTATATGGTCTACTTGGCCTCTGCAGTTTTTTATTTTCTTTCTCTGTTGCTCAGGGACATGGGAACAGAGCTGCTTGTCTCAAAGGCACTTCTAGGAAGTGGTCACTGGAGCTCCACTTTCTGCAGAGCATTTTGATAAGACCCCAGAATTCACAGTTCTCACTCATCTGGCAAACATGGCCAGCCCTCATAACTCTTGCCTTTATGTATTTTTTATATTTTTAATGTTATGGTATCATATAAGTAAGATGATGGCAAAGCAGCAGCCTCCCAAAAATTGTTTCTCTCTGTTGAAGGTGGACTGTTTACGAAGGACAGCAGAGGAAATCACCAGACAAGGAGACCAACATGGCCAGAAAAATAGAAGGCTGTCTTGGCTCCTTTGTGGTTACTGAACTGTGTTTAAGGATCTGTCCATGACAGCTGTCCAGAGAGAAGATAAAGAGAGAAAATTTGCTTGATGTTTGGTTCATTTGAAAAATTCCTCCTCAAATGTGCAGAAAGACTTACGCAAAATTTCAATTAGTGGCCAAGGGGCCACTACAAAAATCAATTAGTGGCAGCAGAACCAGAGGGACTGACCAGAGAGTCCACAAAGCAAAGACAAGTAGCTTGTGTCTGGAGTGGGTGAGAAGGGGAAATCAGTCATGAGGCAGAAAGACAATGGTGTAGTCAAAGCATGCTTGAGGAAAATTCTCCTTTTGACAAAATTTTGAATAAATTCATTTGCTTTTCTGGTCTCACTGTCTTTACATTTGGTGGCTTTCTAGAGATGAGTTTTCAGAGTGCACTCTCAGCACTCTCAAATTACAGTAATTATGAATTACTCCTTTCAGACAGAACTGAGGTTTTACACGAGATTTTTAACTAGGGCCTTTGCCAAGTTCTCAAATGTCCGCATTTCAGGCACGAATATGAAGGCTGGGTCAGAGAAGTCATCCCAGTTTTGATTGCTTACACCAAGAAACACTCACCAGCAGGACTGGGTGACACAATGAGGGTCAGAACTGTGAAAAAGCATTAAAAAACACAAGTATTCCCCAAGTGCTCAAGGTGAGACTTACAAGTATTTTACCAGAAGTTCTGACTTGCTCCCAAGACCAGAAACATTCCCAGGAGTACACATCCAGGGTACATTAGTCACTATTGGACTAAACAGCAAAACATGCTGTGTATTTAATGAGTTATCCTCAATTTAAGGCCTATAAAGAGCCTACTTTTCCAATAGACCTTTTTTAATTTAGCCCCATTTGCTGAAGATTGCCCATTTAATGCAACACATCATTATGTTTTTATTGTTAGCTTTTTATGAACTGTACCAGATTAGCTGCAGAGAATTTACACTAGATGCTCTAATTAGACCTTTATAGGTAGCCATAATTTTCTTTTCATGTGCCCATAAAGACTGATAAATTAATCTGAAGGAACATGAACTCCGTCATCTTTTCTCCCTCTTCACCACTCACTCCTTGTTATGATAAAGTCCTAATGAACCCACTTGCACAATTCCCTTCTGTTTTGTTTTCCTTTAAAGGCTAATTTCAACTAGACAATTCAACCAGCTGCAATATTTTTCCATATATGATGCCAGAGAATAAGTGGCAAGCATGATCCTTTCTTATATGGTTTAATCATTTCCATTCTGAGTGGAAAACGATCCGTCAACAATGGCAAACAAAGAGGTGTGATCCATAAAGCTTGACTTTGGATCATTTATTTAACAAAGGGGAAAATAATGCAAAGTAATAAACAATAAACTCTAGGGCTGCTAATTGTCAGTTAATTAGCAAAAATCATCAGAGTAGGACAAAAACCAGTAGCAAGAGAAAGAGTTTTCTCATTTACAGTTTTGAATATGCCATTCACACAAAAGACAGCACTCTTAAAGGGTCCAGTCTCTGATTCAACAAAAACCTTTCTTAAGCAGCAAAATCTTTAAAACTGACTTAAATATATACTTAAAATTTTGTTAACTAGAAGGGATGTTCTGCTTTAGATTAGATGCCAATCTACTCTACCTACCTGATCCTATTGCAGGATCTCTAGTCAATATTTTTTTCTCTTTCGCAAGACAGAAATCAGTGAAGCCAAATAACATGGTCTTTTCATTAGTGCTGGGAGGACCATAACTTTGGCTGCACTAAGTCCTTTATGATAGCTTGTCTTCTTAAATTTTGGCTCAGATATAGCAGTTGAAGAAGAGGCTTTGCATTGATACCAACAAAAAGGCTAATTGCACTCCTAAACACTTGTACAATTTCCTTCTTGGGTACTGAAGTGAAAGAAGTTATACTACCAATATCAGCCATCAGCAATAATGTGGAATTAGCATGCTTGCTAAAGAACTATTCAAGATATATCAGGTAAAAATGTGACTTGGGCTTATTAAATGAATGAAAACTGTCTTAGTGATTCCCACTGAGGGACTGTGGTGTTCAAGAGGTCTTGGGCATGTTTCAAAATGGACACTATACCAAAGTGCCTGCTGTACTCCATTATACCAAATACTAAGGAAGAAAAATATAATTTGCAAAAGCCCGGGTGTGGGGAGGATTCACCACAGGTAGTACCCATAGTGAGTGGTAAAGGAGCTGAGTCACTGCTGGTCCTCTGTGGGATTATGCTGTGTGGAGGAAGTCAGGATGAGGCCCTCATGCACCCTGAAACCAGAAAGACCCACCACAAAGCTCTTCTTAACACAGGACATTGTAGTTTTCCTTGGCCTCCTCTCTTACTAGGGTGGTCTTCTTTTTTTTGCTTGGTTTTCTAAGGACAAGAAGTACATGTGGTCCTATGTGTACTCATATGTGAATCACAGAACTGTTTAGGTTGGAAAAGACCTCCAAGATCATCAAGCCTACCATTAACCTACACTGCCAAGTTCACCACTGAAACCAGGTCATTAAGTGCCACATCTACATGTCTTTTAAATACCTCCAGGGATGATGACTCCACCACTTCCCCGAGCAGCCTGGTCAAATGTTTGATAATCCTTTTAGGGAAGAGATTTTTCTTAATGTATGGTCTAAGCCTCCCCTGGTGCAATTTGAGGCAGTTTCTTCTTGTCCTTCACCCTTGTTCTTTGGGTGAAGAGACCAAAACCCACCCGGCTACACCCTCCTTTCAGGCAGTTGTAGAGAGCAATAAGGTCCCCCCTGAGCCTCTTTTTCTGTGGCTAAACAACTCCAGCTCTCTAAGATGCTCCTCATCAGACTTGTGCTCCAGACCCTTCCCCAGCTCCGCTGCCCTTCTCTGGACATGCTCCAGCCCCTCAATGTCTTTCTTGCAGTGAGGGGCCCAGAACTGGACACAGGATTTGAAGTGTGACCTCACCAGTGCTGAGTACAGGGGGATAATCACTGCCCTGGTCCTGCTGGCCACACTATTCCAGATACGGGCCAGGTGCCATTGGCCTTCTTGGCCACCCGGGCACAGCTGGCTCATGTTCAGCTGCTGTTGACCAGCATCCCCAGGGCCTTTTCCACCAGGCAGTTTTCTAGCCTCTTCCCCCAGCCTGCAGCATTGCCGGGGGGTGTTGTGACCCAAGGGCAGGACCCAGCATTTGGCATCACTGAACCTCATACAACTGGCCTTGGCTCACTGATCCAGCCTGTCCATCCCTGTGCCTTTATACCCTCCAGGTGATTGCCACTCCTGCCCAAATTGGTATTGTCTGCAAACTGACTGAGGCTGCACTCAATCCTCTCTCCCAGATTATTGATAAAGATATTAAACAAAACTGGTCCCAACACTAAGCCTTGGGGAACACCATTTGTGATGAGCCATCAGCTGGAGTTCAGTTCACTACTGCATTCAGCACCACTCTCTGGACCCAGCTATCCATCCAGTTTTCCACCAAGTGTACTCTGCACCCATCCAAGTATAGGCAGCCAGTTTCTCCAGGAGAATATTGTGGGAAATGGTGTCAAAGGCTTTACTAAGTCCAGGTAGACAACATCCACAGCCTTTCCCTCATCAACTAAGTGGGTCTCCTTGTCATAAAAGGAGATCAGGTTAGTCAAGAACACCTGCATTTGCCTGGCCTTAACCACTAATTCTTATATTTGCTGGCCAATTTTAACCAAACATTGAGATATAAAAGAACATATAAAAAGAATTTGAGAACATTTTTGGTAACTGCATGACTATTGAGAATAGACAGAGAAAACAGAAGTGTATTCATGATCTCACTGAGGCAAAGGTCTGAGATGATTTATTCCTTAGTAGACATCAGTGAATCCACTCAAGGCAGCCAGGACTCACTTGTTCACAGTCCACAGAACAACCAGATGTGTTTCAAGGGGATGCTTCCCCTGCATCTATTGTTTCAGTGTTAATCTGGCCCTAAAAGATGACACCTGTGAACCTACTACATTAATTGAGGGCAGAGGCTTCTTGCCTCGGCCCTTCTCACACCTCTCTTCTGATCCGCCTGTGGAGGAGGAGATGGTACCTCACACCATGCTGGGACCCTCATTCATCTCATACTGTCTTCAGGCACTCATTTCCTGCAGATCTCAGCAGATCTGCTTTTGCCGTGTGCTAAGCAATCAGCGCCTCAACTGTTAGCAACACAGCAAAATTTAAACATCTCAAATCTCACAATCTTGGATTATGCAATCTTGCTCCTAATTTATGGCTCTTATTAACTTCTGATAATTTTGATCCAAAACAATGAAGCTAAAAAAGAGTTACAAAAAAGTGCATGAGGAAGACAGTTAGACTGGAAAATATAGTTCAAACTCCCTCTAGGTATTATCATCCCAACAGTGCAATGAATTTTATACCAAGCACCAGTCTTGGCAGTTTCATTTTATTATGGGATCCTATACAGAACCCCGTCAAATTAAGTAATCACGGGCATAGTTTGGCTCATGGACTCAGGCAGTGTCTTTCAATTACATTGGGGAAAGAACATTAGGCCTTTGGAACAACTAAAGCCTGTGTATGCTTTTTCACCTTATTACTGGCAAGCATACAGGATATGTTTTTGCAAATGCATGGTTCATCCAAAAAACCTGAAAGGCCTGTGGAGCCCTCAGCAAAAAAAAAAATGCTCCTTAATCCCATTTTACAGGTAATTCTGAAGGGGATTTGCTCAAGTAAAAATATGTTAACAAAAAATAAAAGCCAGAAGATATTTTAGTAGTGCCTGCATGCATGGCAGCAATGCCAGAGCTACCATGTGTTGTGGTCAAACACTGGCATCACAGGGAATGGCATCATCTACCAGGTGCTGACACTGTGTGTTACAGGGCTCCCAGAGGGAGCAGGTTCATTAGCCATGTCTTCTATTGCTATCATCTGCCTTTGTTTAAACTCAGAAACTGAAAATGATTCCCTAACAAAGAGCAGTTACTACTGCCCTCAAAGGCACCAGCCTTTGCTTGCTAACACCCTACCCACCACAACATACTCAGCCCTGCCCAGGTCCCACACATACTGTGTGCTCACAGAGCCTCCTCTGGGCTGGCCACAGACTTTTAGAGGCAGGGGTCCAAGGGGAAAGGCTTGGCTCACAGCCTCGGTTAGAACTAAGCTACGGACATGTGAGCCAGTGCATCTCCTATCGTGGCAATTCACACCGTAGCTGCTTCCCCAGGCAGCACTGCTGCCTAACCATTACAGTGAATTATGCTGCCCAAAAGGAGCATTTACACAGTCTTTATGAGGTGCTCTAACTCTGTAAGGGGCAGAGGGGGCTTTTTCGGAAGTACAAAAGTCCCACAAGCTCAGTATCCCTAAAGGAAGTGAATATATACAGGATTGGACCTTTTGGTCAAGTCTGTGTTGTGGTGAACTCAGATACTCTCTGTGCATACCAAAAAGCATTACAATTCATCTTTAGGGATTTGCATGGGATCTGCTCAATGTATCTGCTGCTCAACAAAAACAAAACAAAAGTGTGTTTCATGTATTTTTAAAGCAAGATCTGTCCTATCCATCTTACCAAATAAAAACATTTCTTTGCTTTAAGGAGCTAAAGCATTTTGTGTCAGAAATCATTCAACAGATTTGGAAACACCAGTGGTATCCCCAGTGTAATAGCACCACTCCCCAAGCATTCAGAAATCATGAGTCAGATGTCTCCCTCCAAAAGAAAAATCACACGATTGACTTCAAACCATGCACATAAAAAGTGTAATCAATTCCAAACATGGTTTTGGATTTCTTAGTATATAATTGGGGTCATGTTTCAATCATTTTTCTGACAAAAAAAGCTCTAGAAATTTTCTTTGCTTTTCAAAGCAGAGCTGAGAGATTCTCACATAATCCATTGTTTCTAGGAGCTGGGGTTTTAAGCAAAATAGAAAACACTCTCCCATGACAAAATCATAAAGCTGGCAATGCTGCTAGTGTGATACTTTTCTCCTACCATTAAAAGCCTGGAAAGGAAGGAAAAAACACTGAGATGTTCAAAAGGCTCTAAACAAACTCCGCTTTTTCATATCATAAAGTACCTTTTTTCAATTTCTGCTCTGTGCATTAAAATTGATAGGGATCAAATTCTTTTTATCAAACCATCACTGCTGACAGCATAGTCATACACAGCAAGAGCTGCACCGGAGACCTCCATTTGTGAAGTCTTCAGTGTCCTTATAGAGGTGTCACTGTGATGTGAGGGCATTCAAGTCCCGAGGCCAAGGCACTGGGATAAATCCCAAGGGCAACACATGCCACGTGGCCACTGAAAAAGGTGGATATGTATCCTTTCACCAGGCAAATCAGTCCCTACAGCGGCCTCCTCTCCCTATGGCCAACAGCAGTTCAGACCAGTAGCTCCAGGCTGTGCTTCCACACACTTGGCACCACTCTTTGTAGTGCCAAGAACTCTGTGCCATGCCCCACGACCTCCTCCTGACCCTTTGGCTGGCACAGAGCTTGTCTGGCTATGCGTGGTGGTTTGCTGAGCCACAGGGCAAGCACAGGCAGGGGACAGCTCAGAAGCTTTGATAGTAGGCCTTACACGTGAGCCCTCAAGGGCTGCCTCCAGGGCCTGTTTGACTTATATTGTAGAAGTACTCTGAAAGCTTTCAGCTCGATCTTAAATGGTCATGCTCATCTTTCTCCTCCTATGGCACACACTAACAGGCAGGCCATATTTCACCTGTTTGTAGAGCTCTAAGGAGGAGTCACTCACTCTAAACGTTTTTGGTTTTATTCAATGGGAAAGAGTAAGCATTTTTAAGATATTATTTTTCTGACCTATTTTGGATGTTCATAGATCAAATACTACTCAAGGTGTTCTTATTTCACCCCATGGACACAACAGGATCCAGGAAGATCAGCTCTGCTATAGATGTCTAAGATTTGTTTTGAAGGAGGGCACTGGAGAACTCAATAGACACATGTAAAATAAGACTTCTTTATTAAAGCCACAGCTCCTGCAAGTTTTTATGATAGGACAGACATCTGCCTTATTAAAAAACAAGGAGGGATGACTATTTCCCAGATCACCATTCAAACCCCACAGTCCCCCCCTAACCACAAGGAAAATCAAGCCTGTAACCACCAACAAAGCATGTTTTGCATCCAGCTCAGATATGGACTGTTTCTGTGCTCAAAAAACCCAACACTATGCCTAGAATATCATTTATAGGATTGTATGTTTCTTGTTGGACTCTTTGAACAACATTAAAACCACTGTCAACAGCCAGTTTTTAGCCAGATTTGACTAAAGACAGTGAAAATTTGGCCACAGCTGTGTGAATTATGGGTCCATAGTTTGTTTCCTAATGAAAAGACAAAAACATGCTTGATCATAGCACCTGCTTCTTGCTGTCACGGGCATTTTGTAAAGGTTTATAGGAGTTCTGTACAGAAATCAACAATGCGTGTCATACCTGGGAGGACATTCTCACTACACTTCCCAAAACTGACTCCTGTCCAGTCTGGTCACGTGCAACAGCACTGAGCTCAGTGAAAGGTTGCTGATGCTCACTAGCAATAGTGTTTTAGAAGATGCACTTGGAACTTAGTGAACCCATTTCACTCAAGAATGTAACCTTGCCTTCCTCTGCACCTCAGTCTCCTTCAGGTCTAGGAACAAACATAATGGTTAACTCTGATGTGAAGAGTAAGTAACTATTCTCATGGGGCCAAAACTGGAATCCATATCACCAGGAAGATCAAAATACGGATACTCCTGTTTTCCTGAGAGAGGGAGCTAACACAATACTCACGGAGAATGTTAAGCCAGGAACATTAAGCCTTTGAATGAAAGGCAGTTGTTCTGAATCCCCTAACACTGGGCTCTACCGCAGTGCTGGCTGCCCTGCTCAGTGGGAAGGAAGTGAAAGACCAAAGAAAAGCAAGTATAGTAGTGCTTTTTGATCCTGGAGTGATTGTAGTAATTGTAATCTTTTATATCTAGCTGCTCTTCACAGTAAATTAATGAAAATGATATCAAGACATAATAATTTGCTAAACATCCAGAGGGAAAAGGAAACCCAAATAGTAGGCAGCATAGATTTAAAATTAGTGTTTCCTTTTATTTTAAAACACACACTATTACCAATGGATAAAATCTTAAAAGAGAAATAATTCAGTATGCCAGAATAGGGCCACTGTGATGTGGTTTGAAAACTGGCTGAAGGTTCATAACCAAAGGCTAATTCTCATGTAAATGTAATGAGTTCTGCCCTGTGAGGCAATGCATGAATCAGTGTATTAAAGTGGAATATTTTTTAGTACTTACAAATAATCTGAAAGAAGAAATAAACAGTTCAGGAATGAAATCACCAGCTGCTAACAGAACTGGAGAAACATGAAGAAACAATGAAAACAGCAGAATATTGCAAATGGAAAGAAACCTGCAATTAAAAAGTGTAAGAGGCTGATGTTTAATTTGGGAAAAAAATGACAACTTGTTGCCTGTGGAAAATACTTACTTGGCTCACACTCATTCAGCAAGGTGGAGTCCAAGTGCAGATGAGAATACAGAGGAAGAGCGGATGAGTGCCATAAACACGCACAACCCAAGCTCTCATTTCACACTTCTTTGTACAGGAAGCAGGTACCGCTGTCCTCCTGAGAAATCAGCCCTACAGCACAGCATCACGGACCAGAGGGCAGGAGTCTGCACGTGTGTGAGCCCAGCACACGGGAAACAGGCTTCCACATCCTGGCATTGCTGTGCCAGGAGGAGGCAGGCATAGGGGGACCGAGCATGGACACACAATATGGTCCCAAGTGGTTGAGTCTCCCCGATGTCAGGTGTCTGGGAGGGCATTCTCAGGTGACAGTGAGCCAACAGGGCTGCCCTGCCCAGAGCTGGCATCAGTGGGTTTGCTAGGGCTCCACATGTGTGGCCCCAGCCCTTAGGGCTTTGGGTGGCCCAAAAGGTGATGCTGTGTTGGATGGAAGACAGGGTGAGAGAGATGGGGCCAGTTCATTCCCTGGCAAGAACAGGATGGACAGAGACGATTGTGTCCAGGAGGCAAGAGAGCATGATCTATGAGGAAAATTCTTGCACTGGATGGAAAATCTGTCAAGAAATAAGCAGGACAAGTAAACATGGATGAGAACAACCTGAAAATGCTTAAAGGATGTAAAAATCTGAAAGGTAAGAGTTTATGGCCCATTTTCCACAAAGGATTCAGCCTTCTTTTGCTATTTACGTCTGCCTGTGACTAGTACTTGCAAAGAAATGAGAGCTGAGACCTTCTGAAAATCAGTTACATAAACATAATGAGAAATTGAAACAGGAATTAAATCCATGCTGAATCTCAAAAAAAGACACTCTGGTGCTGTGAAGCTGTGGAATGGTATCCTGAGGCATGTTTCTTCACTTGGGCCTTTCCAAACTGGACTGAAGAAAGCATTAGCACTAGTCCTGCAAAGAATCCATGCTTCTGTGGGTAAAGAGGCAAACTGCTTGCACCAGCAGGTGTTTTCCTCGTCAGCGTCAAACTTAATTACACAGCACAGGTTCACTTTTGAGCATGTTACAGGGAAAGAACATTTTGAGCCCAAACCCATAGTTTCCCAGCCTCCCAGAGCTCTCACCCATTTGCAAACAATTGCGAAGGTGGAAGAATTCAGGGAACAGATGTAGCCTGCCCCCCTAGTCCCATCTGTTCACATCAGAGAACCACCACGCAATCTGGCAGGGAGAGCTCTCTCTGCTCAAGATAAACGCTGGCCTGGGCTGAGAGGGGAGCGGGAAGGGGGGGTGAGGGAGGGGCAGTTGTTGCGGGTCAGATCCGAGAGGCACTGCCCGTGCTGCGTGGGAAGCTTGCACAGCATCTGCCAGTACCATGTCTGGCTCAAGTCAGAGCAAAATCCTTCAGCAAAGTCTGTCAAAACACAAAGAACTTGCCTGAAGCTTTTTGCAGCCCCCTGAGCACACATCTTCCCACGAACACCACTGCGGCGAGGAAATGTCTCTCGCTCCAGCCAGCCAGAGGAGGCTTGTGAATTTGGAGATGTAGGCATGAGAGGATGTGTCAAATACACAGTGTTGAAGGGAAGACTGAAGTAAATGGGTGTTCAGAGGTGCAGGCATGAAAGGCAGGGGAATATGGCCTGCAAAGCATTTGTATATTTGCTTTCCTGCACAGCAAATCATTAACAGCAGTGCTGCACACCCTTGACTGGGACAAAATCCCTGTGATTTGGGGGCCTCAGTGATATAGGCTTAGATCCTGTGTGTCCAGCAGTCCCTGCTTCTTCTCTTGAAGCCGGACTCAAGGCATGGCCTGCTTACCCTTCCCTTCTTCATCACCAGCTCATCCTCCAGCCTTTCTGCTCATCTAGAGCTGCTCCACACCACTTAGGGAGCACACAAGGCAGTGGCGAGGTGATGGAGAGGTGGTATGAGAGCCACAGGCACTGGGCAGAGAGCAGAGTTCAGCTGCCAGTTCACACTCCTCCCAAGCCTCCTCCTTCTGTGTCTGTGGAAGGAGGCTGACATGACTTTTCTCCTTTTCAAGGGTGTTGCAAAGATCTAGATCCATGAAGCATTCAGCTAGTGCACTTTCAGGCAAGTATCTAGGCTGTAACATAGCCTCAGCACTGCCCTAACTCAGCCATCCTCCAGTTCTCCCTATGACGAAAGTAGTGTAAAAACAGCACAAAACCAAGGTACAGCAATAAAATTATGAGAAAAGTACACAGCCTGCTTCTAAGTAAATAGGGAGATATAACATCAATGAAAAACAGCAAAGCTCTTCCTCCCCCACTGTTGGCTTAATTCAGCACTTCAGATGTGAGATTGCAAAATATTAATGGGAAAAGGCAAAGCCATAATGCTTTTCTACTGATAGCTGAGGTGCAAACTATTTAAAATCATTTTCTCTTTTTTTTTAATAGATGTTCTTGTGGTGGTGTTTGGGGGTGCTTAATATCCTCTGGGAAAGATAAACATCAGTGATTATTTTAGGCCTGTATGACCTTGCTGAGGAGTAACATGACTCCTTGTAGGGCTAAGAGCAGACTTGGCAGAGCCCAGTTGTAAGGAAGTCTTCTATTGTGCAGACTTGCTTTGCCTGTGAAGCAATATGTTTTTTTGTCTTGCAGAGTTGAGCTCAGAGAAAAGGCTCAACCTGCACCTAATTCTAGGAGAAAATGACAGACTCATTTTCAGAAAATCAAGCAGGATCACAGGAGGAAGTAATAACTGGCCTTTGGAGCTGAACACTTTAAAATCCTGGTCTCGATTCACCTTCACAATGGCAAAGGAAGAAGATCGCAAATGACAGTGGAAAACAAGGCACATTCTGTTCCGTTTCAATCAGTTTTTGATTTATGACAGATTTCACTAAATGTTAAAAAAAAGTGCCCACTCTAACATGTCCAGCCATGTTTTCATTTAAACTAACAAAGCAGTGTTTCAAATTTCTGACCACGTCTTGGTTGGCCAACAGCAGACCCTCTTTCCTGAACAAAATGATTTGTTGTAGCAGAGTGGAGTAAGCCACAACAGCTGTAAATCTGCGTTTGCTTCCCTGCACAGCCCTGCTGCACCTGCAGATGAACTTTCAGTTCTGAATTTGAAACAAGCAGCCCTCCCAATAAATGAATTTATTAGCTGTCACATGTCCAGACTTCTGCAGGGCACTTTAGTCACGGATGGAGTTATGAACAAGGGACATGTTATAATCAAAGCAGCAGAATGCAATTATTTTTAATGCTGCTTCCACCTAGTCCATCACTCCTTTTAAGTCCTCTACAATTTTGCCAGGGAAGCCCAGGGCACTGTAGTGGTCTGATCTTTTCTCCTTCCCCTCTCCTCTCCCACTCACATACAGCTGTGTGTGCCATGCACACTTGCACTATGTGGCATGTGGCTGCAGTCCTATGCAGCATCTCTTGCCCCTTTCCCCTCAGCCAGCTGCTGCACCCAGCCCTTAACAAAAAGTAACACATTTGGGGTAAACGAGTGTGGCTCTGAGTGATCCTAACCGAGCCAAGCTTTCAGCACAGCTCAAAATCCTTTCTAGATTAAATGTAAGATTATGCTTTTGGATTGATGGCCTATTTTAAAATGGCATAAAAGAAATGCAGGACTGCTGTTGCCGTCCCTGAATTCAGCAGTCTCTGCAATACCCTGAGTGAAGAATTTGGCAGGATCCAAAGAGCTTCAGTTTACCTACAGGTCAACCTCTAAGAAGTAGCACTTCCAAATAGCACAAGGAAGTTCCCAGGCATCCACAAACTTCATAACATCCACATCACAAGCTTATCTTTACTATCTCCTCCTCATTAGAGTAAATTAGGTATTATCAAGTAGGCCGAAAATCTGCCTTGGTCAGCTTGATGAGGTGTAGGAGAAGGAAGGTGCCCTCTTGCAGCTGTGTTGATGTGTAGCATGAGCTATTCTGCCTCCATAGAGCTTCTGCCTGGCTGAGACAGAGGTAAAGAAACACCATAGGAATTCACAGCCCTTGCGTAAGTTTGTAGTAGCCATGTGAAGCAGCAGGGCTCCATTAGTGGGAGGCTGGGGAGCACGGGTGTCTCCTCATCCCTCTTTTCCACAGGCTGTCCACACTATTACCAGCGCCCTTGATTAGTCCCTCTAATTAGTCTCTGCCTAACCATGGCCTTTCCTTCTCATTTGGCTAGCCTGAAATGCTGCTAGCTGGTAAAAGTTATGACTTTAGTGAGAAGACACCACTAAGCCAAGTGGAGGGTACTTCACTGTGTACAGGGAGGCTTTGTGCACCACTGCCTAATATAAAAAGGCATCAGGACGAGGATGCAGTCAGGTTTGAGGTGAGTTTACAGCTTCACTCCAGCTTCCTCTCTGCCCACTGCCCTGTAGCTCAGACAAGCCAAATGCAAACAGAGCAAATCCCCCGGGGCCAGAGGAAGGAGTGTGCAGAGGTTTCCTTCCCTTTTCTTCCCACCTCACCCCAGTTCTGCCAGTTTAACTTCCCTGATACTTGTAGAAGAACATAAGCACCATTGACACCCATATCTGAGGGCCTGAAAATGTTATAAAATAACATAGCAAGACCTGCTGTAGGACATATCCTTAGCTGGGTCTCGCTCAATAGTATTAAGACCATTTTTGCCTCAGGGGAGGAAAATAAAACAGGAACTCCGGAAGCTGAGTTCCCAGATTTCTCTGACACCACAGCATGCATGACCCCAGAAAATTGTTGCTGCAGTTTACACCAGCCAGCTCCTCTCTGGTTAGTGGAAAAAAACTGAGAAACGTTAGGATCCTTAAAAAAGGAAACTTCAGTAGTTCCTCAGATGGAGCAGCATACAAAATAACACGCATTTTCAAGACATGGCTCAGTTTAAGGATGACTCCCTGAATGATAAACAACTTTGTGGATACTTTAGCTGTGCACTCAGCAGTAGCTTTTCCTTTGGAAAAACAGTGGTAGAACTGGGTCCAAGCGTCATTAAGAAGCCCAGCCTGCATGCTCATCAACTATTCAAAACAATTCCTTCATTTCATAAGACCTCACTGCTTTTGGATTTATCTGCATCTGTTGTCCTCTTGGCTTTGTTGCCGAAAAGACTTGGAACAAATTATCTCCTGAGTAAACCGGTGTGTTGTCAGCTGCTGTCAGTAGTCCTGCACCAGTTTGCACCAGTGGCAAATCTGGCCCCAGCCGCACGAGAATCAGGAAACTGAGGTTACAGAAAGGGTTTTTTGTACTACAGGAATGAATGACAGCGCAGTTTCAGTTTCCTGTGTGACTACATTTCTCGCATCCCTCACTTTTGGTCTTTCTCACACACTGCATCCCAAGCACAGCATGCTGTGAGGAAAGATTAAAGATGTTGCAGATCTCATTATTCTGGAGTGTCCCTGAACATGTAGCTACTACAGCTCTGTGGGGAGGACAGAAATTTCCATACTGAACCAGTAATGTCACAGAAATAAGTAAGAAAAAAAATGGCAGGATAAAAGCAACTCTTTTGAGCAGACGTTTAGCTTTAAAGCAGCAACCCTTCATCTCCGTGGGTAAGTCCTCTGCTGGTGTAAGCTGCCACAGTTTCATCAAGCCATATTATTTACACTAGTTGATTTGTTCTGCTGTATTTGGAACATGAAGTTAGTCTACTTTGTGTTGTAACTTCTTGAGATATCACAGCCACCAAGTAACTGGATAATCATTTCCTAAGACAAATCCTGTTAAATGCAATGAGATAGAGAAAAGAGGCAACGGCTTCACTGAAAAACTGTGGGTGGATTCTGTGGTAATACCTAACCTTTAGACCTTACCTAGATCACAGTGAAACCAAAAGAACCTTCTGTCACCCCCCATGTTGGTAAGATCTGTTCCCAGCTTCTCAGCTGGAGCTCCCAGGTCAACCACAGAACACTGCAAGCCAGCCTAACATCAGAGACTGTGATGGTGCCCAGGCAGTTTTTTACCTTTGTAAGTAAACAGGTGGTGATGCTGTTGGCTGCAGTTCATGGGAGTCTCATATGGTGTCTTGGGGTGACTTTATGCTGTTGTATCCCTTATCACCGCTCTATGCCCAGACATGATTCCTGTGCCTTTCTGTGCCTTTAAACTGAGACCGAGAGAGAGGAGAGAAAAAAAACTAAACAAATTTTTCAAAAACTGTCTGTACTTCAAGGACACTGCGATTAGCTACTGCTGCTTCTAGAGGAGCAAAAGGAACACCTTTCCTACTCTTCCTTTCTCAACTAGCTTTATTTCAGCTCTACTTCTTCAGAGAGAGAAAGACGGAAAGTGTTTTTTTCTGAGACTTTTGGCTTTTCCCTTCTTCTCTTCTGAACGGTTTCGCCATCAGAACACCAGAACTCACTGAGAAAATTTCCACCTTAGGCCCAGAGGGGGCCCAGACTGGACCCAAGCTCCGAAGAGGAGAAGAGAAACCACACCCACCGCAGGACTCTTAAAATCTTTCAAATTTCCTTTCCATACCGAGAGGTTTTATTATTTAACATTATTATTCTTTACCTATGTGTTTGTTAAATAAATAGTTTTTATTTTCTCTTTCACATTCCTCCGAGGAAAATCTTTTCTTCCTGAATCTGGTGGGGGGAGGGGCGGCTGTGCCCTGCCTTCCACTGAGGCGAAAACGTTCCTTTTGAACGTTTTCCCTAAATTTAGCCCAAACCACCACACATGGTCAGAGGTTTTGCAGGATTCACCTCCTGAGTATCATCACAGGAGGACTGCAAGAGTTTGTCACTGACTCATGCAGAGTCAAGACTTCCCTGTGTGTTCCCTGGCCAACCCCTATGGGAAATAATTTTTCTTTCTTCTGTTCTTTTAGAAATCAGAGCTTTGCTAGATGACAATTTATGATGGAAATTTAGAACATCGCTCCCTGAGAAGTGTATGCTAAAATAGGACTCCTAGATGCATCTATTGTAACACCGAACATCAGGCAGAAAATTCTAATTAAAAAAGAAAATCAGAAAATTACCAAAATCCTGCTATTTCCCACCTTCTCAAATACATTTCAGGAAGAGGCATTTGCCTCTATCTCAATTAAATACAACACAAGAACATGTCATGGCAGCCAGGGTGGTAGTGAATGGTCAGTTACAACATATTATACTATGCAGTGGGGTTTTAATACTTCGGAATACCCTTGACATCCTACACCTGGTTTCTGTACACTCAGAGGGAGAGTGGTGAGAAGGCAGTAGCTAACCAGGGATTCAGGCAGGGTCTAGTCTCCTGGATGAGCCCTGTGGCCCCAGTTACTCATTCTCTAATGTGGGAGTAATGGAACTGGCTGCTTTTGTAAATTGCTTTGAGATCTGCCCATAGAAAGTGATTTGTAGAAAGCATGCATAGCTTTTAATTCCACCTCCAGGGAATAATGGCACTACTCAGAGTATGGGAAGCTCAGTATGAAGATAGCTTTCTGCTGGACCTAGGCCTTGATTAATTTTTTTCCCTGTTTACGCTATGTATTTACTTTTTGCACTTCATTCAGAATAGATAATGAAAACAGTATAGTCTGCTTCCACTTTTGTTTCTGGAACAGATCAAAGACTTTAATGGACTCGGACTCAGCAGAACTCCAAGTGCTCCTTTCTGTGCAGATACAGCCAATTAAATGGCTCTGTTCACTTCCAGGAGGATTACTTGAGATTTTATTATTTGCGCTGCTCTGAATTTAGTCCTTAGAAGAGAGTGGACACATTCTGCCAAAAAAAAGAAAAAAAAAAGTGGAAAATAGCAAAGGATTTTTTCTGCATCTCTGTACTTAATGCAATCAGCCTTAGCAAAGTGCACTGCACTCCTCCTTGTTAAAGCAGTCCTGTCCTTTTCTTTTTTTCCCTGCCTTGGAAGTGCTACAGAGGGATAAAGTTCTGCATGGCTCACTCACTCTCACAGTTGTAATAAGTCAGAGCAGGCTGGCTCCCTGCCCAACAAAACACAAACTCCCCTGAAGTCTCCAGCTTTTCCATGGCAACACCACAGTCATCAACACAGCAAACAATTGCTCCAACCCCTTCTACTTCTCCCCTCATAGCACAGGGAAGGATAGCATTGCACTCAGCCCATGGACCTGTGCTAATTATCGGGCATGAAAGGAGATAGTGATGGAGATCATGTAACCCTCTGCGTGGAGCTTTACGTGAGATCAAAGGAAAGAAAGGGCACGGAAACACTTAACATTTCTCACTGTACTTTGCTTAAATTAAAAGATTGTTGCTCCATGTTCAAGACATGAAACACCAAAAAGAGTAAGCAAACTGAGACTGAATGGGGGTGCAAACAGCACTACAAAGCAAGAGTCTAGCCTTGAGTAGAGCCCCTCAGCCCGATAGAACCACCTGTCACTCTAAGGTGTCTAATGGATCCTTGCCATGGTTATTGATGTGTCGGGCCAGTGCCTGGCTTTCAGGGAATAATAGCAGAATGATGGTCCTGCAAATAGGATTGTTCCCCAGCTCTGCTGTGAGTAGTGCTGCTCAAGATCTCTACGGAGCAGGGAGCAATTACAGTGCTGGGGCCCTGATCTGTCGCTGCTTTGCACTGGCATCCTTCACACCTGTCCAAATAAAAACCAACACCAGGACTGAACACCACCATCCTCATCTGGTAGCATTTTACTCACACTTCGCATAGGTATATAAGACCTCACAAGCTGCAAGGCTATAGAAAATTAGGCCCAAAAGGCCCCAAAGTATCTTATTTAAACTGAGAGCTAGTGGTTTTCAAGATGTGGTCTGCAGACCCATGAGGGTCTGAGGACTACTTCTGAAGGGTCTGTGAAAGCTAAGCAAGAAAAGCAAGTCAATTGCCACGAGGCTTAAATTAGTTGTAAATGAACCTTCATATGTATTTGAAAACTTTTAGAGGATCTGTAGTTTATAAAAGATTGACAGGTATGTCCATAGACTTTATACTGCCCTGTAGACATGGTAAGAACCTCCTCTGTGTAAGAAAAGCTACCCTGTTTTTTGATTATTTGAGGGTGTGACAGCATGGATAAGCATATGGGCAGTTCTCTGCCACTAAACCTCAGCAGTGTAAACTCAAGAATGGATATAGTTTTCCTGGCATAAGCAATATTGGGATTTCTTTGGACTCAGATTTCTCTTGTTTAGCTTTAAGGCCCTCGTTAAAGTAAAAAAATGTTTGTAGCCTGGAAATACCATAGGCCAACTTGCTCCTTGTGGACAAAGTAATTTTTAAAGTTAATTGGCCCCAAAACAGCCATTTCCAATTCAAATCCTGATGCAAAAGAATGTTCTTCAGGCTTTATAAAATTATATAATTATTTTCATAAGATTTGAGAAAATTATTTATTTGGAAAAAGTTCAAAATGTAATACTTTTGAAATAATACTCCCAGTATTCAAGCTTAGAGGTAGGCTGAGGTAGCCCCGTGCTTTCAGTGTGCCTGGCTTGGAGTAAACCCGTGTGAAGGTGTGAACCTCTGCCACAGGACAAGTGACCTGAGGGTGTCAGTCCCCACTGCAAAATCCTGCCACCATTAGTCTTTCTTCACTGACACACGTGTGACTGAGGCACTGCGGGAACACAGGCCCTTGTACAGAGCTCTGCAGCTTGTCTTGGTCCAGTACAACCTGTGGGAGAATTCATCCTTCCTTTGGGGTGGATGGTACAAACAAGGATTCTAGTGGACTAACAGCACCTCAGTTACACGTGTTTCAGTTCAAGTTAGTGCAGAACCTCTCTAAACCATACCCCCAGGCAGAATAATTTGTTCAAACTTACATTAGAGACATTTTTGGTGTGGATGGCTTAAGAAAGAGGATGAGCTTTCTACGTGATAGACATACATATAGCTCAGGCAGGATTTGTTGCAACCACCACAAATCTTGATATCCTAAGTAACACTGAGCTGAACTCTCATTGGCAAGAGAAGTACTTCAGTTGATACCCACAGTGTGATGAGGTCCTAATGATGGTATGTTCCATGTCATTTTAAGATTGCTTCACCCAGGCCACTGGGTTACACCTGCACAGTACAGGCCAAAATGTAACCCGCTGGTCAGTGTGTGTTATGCATCCATTTCTGTGGCTCATCCACACAGGAAATGTGTGCTCAGCTACTACCCTAAAAGAGCTGGTTCATCAGCCCACACTATGATAGCTCATAAGTTTAATTCTAGAGGTCCCTGACCTCTAGAATTTGGTGGTGGTGAAAACAGTGGTTAGCATGCGAGTCCCTGTGTGTTAACATGAAATAGGACACAAAAACAGAGGTTACCCTATGATTATGTACTGATGACGTGAACAAAGCCAGTCAACTCAAACCGAGTTCCTCCATGAAAATGATTTTTAATTTGATTTTTCCTTATCTTAATAACACAGCATTCCACTTTAAGGTTGGGCCCAGTCCTTTTCTCTTCAGTGGCAACATGAACACTTGTCTTCTGTATGAACAGGCTCACTAGCACAACCCCAGTTGTGTACTGAGACACAACAACAAAACTTCCTCCTGGGGCTCTGTGATGCACTGCCACAGCAGTCTCAAAACCTACAGACCCAGAAAAGCAATCTAGAGCTTTGCATTAGTCTGCCTCAACTGTGATAAGATTCCTTTCAATAGGCTGTGGAGCCTTAGGATGAAGGTGACATTCCCTCAGTCACTCCCTCATGTGCCACTGGTGATGGCTGCAGATGTGTGTCAGGATGTGAGCCCCATGGGGCAGCCTCAGCTGGAGGAGGTCAGACTGGTTTCCAGTGAGACCAGTAAAGCAAAGATCAAATGGCTTATTAACCAGAGGTGAAATTACAGCCTTGTTGCTATCAGTACTGATTCTCTTCTTTCTCTCACTGGTGTTAATCAGAAGGAAGTAATGAGATCGGGTATAAAACTGAAGGGTCCTGCCCTAGCCAAGAGTCTACATGTTCACTTTCTGTTTTGCACCCAGCCACTCAAGTGCCTTTCTTCATGCAAAGCCTTTCTCTGTCGGTAGATCAAACCTTTTCCATCTGCAATACCAGGTACTCATTCCCCTCATAGACAGATAGGGTGAAAGCTCTCAACCATCTGCCTAGTGTTCCGTGTAAGCCAAGGAATCACTTAGCCCACACTGGGAAAGCAAATGTGAAGCCCTTCATATCACCATCCTACACTATGGTTCATCCCTGCCCAATCAGAAGTGTCCCTTGCCATTAGCCACAGCAGCCCCAGGTACCAGTTGCTCTGGTTTGCACGCCTGCACCCCTCACCACATTGGTGTGCTGTCTTCTGCTGGCTGACAGCCTTTAGACACACCAGTGGGCACCATCACCACTGCAGGCTGAAAATGCTCCAATAGGAACAAAACACTCCACCCTAATTTTACTTCAGCTTTTTCAGGACTGTTTTCATGAATAAGCAGACCTCTTTCTGCCTGCCGTGAGTGGGAAAGGCACTCATTGTGTCTCCTGCTAAGCAGCCCATCCTAGCTGCTGCAGGAAGACTTGGCACCACCACATCCTTAAGCTGTCTAAGAGGCAGGAAGCTTTGCACATTGGTTCATGTAGGGTCACTATTTCTCATGCTGTGTCCTAGAAATACAGTCCTCTGTCTGAAAGAGCCTAAGGGCTTTAATGGGCCCTCATAAGCACCTCTGGGTGCCTCCCTGCCCTGCTTGGTTTGGGAACTACTTGTGTGAACGGTGCATCTTTCTTTTCACTTGAGTTCCTCACTGGAACAGGTTGCCCAGAGAGGTTGTGGAGTCCCTCTCACTGGAGAAATTCAAGAAGCATCTGGATGCAATCCTGTGCCCTAGGATACACAATCCTGTGTGTAGGGACAATCCTGCTTGAGCAGGGAGGTTGGATCAGATGACCCACTGTGGTCCGTTTTAACCTTACCCATTTTGGGCTTCTGAGTTTCTGCTGGAGGATAACTAGACAGCCCTTTGCCTCAGTAACTGTTATGTAAAGGGAATTGCTGGAAAGGTTTCTGTGATGCAAGGGCAGACAGAAAAATGAAAGGGGGAAGCAGTGAGGAGGAGGGTTGATTAACTGGACCATCCCAACGATGGGTTACTGAGCAGTGCCACCAGTAAAACTAACTGAAAATAAACACTGACTGTGGCTGTAGCTCATTCCCATCAAGGAAACCAAATGAAATTTGAAGGTGTAGAAACTGCAGGACCTCTTCAGAAAAATGGTCTCATTAATAATATTTCTGAGTGGTGATCAGAGGTATCCACAGCTCTGTGTTTGAATTTGGAGAAACTCTTCTAAGTCACAGGAAGATTTTGAACAATCCATTTCTGTGCTACAGTATCTCAGTCACCCACACCAAGTGTCTGCAACCAGGTCCTCACCACCTCAAAGTCAGTGGGGTGGGAGGAGGACAAGAAGGTCTGCTGTTTGCAATGCTTGTTGCCTAACACGAGAGCTTGTAGAGCTCTTTTAACCTTTGCTCAACATTATGTCTCATGCCTCTCTGCCTCATGCTTTTACCAAGGCCCCAAACCCCTTCCTGTCATTCCTTGATAAAAGGATAATAAATGCAGTAAAGATTCTAATGTGTTAGATTAGATTAGATTAGATTAGGTAAGAGATGGTTACAAGGGGCCAGCAGAGTTATTCGTGCAGGACTTAAATGTCTCTGGCTGTAAGCACCTTTGTATTGCTTTCAAGTCCATTGCTCCTGTAATATCACACCTTTGCAGACCATTTCAGAAGAAGCCAGGTCCTAACATGCAGCTCATTGCCCCTGTGGGAGGCCATGGCTCTGGCCTCACCTATAAAGCACTCACATTAAGTTGGTGGCCACACAACCTTCAAAGGGCACTCACAGTGAGGTTGGTAAGGCAGGAAAAGGTGATGGCTAAAGGGGGATTAAGTGTTGAGGGAGAAAACCTGTTCTGAGGAGACAAAGCATATCAAGAGGCAGAAAAGCACAAGTTTTAGATGTGCAAGTGTTTTGTAATAGGCCTCGTAATACAGGAGATCTGGCGACTGGCTCCTGTTGCACTGCTGGAGTGGAGTTGGTCAAATTGGATCAGTGGGGTTTCTTCCACGGAAAATGACGAAAAATCATTTTACTACTCCTTGAAAGAATGGCTATCCTGCTCTGCATCAATTAGCTTTCCTCGTCCCAGGGTAATTTTTTCAAGCTTCCTTTTCTTACATGTTTTAGGATTGTACAGAGCTAGACTCTTGAGCACTGACAGGAAAATTTCACTCTCTTCCTTTGCCCTTCAGCTCTTCTTCTTCCTTCAGCTCCTAGCGCTGGCTTCTTAACACCACACTGAGATCAGTGGTTACCACGTGTGCTGGGAAGTCCAGGCATCCCACCACCCTGCAAGGATCATGAGAAACAGTGAGCCTGAGAGACAGAGTTTCAGCCTTAATTCTGGATTTCCCAGCTGGGACCTGTGTGTGGTATGCCTAGAGTCCTTTACAGGTAAAGCCCTTTTCAATAAATTACTGCCCTTAATTTTTTAAAATACGTTTTCGGTAATATATATCTATAGAACGAAAAGCCAAAACAGAGAGAAAGCAGAAAGAGTGACAGATCAGAAGGCAATGATAATAACTCAGCCTTCTCTGAAGTCCCAACACTTACATCACTGGCAAGAAAAGAGCCTGGACTGTCTCTCACTAGCACAATTCAGGATTTTTCCTAGACCACACATACTAGCAAGGAAGGAAATGGGCCTTTTACCTTTGTTCTCTAGTACTTCTAACTGTTCGAGTAACAAGAAGGCCTGTCTTTATACAAGGCATTTAAAATAATGTTTTCACTGTACAGCAAACCAAAATTTCAAGTTAGTACTACAAGCATAATTTCAGAAAGTAAATAGGTAACTACTTCTTAGGTAAATACAAAGAATACTTTGTCCTCTAGCACTGATGGATGACTCATTGACTGATGCACTGATGTCACATGTCGGCATGTTTTTTTCAGCCATGGCTCCAGTCTGTATTCTTGACTCAAGCAAAATATCCTAGGGATAAATGTTCCAAAAGTCTCCAGAGATTTTAGGCTGAGATTCAAAAATACAATTAGATGTCCAGTTCTCCTTGATTTCAGTTTAGTACAGAGAAGATTTGATGCCTACATGTTTTAAGTCAAAAAAATTTGGACTCCTAGCTGTTCCCAGATTGGTCATTGGGATGCAGGAGAGGAATCCAAGAGTCCAAGGGTCCAACTCCCTGTCAAACAGAGTCATAGAAATAATGCTAACTCTGTATGAAGATTTCCTTTCTAAGACATAATTGCTTCTCATTTAGTGGCAGCTGCTTTAAATAATCTGCACTTGGGTACGCAACACACTTGGGTTATCAAACATTCAAGTGGCAAGTAGGCAGCAGCACTACCAAAATGTGTTTAGGGTTCAGAGACACTCAGAGTCCAGAGTGAGTGAAAATGTAAAAGGTGACCAGGAGAGCCTCCACATTTTCTGCCTTGCCTGCACCACCCAGCCCTATTTAAAAGTCATTAAAAATACAAGATAGTGGATGTACAACTATTCTTAAAACTTTGGTATACTCTTAGGTATTTTCTGAATCAGACCAATAAAGGTGCCTCCTCCACGATGGGGTCCACTTCAAGGAAGCAGCACTCAAACAAAAAAGTATTTAATCATATGTTTAATGTCACACATATTCTTTTGGTATTTTTCTGAACTGGAGCCTAAGCATTCACAACTGTATGCCCTGTGAGTGCTCATGGCCTGTGGTGAGGGGCCAAAGAACCTAAAAGTGCTTTGACAACTCACAGAAGGTTTTGCTCAGTGTCTTATGACAATGACACAGCACCTGTGAGCTCATCCTTTATAAAACTAATAAGAGAAGAGAATACGCTCATGGTCATTAGATTTCCCATTTAAGCAAAAAGCCAGAGACGGCTAGAGAAGCAGTATGAGGGAAGATTAGGAGAACATGTGGAAAACATGTGTTCAGCATGTCTCTCTTAGCTTGGCCCTGTGGCCTTTCCAAACTAGAAAAACAACATTACGAAGCAGCCGTGTCAGAAGCATGAAAGGAGAGATGGGAGGGCAATAACCCAGGTGAGAGGGGGTGAATGTGGAGGAGGAGAAATGGCTTATAGCTCTAGGAAGTGGAGGAGGGGAACGATAGACAAGAACTTTACTGGGGGAAGGGGGTGAGTGTGACTTCAGTGACCAAAAGTGGCAATGCAAGGCTGGGGTGAGGAGTTCCTTCTGACCTGTGTCAAAGAGCCTGTGCTTTGATGGCCGCCTGGGAGACCCAAGCACAGACAGTATGTCCTGAGAGAGGGCTGCAAGAACCACATAATGAAGTGTTGCAGTAAATAGCCCTTTTGGCACACTGGTCATCCAAAGGCTGTTACCCTTCAGAGGCATGACAGAATGAACACACATCCAGTACACTAGCAAGGGGATTACCAACCTCACTAGCCATCCTGGCTCTAGCAGCGTCCCTCAGATGTATTGTGTGTGGTGCAAATGTATGTCAAAGGCCTTACACATGGTTGGTTTATATAGAAAGTTTTAGAAGTACATGCTGTTTACTCAAGGGACTGGATTAACTTCTGCAGTGCTATTCTGGTCCACCTGTAAACACATGGACTAAAGGGCCTCATGAAAAGTAGTTACTGTGTAGTTCCATGTGGCACCTTTTAAAACCTGGATATCTTGTGTTATGGATGATGGGGGTTTGTTTTGGTTTCTAAGTACCAAAGATGACAGGATCATGCTATACAACTACTGGATACAATTTTTTTTCCCCCCGAGTTCAAAGCTATTTTTTTCCCCCAGTCCCCTAGGGCTAAAAAAGTTGTGTGTTAAACTTGCAGTGTAAACTGCTGCTGGCAATTGCCCTCATCCCAATGCCCTTGCTTAGGATGAATAGCAAGGTCTGTATGGGATTGACCAAGGGGACAAGAAGGGAGAGGACTGTGGTGCTCTCAGGCCTGCTTACACAGGAGCCTCACAGACTTCAGCCCAGGCACATCTACAGCTTCCTTAGCTGCTGAGACTGACACTGATGGCATCCTAGGAGCTCCTACATGAAGGGTGGTCATGCCTAGTCTGAGGATGGCCTTCACACTGCACCTGGGGCTGTGCTCTCAGATTCACCATCCACACACAGACAGCAGATTGTGCCTTCAGGTTGCCTCAGGACACCCCTCAAAGGACAGTCTAGACTTACCCAAAGGGATGGCTCAGAATAACTGAGCCTGGAATTAGCCATTAGCTTTGTTCTCTAAACGATGACTTTGACAGAAAGCAAGAGGATTTTGTGGTAAAGGGGGGAAAAAAAGCAGGGAGAGGGAGGAGATGGGGCCAGAGTGTGTTTGCAGCTGCTGGCCATCAAATTTCAATTCAATCAACATGACTGAGTTCCAGCTCCTGAAAAAGAGAGCTTTTGATGACATATTGACATAGCCTGAACTACAGTGGTCCAACACGCAGTGCTATAATTATAAGGATTATATTTAATTCTGCACTTGGAAATGAAGGTCTGAAACACAGTGACACTCTCTCTCTCTCTCCCTAAAAGCTAGCCAAAATATGTCCTAGGAACCATGATGGTAATACACAAAGTTGGTAGGAAAAAAGAAACGTCAGAACTCAAATCATTATAAAAGGGGATCATGTGGCTGGCAGCTCAGGTCTGCTGGGAGTTTAACAGTGAAGAGGAAAAATGAGTGTGAAAGGAAGGGCAATTGGATTTGCAGGAAAAATGGAAAGTAATTTTTAAAAGTACAGAATTAACTGGTTTAAGGAAATAAGTCAATTGATAATTAATACACTACTTACTTCTGAATTAGGATTCTTTTTGTAGCATGTCGTGGACTTCAGCCAGGCTGAGGCCTGTTTGTTGAACAAAGACCAAGCCCTGCAAATATTTCTTGACTTGCTTAATTCGACACATCTTGATTTCAGTGCAATTACCCATGTGTGCACAATTAAGCACATGCATAAGTGTTTCCGGGAACTGGGCCATGGAGGTAAGCGGCCGCATGTTGAACACCAAGTCTATCTAGCTTGGAAGGATGTCGAACCAAAAGCTTTCAGAGAAGCAGAGAGAATGCATTTCTTCAGAAAACAAAATAATTGACTATAAACTAGCATAATGATCAGAAAAAAAGCGCCTGATCCTACATTAGGCTGATGTTCCACAGTGCCACATCCACAGTATTTCCTGTAAGTGGTTTCAGGAGGGGAAAATCAGATTATAATGAAGACTGAAAAGCTCAGGTGTTGAGGTACCGTAACAGTGAGGAAAAGGGGAAAAAAAGGGAAAAATAAGGAGGGGAAGAGTAAAAGAGGGAAGAGGAAAGGAAAGGAAAGGAAAAGAAAGGAAAGGAAAGGAAAAGAAAGGAAAGGAAAGGAAAAGAAAGGAAAGGAAAGGAAAAGAAAGGAAAGGAAAGGAAAAGAAAGGAAAGGAAAGGAAAAGAAAGGAAAGGAAAGGAAAAGAAAGGAAAGGAAAGGAAAAGAAAGGAAAGGAAAGGAAAAGAAAGGAAAGGAAAGGAAAAGAAAGGAAAGGAAAGGAAAAGAAAGGAAAGGAAAGGAAAAGAAAGGAAAGGAAAGGAAAAGAAAGGAAAGGAAAGGAAAAGAAAGGAAAGGAAAGGAAAAGAAAGGAAAGGAAAGGAAAGGAACGGAACTTGGAGTGTCTGGAGATGGTTTCTAAAGCAACAGAACCCTAAATAAATGGTCTGATTTTCCAAAGTGAAAAACATAAACTGAACAGCCCATGCAGCATTTTTGCCAACTGTCACCGAGGTGGTATTTCTAAAATCTGGTGGAATGACTCATCCCAGAACAACAACTGTTGCCAACAAGGTCTTTCCTTCAGGTCTAGATATTTGAATAAGAGAGATACAAAAACAAAATAAACAGAAAAATCAGGGACAGCTTCTTGTCTTGGAGTTCAGCTCTGAAGCTTCCTGTGAAGTCGCCCACTCTCTAAGGTGCCTCCCCAACCTACCGAGTAGGAATCCATGTGATCGTCTGGGCCAAAGAAGGGATTGGCTCTGCTGGAGTAAACCCCCTGTTTTTTAAACAAAATTCTTCCTTCTGCACCCAGTCACCACCTCTCACACCATGATATGTGCAGGATGCATCCTCCTGAGACATTCTGCCCTCCACAGCAGCAAACATTACCAGGGGAAGCATGACCCTGCTGTCAGGTAGCACAGTGCTCAGGTGGTTTGAGACAGACACCCTTAAACTCTGCAGGAGCAAACCTGGACCAAAGACTACACTGTTGTGCAGTTCCTAAACACAGCCCTGTTAGCAGCAGTGAATGTTCTTCTTTGGCTAGTACAGAATGCAACAATTTCAAAGATGCTTTCTGGAGCAGTGTTGTTTTGCTGAATAATTTATGTCTCCAAGTCTTCTGAAAATGAGCAGCATACACTTCAGTGCTGCAATAACTATTCAGTGGAGACAGTGCACATTATGTTCAGTAAGCTCATTGCTTAAACACTGTTGCCATGACTGTAAGAAAGTGATTATACTATTGTTTACAAGAGTCTCTCGGTAAGTCATTACCACAGTAGCCAGAGTTTCGCCTTAAGTCAAAATTTTTGGGAAAAAAAAATATCTCACAGGTATAATTAACTTTGTGATCAAGATAATCCATTGAAAGATTTTGGAAACTGAATACATCCTACAGTGAGGAATGAAAATAAGTAGGATCACTAGTGTCTCAGGACTGTTGACTTACTGGTTTTCTGACTGTTTCCTGGGTAAATCCATTGAGAAGAAAATCCCTGCTAGCTAAATAACTGTTGTAACTCATTTTCAAGAAAGAAATCATTTATAGGGCAAACACCAATATAGGAGTTCAACTGTGATGGGTAATATTACAAAAACAAAAAACTTTGTACATAATGTAAGGGGAAAAAAAAAGACTTTAAAAATTTGACTTAGAAGAAACATTTGGGACCATGAAATGTGGCTTTTCAGTGTCCTGGATTGAAACCAATACCTAGAACACTTAGTTCTGAATCCTCTAGTGCATATACATGTACAAGAGTCCAGTGCATGACCTCTTTATCTCAATAATATGCTGATGATCAATAGTTTCCAAAACTAAGAAGCAATTCTGAAGCTGTCGGAAAGTCATCCTCATATTTCCTATGATCAGTAACAGGCCATGGAACACAAAGCAAAGACATGATTAATAGAGTGCTGGACTAGGAGTCAGGAAATCTGGGCTCCGTTCCCAGCTCTGCCACTGACCTGCTGTTTGGCCTTGGGCAAGACACTTGACCTTTCTGTGCTTCTGTTCCTCCATCCATTCTTTGTCTATCTTGTCTCTTGAGGCCCTGAGCTACGCAGGGAAGAGCACAGTTCTCACTGGGTGTTTGTATAACACCTACTCTAGGGAGGTGGCTGCAGAGATCTACAATAAAGCCAGGGTACCACCAGGATGATTCTTGCACAATAGCATGTTTTGTTTCAAAACAGAATGGCCACGATGAACCCTTTTGGGGTTTCATCTGCTAGTCCAGGATCTTACCAAATCTTTCAGCCAGCTTCAGGCTCAGGAAACAGGTAAATGGATTTGCAAGATCTACATCCTCACTTGTCAGAAGCACTTTCACATCAATTCCTAATTGGTACTAATTTCTCTCCACCTTGATTCAGCTGGGTTTGCAAGCACATAAGAATTGTAACTGAGTGACACAGATAAAAATAGCTACAGGAGCCATTTCTGAACAAAAGGAATTTCTTCAGGGAAATGCCAACACCTGTAGGTGAAATCACAGATGTGAGGTGCTTTCAAATTAAAAATAAAATAAATTATAATTTTTCAGTAAGTACACTGGAATTTTGTGTAAATTATTCAATAAAGCAATATTTCTCAGTGTTTTTCTTACCCTGAGCCAAAATTGTGAACCATCCTCCATTGCTACTCACTCAGCACCAGCTCCTTTTTTTTCTGCAGCCAAGACCACTGCCTCTTTCACAGCTCAAAGCTGTTCTAAATTGGAGCAGCACGATATAGGTAAGACCCTTTTCAGGTTTACAGATGCTGATTAAGATTTGTGGAAAACAGACCTGTCAAGAATCCCATCAGCCTCATCCTACTGCTGCTGGGAGTACCACCACTGGGAATTCATACAGGGGAATGCTGACGTGCAGACACTGGAGAGAGGTCACAGAGCAAAGACCTTCTTCTTCTTCTCTTCAGAGCAGCCAGGTGGCCAAAGCTCATCTAGGCACCATGTAGCTGATTGTGCGCCCTCTAAGGTGTAACACAGCGGTTGCTTTAATCACCTGCTTGAATTCCATGACGTGGTGGTGTCAGGTCGTTGTCATGGAGAGTTGAGCCTTCAGCAGAACCCAAGGTCCCATGTGCTAGTGAGACTGCGCCACCAGAAAAGCTAAAGCACAGAAGGGAAATAGTGGCACAGCAGGAGACATTTGCAAGACCACAGAGACACTTTCTGGCAGGGCTGGCACCTCTATGCCGGTGCTTTGTTAGCTGGAGCAGCTTGGCAGCCTCCAGCTCCTCCTACACCTCATAGGAGGGGCAATATAAATAAAGCAGTGGAGAGACCACCCTTCCCAAAGTTGTCAAAGGGACCTGGATGGAGCAGTTCTTTTCCAGTAATGAGACAGGGGTGAAGTTTCAGTTTCAGAAGGCAGCAGACTTAATAAGAAAGGCAGACTACAACTGGCCTCCGATGACAGTACCTTGGTAGAAGGGACTGTTGACAGCAGTTAGGAAGAGGAAGAAAGGCACTTTCTTAACCTGCTAACTGACTAACCTAGCTGCTGGGGCTTTTTTGGTCACTGCAACCCAACTGAACCCCACATATTCCTTCTGCAGGGAGTGTTCTTTGCAAGGGGAGAAGTACTAATAGTGATGCGAGTCAAAGATTCGGCAAAACAGCTTCTCTGACTCAGACATACCTTTCTAGGGTTCAGATTTCCCCACAGAACAGCTCGCATTTTTGCTGGAGTCACACTTTTCAAAGCAGAACAAACAGAAGCTGAGTATCACTTTGCTTTGTTGTGGTGCTATAGACGAGGGATTCAATTTGAGTACTGCAGGGGATGCAAGAACTCTCTCAGAGGACATGCCATACCAGCCCTGACGTTAATAAGCCCACGGGTTGGCCTTGGAGAGCACATCAAGTCCAGGCAGAGACATTGTTCCCTCGCTCACTGCCTACAGAAACTTTGGTGGTGGAAACCGTCTGTTAAACAGTTTCAGAATAGAGAAGGTTTTCATTAAATGCATTCAAAGCTTTAAAAGCTTTAAAGGGGGCAAGTGATTTGATGGGACAGCTAGGCCTGAAAAGGCTTCTACATACTAGCATAAATTTAACAAATTCACTTGTTGAAATCTTCATTACCTACAGCTTCTATGCAGCTTCCAGGGAGTCTTCTTGATTTTGGTTTGGAAAATGTTCTCACGGTTAAGGGGAACAAAGATTTTGAAATGGCACCCATGCCCATCCTAACCAAATGGCTCGCAGCAGGCCAGAGGGCCCATAACAGCAGATCAGTGTTTTCCACCCACACAGGCAATGTGACTTACTCATTTTACCTGACACAGCTACGTAAATTGTCATTATCAGAACACAGCTTGGCTCCTGCAGAAGCCCGAGGAGCAGTCCTTCACCTCACAAACAGAACATTGTCATTGCTTTGGCACCAAACTTTGTGTCAGTCAAAAGATTGCACTCAAGCTTTGCAGAATGGTTTGTGCTTTAATCCACCTGTCCTCACCACACCATAATGTCACTTCACCCCATAGCTGGTCACCTTATCCTGCTTGCTTGAGAGCGTTTCCGAATGTTATGTACATCCACAACCAAAAAAATGCAGGTATTTCTGCAGGGTACCCTGGCAGCCAACCAGCAAACAAAACAAAGAGCCTGGGAGATGGGTAGGTGTCAACTTGGGCAAAGATACCAGAGCACAATCGTTCCTTTTAAAATACTCAAGGATCTTTAACACTAGCACAGAGGAGGCCAAACCTTAGCAAACACAGTGTGGATCATAAAAAAAAGTCCTAAGGAAATTAATTCAGGATCTCCACATTAAATAACTGCCTAAATTGAGGTTTTACAAGTCAGTCTTGGCTCTTGGTACCAGTCAAGAAACCCTGTTTTGCACTAAGATCCTCTGGGAACTGGGACAAACCCATTGACTCTTCTAGATTTGTACAGCTGTTGATGAACGTTTAGGGGAGCAGGAGGAATTAACACATTCCCCTCTTCCCTGGATACATCACTTTTATGGGATTGTTTTCCCTTTTCTTTTTTCACCTGCGTGCAGACTACATCTGGGGAGCAGACCACTTTCACAGTCACTTTTCCAAGTACAGAAGATATTAATGTATTTAATTGTTATTCTAAATGAATTCTTACAATGATAAATTCAACACAACTGTGAGATGGATGAAAGTAGAACAAGTCACCTGTGACTGATGACAAACATCACTTAACACACTCAGAGCCACTGGGTGATGGCTGCAATGAAAGAACCTGACCAGAATAATACACTAATGCCCCTGAGACAGAGCTCCCAGCTTGCACAGAGCAAAACGAGCAGTGCTCAGCCTGTGTCGGAAGGACGATGGAATGAATTGGCTGCTGGAGACCTGAAACTGCAGTGCAAGAACTTTGGTATTACCAGTTCAGTGCTTAAGCCACTGAGGAATGCCCTCCAGAGCTAACTGTTTATATATAACATAAATAGCATAAACAGCTAAGTGCTGGAGGGCATATACATACATATAGATGTATGTATAAAGGAAAGACAGAATATTTTATCTGTTCCACTCTACACCATGAAAAGTAACAACACCATACAAATAAACAAATGTCAGCCCTTGGGAAATGCAGGAAGGCAGAAAGTACAAAAGCTTCCCTAGCTGTGTCCTGAAGAATAAATTTCTCATTCACACACACCCACATCCATTGGTCCAGCTAAAAAAATCTGATCCCCAGTCTCCAATTAGAAAATGCTGTTGCCAAAGATACTTTCTCAAAAATCAAAGTAACACTGTTAAATTAAAGCCAAACCAAACTCCTCTAAAAACTCTCTCTTCTGCCAGTTTTAAATTGTCCACTGGGAAAAGATAATTATCAAATAATAGTATCAACAGTGTCAGATAATCACTTCAACCTCTTTGATATGTTCAAGGAAACATTGTTTCAAATGTTACCAAGTGTCAAATATTTACTCTTGAGTCCAACTGTGCAAATGACCCATCCAATGCCACTAAACACTGCAGGCGCACGTATAACAAGAGCAGTGGGACCTGCAAAGCAGAGGAAACAACCCAGCTGGGTTTTGCAGACAAAGAGCATCCTGATAGCCAGAACTCCCCAGCGAGAGTTTGACTGCCTTTGCACTTATCTGTGTGGAGCTGTGGAGTTGTTTTTAACTGATGGACCTACAGCAAGGCAGGCAGAGTTTTACATTCCCCTTGGAGTCAGGTATGTGTCCAGTCTCACATGCTCAGTGCGAGACTCGCACCCATGCTCCTGTCTTGTGCTTCCCTGTGCCAGAGCTGTTACCTGCCACAACTGAAACGTGGAGCTGCCCCTTGTTCCAGGGCCCTGTGCACCTCACATCTGCTGTAAGGAATAAATCTGGAATCAGAGGAATAGTGCATTTAAGGCTTCCACTGGATTTCCTCTTGGGAATCATTCCACAGAGGATGAATTCTGCTTAGAGACTGTTCTCTTCCCATCCATTTATAATGCACAGGACAACATCTTAGTCTACCTCATCCTTCCTCTTCAAATACCCTCGGAATAACTGTAAGAACAAATTCCTTTTCCAGCTATGGCTGGAGGAAAAGCAAGACTGTTCTTCCCTGGTCCATCCCTGTCATCTGAATTTTCAAGAACGGGAACACAAAGCTGTACTACCTGGTGCATGACCCTCAGCCACTTGAGTTCATCCCACTCAGACAGTGTGTTTTTGCTTTTCCTTGTTAATATTTGCACCAGTGTTCTAAGGAGCTCTTGGTAAGGAGAAGGTGTATCCCCATGACACAGAGGCACGACTTGGAACCGATGCCTTTCTCTGATTCTTAATTAGGCAGTCCTACCAGAGCAGCAAATGAGGAATGTCTGTGTCAAGCATGGAGTAGGAGGATGTGCAGTGATACCATTACAACAATGCTGCTTCATGAGCCAGCATTCCCTCGGTGTCAAATCATGGTTCAGGGCCCCAAACATCATGCCCACTGAAGTCACACACCTTGTCAGGAGGATTACTGAATGCTAGCATGCAAAAATGATGGGGACTTTGTCAGACCTTTTGCTTCTCAAGGACACCTGCATGTGGAGTTTTCTGGGAGGTAATGCAACATGCAACATAGAGCAAGGGCTCTGCACAGCATCTCCAGCAAGCAGCAGGCTAACAGCTATTAGTGGTGTTTCAGAAACAAGGACAATCTCTCTGTGCTTAAAAGATGAAAATCTTTCAGAATTTTTTTGGGGGAGTTATTTCATTTAGCATTTCCAAACAGTTGTCTCCAGCTATTTCATAATACTAGTAACAACTAGCAAAAAAAAAAAGGGGGGGGGAGGAGGAAAAAAAACAAACAAATAAAGAAAACAAACAAACAACACAAAACAAAACCTCCCACATAGGCCTATTGCTTGATTTCAGAAAGTGAATTTTTCTGGGACATACACTATTAGGCAAAAGCCTTCTTTTTTTTTTTCTTTTCCCATAAGGCAAGTGCAAAGCATTACATTAATACACACTGGAAAAATAAGATAATGGCTTTCTTGATTGTGACGAGGAATGTAGGGAGATTTAATCTGAACACTGAGTCAGGTGGAAGCGCCTAAACTCCCCTCGGACACAATGTTATCGCATTTAACGCTTACATCATCACCCTCACGAATGATGCTGAGTAACGCAGCCCCAAACGTCGATCCACGCACCGCACAGGTGAGAAGGGAGAAACGACCACAAAGGTCCCGTTTTAGCATACGTCAGGCACTAAGAAAGACAAGTTTGATGTCTGGAGCAGAGGGAGCGATCTATTTTCAGCTGTTCGAATAGCAGCCGCGGGCCTATCAGGACGCAGGCACTCCTCTCAACGTTTCGCATGTGTGCCGAGAATTAAGAGTTGGGAGGCAGCACAGCGCAGCATACGCCTTCAAAAGCGTGGTGCACTGACTGCTTGTAATAAAGAAGCAAGAGACAAAGCTTCACCTCCTTGACATGTTCAGTGCAATTTCCAGTTGAAAAAGGTCAACGTATCATTTACAGAGAGGCAGTGCCTGGAAAACTCTCGTAACTTTGCTCCGCGAAACACTCTGGGTGACAATAACAGCCTGAGCATCGCTGCCGAGGCCGGCGCTCGGAGCTGCCCCGCAGGCGCGGGCTCTCCGCTCCGGGCAGTGCCCGCTGCCTCGGGCGTAGGCACTGTCCGAGTTCCAGGGGCACGGCAAGAACTGAGCGAGAATAGGCTCCTGAAGCCCTGGCGAACAGCATGGAGTGGGGTAGGGGGGACAATTCTGAACGCGGGCGACACTCTAGCGCTACTTTTCACCCCTGCTCGGGGTTGCGCTGAGAGCGTCGGCTGCCGGTGCCCTCTTCAGGGATGCCGCTGTCAGCGCCTTGGCAGGGCGATGGCAGAGTCGCGCGACGCGTTTTTAGGTCCACAGCGTGATGCAAAAAACACCAAACCAAACCCAAAACAACACCCCAAGCAGTCCCAAAATCCCTTCGAGGAGCACACACACGACCCTCAGCCCCCCGGCTCGGCGCCTGCCCACCGCTCCTCACACACTCGATGCCACCGCAGGGTGCAGCGCCAGGCAGGGACCACCCCGAGGCGCAGCGGGCCGAGCCCACGGACACCCCCCGGGCCCGCGGGACGGCGC
>WEIT01004755.1:1073-13910 GCA_013389985.1 Dryoscopus gambensis | reverse complement strand
CGGGGCCGGGCAGCCCCGGCCAAGGGGCGCCCGGTGAGGGGGGACGGGGGAGCTCCGCCAGGGAGCAGAACGGAAAAAAAAAAAAAATCAAAGCGAGCCGCTGCCTTCAAAATGAATCCCTGGACGAAGGAGCTCTCCCTCGGGAATGAGTGAGACTTGGCAGGTTTATTTGGTTTATTTTATTTCGGGGGAGCGGGGGGTGTTATTCCTTGAAGTGGAAATTTAAGGCATTGCCGTGGTCGGCGGCGCGGAGAAACCCCCGGCGGACCGAAAATCTCGTAGGTTAGCTGGAGTGGGTTTGTTGGGGTTTCTCTCTCTCTCTTTTTTTTTTTTTTCTTTTAGGTCTTTAGTAAATGTGCAAATAAAGAGCCGGGGAAGGAGGAGAAAGAGGAGGAGGGTCGGGTTAGTTGAGTCTTTGTGCTTTCTCGTTTCTCTCGCCCGCTCGTTGCTGGCCACTCTGCGGCGTGTGACTGTGTCCAGCCGGCTGCCGCTAAACTGTAGTTCCTCTAAAAATCAGAGACAGATCCCCCGGTCCGGAACAATGTCAGTCAGTGGACTTCCAGACCACGCTTCGCCTTCACTTAATTCAGCCACTGGATAAATCCGTATTGCTTTCAGTGCTCATCTCCCCCCTTAGTATTAAGCAGCAAGCTACGGACCCAGGCAAAGAACTCCTCTCGCGTACTTTCCCTTTTACTCCCAGACAGTGAACAGTTTCAAGTACAGTTTCAAGAAAAGCACGGAGAAGGGGAAGAGGGAAAAAAACCCCAAGCAACCCAGCCCCTCTTCAGACAGTAATTACAAACGGAGAGTTGCACTTACAAACTTCCAGCATTTTGCCCCCAGAACAGTCCAGCAGCCACTTTTTCTTTGTGTTTTTGTATATTCCATGCCCGCGCCGGCGGGCGGGTGTTTGCCGGTGGGCTGTCGGCGCTGCCGGTGCCGGNGGAGCCTCCCAGCGGCCGCCGAGGGGAGTCGGGCCGCTGCCGCTCCCCGGGAGGTATGTGCATGGGAGGAAGCCAAGGAAATCCCCGCTCCCCTCCTCGCCCTGTACCTGGGTGCCGGGCCGGGCGCGGAGCAGCTGCCGAGGAGCGCAGCCTCCCGCGCTCTCCCTCCTCCCCCGGTGGCGAGACCTTCAGGCGAGTACGAGGGAGTTCTCAAATAAATCACGGCGCTGCGCTCCTCTACCAGCTGGATTTCTCTCGAACAGACGGTATAAAAACAAGCAGTGCGTTCTAGGGCGCTCGCGTGCACGACGGGACGAGTGAACGACGCGAGGTCAGGCTCGGGATGTGGGAGCTCCGCGCGCTGACAGGAGCTTCTTGGGTGTCCGGGGCAAGTCACGTAGCGCCTGCACTGTGGTTCCTCCCCGGGAAAGCCGCAGGCTTAGTGCTCCTCTCGCCCGGCTCCTCTGTTTAGAGCAGGGCAATTTTAGACTGCGAGATCTGGCCTCTGGAACTGGCCTTGCTGCAACTGGCAGCCGTCAGGTTCTGCGTTCTGTTGTAGGTGAGCTGTAAAGGAGGATGCAGAAATAGCTGGGAGCTGGCCGGCTTTATTAAAGCAATATGCTGTTGTACTACTGTGGCTGCATTAGCCAAATTCCCAAATACCTCTGGGAATAAAAATGGCCCCCAAGCATGCAGAGACACATCCCTGATGGGAAACCTCTAAGGTCTTTGGGGACTGTAAGGCCCTTGAGTACATGGACGCATTATCTCCTTCAGTTCTGCAATGGGTCCAGTCAGAAAAATACACAAATTTCATTCCAGCATACTGACAGCATTAAGCTGAGGATGAGGAGTAGCTGAAAATAACCCTCTCAGGTGGTTTTATCCCCTTCCAAGGTCACACAAATGAATACTTCAAATGCCAGTGATGAAGTGACACATTCCTGGAAAATCCCCCAGAATATAAAAGATATGCAGCATTAGACATACGGGAAATATAAAAGCCCCCACTTTCATGACCCTCACCTCCTTCACGTGGCAACAAACATGAGGGTTTGTTGCAACACGTGGGTTTCCAGGTTCTGGCTCGGTGAGCACCAGCCAGAACCTCCAGTGCGTTCAGACCCATGTTTGTCTCAGCAAATACTTTGAGACTTTGCTGAGGGATAAGGTCTGGGGGAGAGGGTATGGGGTTGTGCTGCTTTCAGAGGAAGGCATTATTGCTAACAGGAAAAAGAGATTTTTTTTGTTGTTGTTTAACCTTGAACAACTGAGGAAGAGTGGGTTATTATTTGATACGTAACAGTAGCTTGCATCTGTTGAGAACAATAGGTTGGCACAGCTGGAAAATAAAATGAAATTATGTTTGTAAAATAGTAGACAATGTTACCTTTGCTTCAGGCCTTGCTTGGGCTTTTAGTTGTTCTTTACAGCTCAGATATCATTCTAATGTTTAAGGGGGTCATTAACAAAACACACGAGCAACAGTAACACACGAATCTCATGGAGAATAAGCAAGAGTGTTTTAAATGATGGCTTGGCTGGGGTTTTCAAAGTGGCTATGGGAATATGAAATCCATGGTGCTGCTCCGGAAGCTACCAAGACAGCTGGAGGAATTCTCTCTCTCCGTCCTACAAGATTTTGTAGAACTCAGAGAGTGATCTTTCCAAACAAAGATTTTTTTCATTTTAATTTGAGGCGTTTAAGATTCACTTTTTGCCAAGCAGCATCTCTAGAGTTCGGTTTGTGGTTTAATCTCTCCCTTTCGGGGCGAGAAGGCAGCGGGCTGCGGGGCTGCGCTGCGAGTCCCGCTCACTCAATCAGCAGCAAATGCTGCCCCTGGTGTTTCCAAGCAGGAAATACCCCACAGCCAGCCCTCGGATTTCCAAGTTTTGTTCAGAAGATCCTGGCGAATGTCACCAACCCCTGGAAACTGCCATCAGTTTTGGACTGGTTGGTTGTCAATTTTCTTAAAAGCAAACGGTTCTTTACACGTTGTAACATCCCTTGTGATTAGTGGCAGTCCAGTAAACACACTCCGAATAAAACAACTAACATAACAGATCCTGCACAATAATTACTTTTTTCCTTCTGGTGACACTTATTTGTGACCTTTTTACCTGACGTTGTAATCTCACATGAACTGTCATGCTTGAGCATTTTTTCTGTGTGAATTCCCTACTGCTGTCGAAGCTGTCCCAAACCAGCAGCCCCCTCCAGATGAGAGAAGCACTTATTTGTGCTGGGTTCACAGCCAGGAATTCTCACCATAGACATCCCATCATGCTAATAATCTTCCAAAAATGGAACAAAAAGACTGTGCTGAACCTGTGTCACCTAAAATCTTGAGTGCATGCTTCAATCTCAGCACATGCCTCGTTCATCTGTGTTTAGAAATCGCGTATCAAATTGCTTCTAAGTTATATGAACTCCACTGGAGCGGCATATGCTTAATATCAATCCTGCGGAGGACTTTCTCTGCGGAGAACTCGGAGCTTTGCATTTTCAGCCATTTCCATTATTTGCTTTTCAGTGAGAGTTCTTCGCAGTTTTGATTTCCTGGGGTATTCCCTGCTAGGCAGGCTCATGTATGATGCTGCTCACGCAGCAAATTGTTTAACTTTGAAGCAGTCTGACTCCACCTGAGTCAGTTTTCTCGTCCTTAAATTTTGGGCAAAAGGTGCACAGAATTGCTGCTCTGTTTAAACTGTACAGTAAGCAATCTTGAACAGAGCATTTGTTTTCTTTTAACTAAGAATAACTAATACAAGGAAATTGTGTTTACATCTTATTTAATACACAACAGGGTAAGAAACCCCGAACAACTCCAGGCCATCACTTACTACCTAGACAATTACCAAAATTCACATCAACTATTCAGAGAAGTGGAGCCACTGAAGGGGTTATTATCAGATTCTTTTAACATAATTTCACATATTTCTCATATTATTCCTTGGCTGGTAGATCACACTATTTTACATTCTTTTGTCTAATCTCTAAGTTCAGATTAGAAATTGGTATTTCTTTATTCTCAAAGCAGAACCAGAGAGGCAACTTTTTACAGTCTACTTTGTGTGTGCTGGATATTTCTCTTGGAATGGTATTGTATTTACAAGTGTTTGTGTAGCACACATGCACACTAGCCCACTCTGTTTATCCAGACAGACTTAAAAAAGGATAAAACTACAAGTCTTTATTTATCCAAATAAATGTAAACTAGAGAGTTAAGCATGGGAATTGCCGCTAATTGCCTGCTGAAGTGCTAAAAATAGCTGCTTTTTGGAAACAGGAGAAGCCTTCACTGTTGAAAAAGTGACAATAACAGCTATCTACTCTTAGCAAACAACTTTCTTTCCAAAAACTGAAGGACATGGGGAGAAAAATCGTTTCTTTTCATACTTCACTGCAAGAACTGGACAGAATACAGAGCAAAAAGAACCTCCTGTCCCAGAAGTACATCGTGTTAGTAAGCCTGATCCTGTGCATAAATACCTTGTGTGAACTTCATCATTATCACTGTCTCCAGTTACAGAACTTAAACTAGAGCAGATTATCAAACCATTACAGGAACTAAAGTAATTTCCAAGTATGATCATTAATCACCCATGCAAAGTGTAATCGCATACTGAGCTCTCTTCATTGTTCCATTAAGACAGGTACTTTATCTTAATTAGAGCTACTGCTTCGAAAATTAACACTAAAAACAGTTTAAAATATCCTACTGGAACAAACATTTTATTCTCTCACCTCCTAACTCCATTCAACTTCTCTGATGTGGGGGAAAAAAAAGCATTAAAGACTGGTCAGATGTCTAACTTCTCCCATTGTTAGATACTTGCACATTTTTTTTCTGCTAGAAATACTCTTGCTCATTATTTCTGCATATAGAAAGTCTCAGGGGTAAGTCTTCTTTGTGCTTCATGCTGTACTAGCATTTGCAGACAGACCTGGAAAATTTGATGTAAATTTTTACATATTTACTCTTCTAAACCATTTTTTAACTTCCTGTGGTGAAGACAAATGTAAATGTGATGTAATGACACTTCACATTTGCTGTCTTATAGAAACATTTCAGGTAGAACAACAGCCACAAAAATATTATCACTTCCTCCCATCTCAGTGAGGGGAATATCAGAGTTTAAGAGACACAATACACACAAAAACATCACATCAGCTCCTGCCAAATCAAATATCTGCTTCTTACTGAAATAGAGATCAGTGATGTCAATTTAAGGCATTTTCTTAGGCCCATTGGAAATACCATAGACAAGATTAGTAAACCTATCGAAGCACCTTCTACCAGGAAATTCCATCAGGATACTTTTGTATCCTGTTAGCAACAGAAAGAAACAATGATCTGGAAAAAAGTGCCTGCAGGAACAAGAAGTAGATAGCACACGCTTTTTAGGTATATGAAAAGGAGCTGAGAAACAAGGTCTGGGATATTAAAAAATTAGTAAAACTAATCATTCAACAATGTGGCCATTTCAATTTTCAATTAAACTGCATGTATTCTTGAAATATTACCTCTAATCAGCAAGCCAGAATTTCACAAACTTGTTCTTTACTCTGGTAGTGAACTGTTTAAATGCCGCAAAATGAGAGATCAACCATTCATTTTGACAATAAAATTTTTAAGCAAAAATCATAGTCTTGAGAATTTTCAGAAAATTCATATGGTAGTAAAAATTAGGACCTGTCAAGAAGCCTCTAAGGGGCCATACTCTATTATATGGTACAGAACTCATTTCAGAATGGTTTTCCTTCGTAAGAATAAAGTTACACCAAATGTATGTTATGTTCTAGAGAAGCAAACCAAACTATACAGAGATTTTGTTAAAAGAAAGAAGTGAGGTATCAAGATGGACTCCCGAGTACTTTTAAGCAGATGGGTGTCTTCCCATCAGTATTCCCAGAAGAACAGAGATGAGGGAGGAAATGGAATAGAGAAGAAAACCTTCAGCTTTGGTAACCAGGGAGATAGATATAACACATACCAAACCTCAGAATTTTATGTGTCTAAATCTTCAATATAAGTTTACTAGAGAGCAAGTCTCAATCTGTTTACTGGGAATTTTCATCTTAGTTTTGTGTATCTTGTATCTGTATGTGGTACAAAGGAGTACTGATGCTACTAACTCACCCTAATAGCATTTAAAACATTGCTGAATTTCAAATCTTTAAAAAAGTAGACGTTCCTTTCTCACAATGAATCCTGGAAAAGGGGTAGTGAATGATAAATCTAAAGTACAGTCTCTGTGTAAAAAAGCTAGCAGGTGTTTGTTGTTAAGCAATACACCTGGCAGCAGTTGCCTACCCTATCAGCCTATCTGCTCCTGGGGGAGTGGCAAAGTGAATGTGGGGATTTCTTATGGACAAATCTATGAGAAATCGAGTTTCATTAGTTTTGCTACTGAGAGAGTAACCTTTTAAAAGGGTTCAGAGTGCTAAAAGTATCTTTCACTAAGTTGGTCAGCCACAAAAGACTAATAGAGCATGTGCATACAGCAAGCTGTAGGAACAGTTCCTACCAGGATTCAAAACCCTGTGCCCTGCATTTTATCTTAGGCTATATCTGATTCTTTTTATATGCAGCCCAAAATACAGGGACACAAACATTGAATAATTTGGGTTGGAATGGACCTTTAAGGATCATAATGGCCAGGGATATCTTCCAGTAGACCAGGGCTTCTCAAAACCCCATCGTGACCTAACCTTAACACCCTTCTAGGGGTGGGGCATCCTCACCTTCTCTGGGCAACCTGTGCTAGTGCCTCACTAACGTCACAGTAAAGAATTTCTTCCCCATGTCCATCCATACCTACTTTCTTTGAGTTTAAAACTTGTTGGCCTGTCAGCACAGGCCTTGGTAGAAAGTCCCTCTCCATCTTTCTTGTAGGCGCCCTTTAAGTACTTAAACGCTGAAATAAGGTCCCCAGAGCCTTCCATTCCCCAGACTGAACAACCCCAACTCTCTCAGCCTATCTACAGCCAGCTGTCTGATCAATTTAGTGACCGTCCTCTGGACTTGCTCCAGCAGGTCCAGTCTTCCCTGTCCCAGGACCCTAGAGCTGGATGCAGCATTCCAGGTAGGGTTTCACAAGAGCAGAGGGGCAGAATCACCTCCCTCAACCTGCTGGCCATGCTGCTTTGGATGCAGCCCAGGACACAGTTGGCTTTCTGGGCTGCGAGTGCACAGTTACAGTTCATGTCCAATTTTTCAGAACGGACAGTACCATACTTAACCCTTTCTAAATCCTCAAAAATCTACTCTGATTTGGGTGTCATGAAATTCTGGTAAGTCATGTATCTTGTTTCTGACTAACTCCTACTTTCTGCTAAGTTCACTGGAACAATTCTTGCTTATCTTGCATGGACATATGAATCCATTCTCTTATGACTGCAGTTACTCCAAGTTGCTGCCATTATGTTTGCACAATGTAACTTGATGTTTAAAATCTCAGTAAATTGCCCCAGCTGCTTATCAGAGACAGCAATATGGGCCCATGTGTTCATTTAGATGGCTAAGCCAGACTCAGTCTGTATGACGCCTATACTGTGACTCATCACCTACTTTCTCAAGAGAGGAATGACTACTGTGCTGCAAATGTAGTCAGGACTGCAGAATATTTCCTCTGTTGCCTTGCAACTGTCTATACTGATTCCTCAGAGGAGAAATAGATCTTTGCATTTGGGTCCTGTTTGTTGTAATTATCATTCTAACTGACTGGACTTACTTGCATATAGTGAGCAATAAGGAGGGTAAGATGCAAGTCCTAAGTTCTTGTATAACAAAGCCTTACTTTTCCAAATATACCCACTTCAAAAGATCTCAGCATCTCCTATGTTCCCTACAATGCAGCTCAATCTAAATAGGAGGAAGTTTTATTTCATAAGTAAATAGATACTGAACTGATATTTCTAACAGTAGGAAACTTAAAGTGATTAATGCAGTAAGACTGGAAGGACTGATTTGGTAAAACTTTGGGTTTATATTGATACAGATGAGAAAAAAAAGATACAGCACATTATCAAACAGTAGTTGAAAGACATACGAATTCAGGTATAACAGCCTACACAAAAATCTGGAAGTCCAGGCAGAGATAAAGTGCATGCAGATGAAGTAGGTCATTCACATTTTTTAAGATGTCTTTCAAAGAGCTATATGACCTCTTAATCAATTTTCTCTTCTTGAAAATTGTCTGCATCTTCCATGTAATCTTCAAGATTACTGTATCTCTGTGAATGAAATAAAATTTGTGTAATTTATCAATATTTAATAACTGTATTATGTAAAGACTGCTTTTTCTTGTTCAACACAAGATCAAGCATGTCAATAACAATTTAGAAGCTATACCTGAAAGCATACTAAATACAATTGTACTACAAATTGTCTTAATATAGTTCACGAAGTGGTTCTGAATAATTCGAAGTACTTCAGTGTAAACAGAATTCTAAAATATTCTTGCTGTGCCTCATGTACATCTTTTCCATCGTTCTAAGTTACAGCTCAAGTTTGTTGTGTTGCTGCATTCAAACAGAACAGGGGCCTGCCCACCACAGCCCAGAGATCACCCAGCTGTCAAAAAGCTTCATGTCAAAAGCTGATGCAAACTCTGTGTGAGCACAGCAGCACACCACTGTTTGAAACATTGGGTCAGCAGAAGTGGGGAATGGTTGAGCTGAGTTGTATTATTGATGGCTAGTAATTCAGAACTGATCCATTATATCAGACATTTTACCTGAACTTACTTTTATCTGCTTGGAAAAGGATACAGGAAATAACCCAGTCATACCTCCTGAATCCACCCACTCTCTTCCAAGTGGCTGAAAAGCCGCTCCACAGTGTCTTTGACTGGTTCATCCTCAACACCATCCAGTTCAGCAACAGAGCTGCAACCCATGTACAGCTTGTACTTGAAGTGCTTCAAGTTGTGATAAACTCTTGTACGATTTGCACACACCACGCCAACCTTCAAAACCTAGGCCAGAATGAACAAATCATTCTCTCTGATAGAGCTATGATTTATCTTTGCAATATATAGAATTGGTGGGCTAATCTAGTAAGATTTAAACAGTCAGTCCAGGAGATTTTTTTGAATAATGAAATAAATAGAATGACACTACATGCATAAAATTAGCACACACCCATGTAGTTTTCACGGCTACAGCACAAGGATTTTTGAGCAAGCAGGCAGGCAGCAAGTCCAAGCAATGGCAGCTTATCAGTGCAGTCTTCTCGCAAACACAGTCTTGTTTGTAATTAGTTGTATCTTTCCTATCTCCTGGTGGAACTTTGTTACAAAATCATTAATACTTTAGACAACCATCACATTGTGAAAGCAGAGGAAAAGGAATTATTTGTTTACTTTTTTCAATATGTAAGTACTTCCTAGGTAGATGAAATACTAGTTTTAACATTTTGTAGACTGAATAATATTCAATATTTCTTCAAGAAATACATATAAACTCATATAGGCATATGCCTCAAAGCATTTATTTAATAAACAGAGAGGTTGAATTAAAAAAAAATAAAATCTGAACTTGAAGTTTTATACAATACAAATGTTAATCTGCAACTGTCTGGGAGGAATAGCTAAATCATAATGCTACAGAAAATAAAGCCTCTGCATCTCCCAGTTATTACCAGTTTTACTTCTATGATTTCCACACAGAAAAGATGGAACTGTCTTATTTCACAGTTTTCTTTACAGCAGTATTTATAGACAAACAAATGGTAAGTGTGCTACTGTTACCATGTTAAACATGGTAAATGTAACTACATAATCAGAGCATGGATTAGAATAGATTTGTTATCATCTGCCAGCACTATCATGAAAATACTGAGTAATATATTGGTTACAAGAATCTTTGGCTATCCTAAGTGTTCACTAAGAGTATGTGAAACTGGAGGTGTGGGGAAAGAGCAAGACTGAATTTTCACCTGCATTTAAGCACATCCTGCATTTCACAAGAGTGTGTTTTGTTCCACTTTTACAAGAACAGTAGTTCCAGTAGATCCAATGGCAAGGCAGAAGAAGATTCTATCGCCGGTAAATGACCCACAGGTGCACTGACTGCTACTCCAACCCAAGGAGACAAAGCCTATCAGGTAAGAAATTTACATCTGGCTGGTTTTTGGAAGTCAGGTTTTCTAAAAAGTAACATAATTAGTACATGTATAAAGAAATTGATTTAGTTTTTCTGAAAAAAGAAACCCTCATCAACTTATCCTCCAAGGACAGCATTGCTTTGGACTGATGTCTTGTCACACTTTTGCATAGCAAGTATGTAAATGGCTAAAGTTATCTGCATCAGTAATGCAAGCTGCAATTGCATTGGTGTTTTAGATTACACACACAGACACACAGACACACACACACACACACATACATAAGAATCAGCCAAATGTTAAGTTGCAAAATCATTTCTTCTGAGCCACAACAGTGATACCTTTTATTTCTAATAACCTGAATACTCTCAAATTACAAGAAGGTTAAGTTTTAATTAATGCTTACAACCCAAATTCTCAGGAAGCTCTTCTGAATGTATGACCAAATGTTTGCATCTCTGAGCAGTTCCCCAAAAACACCTGACCTACTTGTGCAACCTAGCACTAGCTCTATCTGCTGACAATGAGAGTAACAGAAAAGTGTACTTCTAAAGATTATGTAAACAAAGTTTATATGTATTAGTTATATATTTTCTTAACTATATGAATAGATCTCAATTTCTTAAATATATTAACTGGAAGCTCAGTGGATATCACCAGGCATAGTATCAGTTAAGTCAAAAGAGACACACTCACTTAAAAGAACTTTTGATCTGACCTACAGTAAATGGTTATTAACTGAAATGTTAAACATTTTGAGATAAAAAATGCCTATTACTATATTTTAATTCCCTACTGATCATGTACATGTTGTACCTTTATACAGCTCCATTTTCTAGTATCCCCAAAACTGAAAAACTAAGGCTTGTGTTTGGTAGTGCAGGTGCTTCTGAAGTGCAAGATTCACTAACCAATGCTGAACCTTGATTAATTCAAATTTCCAGAAGCACCATTTCAAATACTGCAGCAATGAAGAACTGAGCTGCAATGTTTCGCAGAGCATTGCACAACTTTCAAGTATCCCAAACAATCCCAAGCAATGAGGTGCGGCATTTGGAACATTATGTGATATACAATAAGAGATACCATCTTGCATCAAACTGATGGCCCAGTTTTTTCCCTTGTGACAACTGCTAGCAGGAGATATTTCGGAAGTTAGTATAAGATCCAGCACAAACATTAGAATGATTATAACATTACCACACATTTTCTGGCAGTCGAGAGTTAAGATCGTCTGTACTATCCCAAAAATCATGTTCCATAGTGTGAAAGAACCTTCCCCAAGAACCTGTCTAATTCATTTTGGGACCCAATACTATTTTTCCCTTCCAAAATATCCTGTGGCAGTGAGTTTCATAGCTTATTTATGTGCGAGGTGGAGAAATGCCAAAGGCAAATAGCTAAATATCATATAAATGTAACTACGTATTGTGTTTTTAAGCGAGAAAGATGGTCTAAAAATACAATGCTATTTCAGAATGCAGCTTTCGAAAGAATCTCAGTACTGTACTCACTCCAATTTTTTCCCCTCACAGTTCTCAGTCCCTCTGTGTTAATGCTTAACTTATCTACTCAAACTGGCTCTATCAGCTAAAGTTGTGTTAAATCACTTTGTATGGAATGTAGCAGCATGGTTGGACAATAGCACAACACGTGGTGACTGAATCCATGTCCTCTAAGCATGTTTATAAACAGAACACCATGACTGAGAGTAGAAAACAGTTTATAATCCAGGAACAAGGAAGTGTGGGGGACACATATCTCTAAAGCTTGTGATTCTCCCTGACCATAGGGAAATGAGAATTGGCACCTACACAGTGAACAATCACTGCAAGCCCAAGCAAAACTGGAACAGCTGTTTCTTTTCTCTTTCTACTGGCAAAGCAGAATACTTCAGAGATGAGAGAAAAGGAAAGTTTTATGCAGAAGGAGGAGGTTGGAGGTCTGTTTTTGTTCTCTTCACATCCACTTTTCTCATGTATTTTAAAATAAAACTATAGAAAACAGTTCAACTATGTTTCCGTTCAATTTGATCTGTCAGTGCTGAACTGCCTTCTCTATCAGCCAATTAAGTTTGTGAAATGGCAGTTTCACGTAGCTCTGTGAGCTTCTTTTTATATTTTTTTTCTAAATTGGTAGGACAAGTTGATCAATGCATTGCCAGCAGAGCTTTAAAGACAACTTGAGAATAGTACTTTTAGCAGTCTAAACTGCAGGTCACCATAAGAGCACAAATCTTGCATTACAAGACACTCTCAAAAATGACTGGAAAGTGCTCAATTACCCTCTCTCCTGAGTCTATTTAACAGCCACTGAGCTATACTGAGCAGGCACACAGCAGACATGTCCCCAGATGCTGGCGTACACAGAGTAAAAAAAGCTCTCATTTTGTACTGCTAAGCTGTAGAGGACTAAAATGAACTAGCAAGTTAGTTCAATAATCCATAGGATAGTTCAAGTTTTTTCCAAAGTGAAAAATAACGAACACTTTATGCAGGACAACATTTGGTCAGCAGTGAGGGAACTGCTACTGTTATTTCCACAGTTAAGCTGGAAGTTAAGTAAAGAGTAAATTCTTGTGCTAGTTCACTAATTATTTGTGGTTAGGTAAGGCACACACTTCCCACGAACAACTGAGTATTTTTAAATGAGTGATCTGTATGTAAGGAAGAATGACTGTATGACAGACTGCAGTATCAGTGCTGGGATGATTGCAGAGGACTTACTGTTTTCCTGCAATAAACAGGATTAAAAGGGGAAAAGCATTGCTGGAAAAG
>WEIT01004753.1:2376-21409 GCA_013389985.1 Dryoscopus gambensis | reverse complement strand
AACAAAACCGCACCACAACAACAAACAAGACTTTAAAAGAAGCAAGTATGTGAATGCTCCTAAGATCAGGAGCCTCTGTGAATTCTGGGGCTTCCCCCATGAAGGTACAGTATTTTTTCACAAAATAATCTGTCTTAGATGATATGATACCCTGCATTAATGACCCAATTATCAACTGCATCTTTCATACAATGATGTTCTCAAGGGATTTTTTCAATGTATAAACAACTTTAATTGAAAGATATATAGCTATTAGAGACTGTCCAAAGGAGGCCTACAAAGATGATGAAGGGCCTGGAGGGGAAGCCATGTGAGTGGTGGCTGAGGGCACTTGGCCGGTTAAGCCTAGAGAAGAGGAGACTGAGGGGAGACCTCACAGCTGTCTACAACTTCCGCATGAGGGGAAGCAGAGGGGCAGACTGTGAGCAGAGACAGAATCCAGTGGAATGGCTAGAGCTGCGTAAGAGGAGGTTTAGACGGGCTGTCAGGAAAAGGTTTTTCACCCAGAGGATGGCTGGACACTGGAACAGGCTCCCCAGGGAAGTGGTCACAGCCCCAAGCCTGACAGAGATCAAGAAGTGTTCGGACAATGCTCTCAGGCACAGGATGGGATTGTGGTGTCCTCTGCAGAGCCAGGAGTTGACTTTGATGATCCTGATGGGTCTCTTCCAACTTGGCATATTCTATGCTTCTATGAATAATACTAACCCACTCCTCCTCTTCCTCATCTGGAATTTGATCCCAGTAAGTTGTACTTCAGCCCCATTTCACAGAGACTGGAACTCTGTACAGCTATCATGACTAAATGTGGCTCCTGTCTGGGCTGCGTCAAAACTGCAGCTTTTACAGGCCTATGTCCTGACTCTGCAGAAAGTATCTATTTCTTTAAAAATATTACCATCTCCATTTTCTTTTCTGTTTTCCCTGTATACTAACATTTATTTTTCCTTGAAAGAGCAGGAAAATAGCTTTTCATTTTTGGAACAATGAATAAACAGTGCCATCTTCTGTCCATGTCACTGCAGGAAAACAGGGCAGTATAGACTCAAATTACAGGATTGAGGTTGCAAAGTTTTATGTGAAATCTGTGTAAATTTTAGCTCACACAATATAATGCACCACATCCTTCAAATGCTTAGTGGTACTAAGAGCTTTTTCAAGCTATCATGTATTTAAGATACTGACTTGGAAATAATTGCCTGAAAGATAATTGCCTGAATAATAAACTCTCCTCTTCTTTTTCAGAAAAGTAAGCAAGGGATCATTATCACCTACTGCAGATTTTTAAAGATTAATTATTTATCAATGTCTTTATAAGATGTACATATTTTTAACACCCTAAAGACTGCATGTCTATTTTTCTTTATAGAAAAACTTTTTAGTCATCATTTTAGTCATCATTTTAGTCATCATTTTAGTCATCATTTATCCTTAATTTATAATCTTGTGTGCCAAGAAAATAGAGCCTGGAATATCAAAAATATTTCAGAGTGAGTCACAGAAACATATAATGGTTTGGAGTAGAAGGGATCTTACAGAACATCCAGTTCCAATCCCCTGCCATGAGTACAAACACCTTCCACTAGACCAGGTTACTCAGAGCCCCATCCAACCTGGTCTTGAACACTGCCAGGGATGGGGCAGCCACAGCTTCTCAAGACAACCTGTGCCAGCACTTCATCAACCTCACAGTAAAGAATTTCCTCCTAATATCTAACCTAAGTCTACTTTCTTTCAACTGGAGTAGAAACACTTGGCATTTTAGTAACCATTTAACATTAATGTAATTTATAATCTTGACTTGTATACCAAGGACACAGAGACTGTAATGTCTGAAATATTTCAGATTCTGAGTCCTGGCTTTTATGAATGACATCATATATGTTCTGGGAGATAGAAAGCTGCAAATATTCAATATGTTAATGGAGAGAGAAAGCATGATGCTTTGCTAATTTCAGGCATTAAAGTAGTGCATGCATACATAATTTTATTTTCTTATCAAGCAAAAAGTAAAAGAAAAACACATTTAAGATGAGGAAAAAAAATCAGATCATTCCTTTTGAGTTAATGAAATCTTCTGGCAATCAGCATGAAAACCATCAATAGTTTTGTGAAGATTCCATCAACTACAGAGCAGTGTGTATTTATAAAATACTTGCCTAACAGGCTAATAGAAGTGGTGCCTGCTGCTCTCTCTTCTTATTGCAACAGACCATACCTTCTTATGGCCACCAGTCATTTTAGCAGTGGCAGTTTGATGCAGATTTCTGAGTTTCAGTCTGCTTAAGCAGGACCTGGTTATGCTAAGGAATTCCCTGGAGTGGTTGTGAGCTGAAGAAATTAGACATCTCTAAAGATCATGAACTCACCATATAGTGGGGCTCATACTTCACTGTCTCAGAAGGTACAATCACTGAGGACAAGAGTTGCTGAAGAAATAAAATGGTCATGGAAGCAGGGGCCTACTTCTGACATCTGGGAATGGGACAGATTACATATCAGTTAAAATGCTGATGCATTAATTCACTGTCAGTTCTGCCAAAGATGTCCTAAGTGATCCTGAGCAAAATTAATTTACAAAGTCCATTAGATGTTTGGAACAAGATATACTTGTGAAATGTTCATAAGGTTTTTATGATGGTACAGTCATGGAATTTGCTGGGTTTTATCTTGAACAGGACATTTGGAAAGCCAAGGAGAAGACTGGGCATGACTATATTCAATAATTTCAAATACAAAGATTTAAAAGAAATTAGACCCAAACCAAATGTTTAAATAATATCACAGAGAATAAAAAAAAATCAAGTAGGTATAGGCTATGAAATGACAAAATTAAGGCTGTTACTGCAATATTCAATAATAATAAGATATACACTACAATACAATTTAACTTCAGGATGATATACTATTTCCTGCTTCTTCATATATTTTTTTCTAGAAATAAAGCCTTTTTAATGGCTACAGGAGACTGTCTAGGCCCCTTCCAGGCCCTTAGGAAAGTACTGACTTCAACTGAATTAAAAATTACAGATTTTCACCCCTTCTTATTATCTACAGTCCCCCTGAACAAAGGTGGCAGTATGGTTATGTTCCAAAAAATAAACAAACTTAAATTAGCCTTTTCACTAAGCATTAATCAACTGGCCCATTTACAGACATTCAGTTCTAAATCAGTCACACTACAATTGCCATTGTCCAGCCAAATGAGAAGAAAACTTGGATGGAAGCAGGTGGTATTGTGCCAGAATTGAGGGATTGTGCCAATCAAAAAGAGGGATTGCAGAGAAGGGACATAACAGATAGAGCTTGTAATTGTGGAAAAAATTTCCATCCCCCTGCTGTTGATGGAAACCTGCACAGCATAAGGACAGCTCAGCATAAGGTTATTTGTTAAGATTTACAGACCTAGGCTTCCAAATAAGGTCTGACAGTGCACTGTCTCCAGGCACAAACTCTCCGCCTTGCTCACTCCTCAAACCAAGTCCCATTCACCCCAGTGTCAATTACTCTTCTTTGCCACACCTTTCTTCTAATTTAAATCATATTCTTGTTCATCCAATCCAACAGACCTATCGAGGATCCATCGTTGGCTCTGCACAGCTGTTTCAACCTCCCAAATACTCAACGGACCTAGTTTCCCACCACCTCCTCCCACTACTTCTCCCATTTCCGGTCTCTTTATCTGAGCTTCACTGTGAGTTTTATCCCTGCATCTACCTGATTCCACCTTTTGCTCTCTTTTCTCCCTTAGTTGCTACTCTTTCTGCACAGGAACAGTTAATTAATATTTTAAAATCAATAGTCTTATTTTAACCCTCAAAGGCAGTGAGCAATAATAACTAGAGAAGTTTCGCTTCATTTTCTAACTTTATCAAATATATCAGTCTGAGGAATTTCATGTAAGTAGCCCCGAGGTGTTCAGAAAGTATGAAAGCAAGAACAAATTAAATATACTCAATTCTTTTGTGATTATGACATGATTTGTAGATTTGTTTGTGTTTTATTGTGTCTTCTAAAAAGCTGGAGTATTGCATTAGACGTGATGTCTAAAATTATTAGTGAGGCCACAGTCACAGGGCCAGCACATACTTTAGTTAAAAAAGGAAAAAACAGTGGTTTTTTCCCTAGGAACTGCAACCAGTTTACATTTTTGGTAGCAAGTATTAATTTCTATAATTCATTACAACAAAGCCTAAAGAATTTCTAAAATTTCATTAATATGAAAAAATTCATAGCTTCCCATGAATAACTAAATGAATGAACCAGGATTTAAAAATTAAGAACTTTGAAATATCTGTATTACTTTCTTTGATCCCCATAGCATGGAAAGATAGAAGAGTATACTCTTTGACTTGAAAAGTACAACAAACTATGCTTTGAGTCACTCCCATTCTTAAATGTTATCATACAATGCATGTTAAAAATTAACAGTGTTTTTTTATTCTAAGCATCAGTTTGCAGTGTTTAATGCTAGAAGCATTTATTATCCCTTGATATTATCTATGTAAGAAACACTTTTGGGGTTTTGGGGGAGTGGAAGGAAAATATCAGTACTCAATCTTCTGCTGTATTTGGCTTCTGACTAGACAAGATCTTGTTAGATTTGGTTTCTTGTTTAGGCAAGATTTATATTTCATAGCATAAAGTGGACCAATCACAGCTGTCTTGTTTAGACAAATTCAAGATCTTATTCAATTAACTTTGACTACCTCAGAAGCTTTCTGGTCTAACAACAAAGCTGTATTATATTAAATCAGGATGTAAAAAAGTAACAACATGCATCTTCATTTCAGTGGGAAGAGTTTCCATATGAACTAATAGTAGCCTTCATAACCCGTAACAAGAATAACTAAGTTTAAATATTCAGTAGAGTCAACATTTCATTATTTCGTTGTGCCAGCTGGTCATTATGGTATATTATAGGAAATGATGACATGTGTGGAATGATAAAATGATGCCTCCTCTGGAAAGTGCAAGAAGACTCTTTTTTTATTTGAAGACTTGAATTACTTCCCATATTTGTTTTAACTTATACTTTGGTCTCTTTTCAAATAAATGACACTATCTAAGGACAGGTCCTTCAATTCTTGAAGCAACTGAAGAAAAAACTGACAGCTAAGACCATCTCCCCTTTTATTAGAAGAATATATTTCAAAAGGTAATAACAAAGTGAAATAAAAATACACATAACACAAAATTATAAAAAAAATAAAATTATGCCATGCCATCTTTGTACAGATAGAGTTCCTACCTAGAATTCTTTTTTACAACATACTAATGCAAGATTGCAAAATAAATTTACACAAGCCCTTGCCATTTGTACAACAAACAAGTCTGGGTTTCTAATTGCTGCAAGCAACTTAACACATTAGCAGTAGCTGAAGCAGACTATATTCACTTTTCCAGGTTACCAAATGTGCACCACTGTAGGTGTTAAGGGACATGTACTTTATACTCCAATGCTTCTTTACAAAGACAAATGTTCTTACTGTTGCTTGTTTGGGAAAAGATCATTCTTCAGTAAACATGTTTATACAGATGATTGGGCTTTCCAATCAGAGTAAACTTCTGTTTAAAAAAAATTTATTTGAAAAATCCATGGTGGACATAAAGTACAATTATTTTTCAGGTAAAGCAAAAGGATAAGGCCACATCTTACTGTTAGAAGCTCCTAAGAATTTTAACTTTTGCTATACCACTAAGAAAATCAATTCAAGAGGATGTCAGGGACAGACATCAGGAAAGTACCAGGTTAGATGAAGACTGCATCTGGCAATCTAACTGTAAAACTTCTGACAGGTAGTCTCTCTCTTTCCAACTGTACTCACTGTTTCATATAAAATCCAGAACTTACCAGGATCTCTCACTTGCTAACTCAAGATTAAAAACAAACCAGTATTTTTCAAGAGCTTTCCAAAGGGAGAATTGTCATCATGCTTAGCTGTGTGATCATTTCAGCTACTTCACTGTAGGACTTTCTACTAAGAAAAACAATAAATGAAGAATGGCATGGAGGTTTGAGTGATCCCCAAGGGAGCTTCTGTTAATGTCACTGGGAGACTTGACCTTCACACTATGACTGAGAGTGACACTTTTTGGGGCTCCCCGCCACCTTCCCCTGGGGGAGGGGGCCCTGGGGTGGAACCATGGCCTGGGCACAGGGTTTCCCCCTGCTCCCTGGTCACATGTACTCAAGTTCTGTGTCCCTATTGGTCCCAAATGTTCCCCCCACCCCGAGAACTCTTTGGTTGTCCCATGATTCTTTAGTCTGTGTGCTGGTCTCCCAGCCATGCAGGCTGGAAATAAAACATCTCTCTGAAACATCCACCCGAAAGAGGATTCCCTTATTCTTTCCACGGGCCCCGCTGTCTTCAGGAAGGTTGCAGAGAACGGTCTGCAACAATGGTGGAGTTAATGTGGGCAAAGCATAGCAATTATCTCCGGAGACAGCGACCCTGAATGGTGGAACAGCAAAGATTCTGAAAAATCCACAGGAATTCCGTGAGTAGATTGAAATTCCCTGGGTCTTTCCCTTCGCCTTTATTCTGCTACTCTCTCTCTTGGACCGTGGAGAAGTCCTGGGAATCGTGGCCTTTGGAACCATAGCGGGAAAGATATCTAGAAATTAAAGAAATCCTTGCACAGCAAAACCAGCAAAGCATAATTCTTACTCAGAAAGAACTGGAACTTTTATTTGACTGGTTCTTTATAAATTTTTTGTTTCTTGGGACTCAATTTTTACTAGATATTTTTGTGAGGACGTTTTGACAGAAATAATGTCTCAGTCGAAACATGTACCAATGGCAGAACATCTCCATGCATATCCTGTAATTACTGATGCTCTTGAGAATCATGTGCTGGGTCCCCGCACCCCCATCACAGAAGATGGCCGCCACAGCGAAACCATGCGGCAGCCACCAGATTGCGTGAGCGAAATCACAAGGTCCCCTTCCCTGCCCTTGGGGCAGTGGCGGAAGCATGAGACGTGCCCAAGGGTCCACGTCCTGCCACGGACTCGACCCCTCCCCCTACTGCGTGATTGCACACGACTTCACGGTGCCACCAGCTCCGTGGGTCACGCACCACACAGAAACAGCTCCGACAGGCAGCCAGGAACGGGCCAGTGGCTGGGACTGCCCCTGCCGCAGCCCCGGAGGTGCCAAACAAGCGTCTTGGACAGAGAAACGGCAGTTGCCATGGTGACAGAAGCGGCGCGGTGCCACAAGCTGAAATGGGGCCACTCACAAAGACAACAGAGAGCGGCAGACTCAGCGCGACGCAACTGAGCGGCCTGCATGCCTGGAGCGACCCTGCGCAGGCAGCGGTGTGGCGTGGCATGTTGTGGCGCCAGCACGGTGGGGCAGCCGCAGGGCCGGCACAGCCAAACCCAGTGTGGAGCCAGGCAGCGGCAGCGCAGCTGTGGCCAGAGTGAAAGGTGCAGTGGTGCGGCCAGCGTGGGGCAGCCGTGGGGCCAGGGCAACCCAGCGTGGACAAGGTGACGGAGCAAGTGCAGCAGGGCTGACATAACCCAGCGATCCCACGCAGGCGGTGGCAAAGGGGCCCAATCCGGGCGGCACGGATGCGGGCGGGGTGGCAGCAGCACGAGGGCTCAAACAACTCAGACACAGACCCGCGAGAGGGGAAGCTCTTGCAACAAAAGTTCTGGGGACTGTGAAATGGTATAATATAAAACAAAATTATGGTTTTATCACAAGATGTGACAACAAAGAAGATGTGTTCATCCATAGAACTGCAATTAAGAAGAACAACCTCAAAAAATTATTCCCTAGCCTGGAGATGGAAACATCGTGGAATTTGATGTAATTCAAAGAAAAAGGGGGCTACAAGGAGCCAACGTTACAGGACCTGATGGTATTCCTGTCAAAGGCTGAAAAATATGCTCCAAACTGCAATTATTTCAAACAAAATCCACATTATACACAACCCCTACAGTCTCCCTTTCCCCCATCCTACCTTTCCCTTTTATTAGGCCCTGTTTATGTACCCACAAATTCCTACCCCGTTTCTCCCTCCATGGTTTGCCTCCCAAAACCATGCTTTTTCATACCCTTTTAACCCATTCCCTCAAAATTCCCAAATACCTAGGGGGGGAATAAAAGGGGAAGGGAAGGAAAGAAAAGGATTAACTATCTTTCTTTGGAGTTCTAACAGGCACAGTATACCTGCATTACACTGCTAACATCCAGCAGAAAACCATCCCCTATGGAAGAGACTCTCCTGACTCAGTTTCCTGATGCCAGCTCTGGAATGCTCCAGAAAATAACCTGTTTGGACATTTGTGACTCAGAGGGTGGCTTAGACTCTTTTGAAATTGTTTTTGTCATTTTGTGTTTATTCCGTTGTTTAAAATGTTGGACTTTAGAACCCTTGAGAAAAAACCTTCTTAATATAAACAAAAGGGTGAGGTGTTGGGGCTCCCCATCACCTTGCCCTGGGGGAGGGGGCCCTGGGGTGGGAGCATGGCCTGGGCATGGGATTGCCCCCTGCTCCCTGGTCACATGTACCCAAGTTCTGTGTCCCTATTGGTCCCAAATGTTCCCCCTGCCCTGAGAACTCTTTGGTTGTCTGTCGCGATTTGAAAAGTCAGGTGTCAGCTTAAGGAAGGCAGGAGCCTCCCTTGAAATGGAAAATGTAAACCCTCTCCCTCCAAATTTTTAGAATTTTGAAATTAAGGGGCTCTCAGGGAAAGATACGGGAATTGGAATAACAGTTCTTTACTAGGAAAAAGGAAAAAAAAACAAATGCAAGAGTACAAAATAAAACAAAACAAACCACTGACAGAGTCAAATATACCCCGACACCCTGTTGTCACAGGGTGTTTGGTAGCAGTCCAATCAAATGGTGGCTGCAGTCCTCCTGAATTGGCAGATGTAATTCTGCTGAAGCAGTGATCTTGTAGAAAAAGTCTGGTCTTCCTTAGAAAGTCCAGTGGTGGTTGTGTAGCTCCTGTCCTCTGGAAATCCAGTGGGAAAAGGCTCTGTCTCTGTTGCAAAATTCTCACCCTTTTATCCAGGATGGAATGCTTGGCTCCTTCCCCCTGGGCGGAGCATCTCACAATGGGATGATGAGTTATGAGATAAGGCACTGATGGGCTATTAACACCAGATAGCCCAGAGGGAGGAGGCAGGGAACATTGCCACACCTGATTTTAACAGCTCATGAAGATGGTAATCAGAATACAGATAACCCAGGACATTGTCCCATGGTTCTTCAGTCTGTGTGCTGGTCTCCCAGCCATGCAGGCTGGAAATAAAACATCTCTGAAATATCCACCCAAAAGAGGATTCCCTTATTCTTTCCACAGGCCCCGCTGTCTTCAGGAAGGTTGCAGAGAACAGTCTGCAACAGACACTTTGTGTTTCTTTGGCTCAGAAAGTTTCATGTAGGTGTTAGCTATCTCTGCATATGCTATACAATCTAGTACTGAGATTATTTTACACAGATGGTTACAGACTGCCTCTATAACCTCAATATTATGACTGGCATCAGACAGAATCAAGTGGTCTCCAAGCATTTTCCTGTTCGAGACACAATGGAAAGACAGAAATAAGTATAAATATATAAGCATATGTAAGTACATAGACAAGGCCATCAACAAGCCAATCTGTTGGGTGCAATTAATAAAAAACTGGAAAGCCAAACAGATGGTGAATGGAGTTCTGATCTGCCAGGAGTGCCACATAATGTCACCAAAGACATAACATTTTGTACCTGAATTCTTTCAGTCAGTTGACAGAAGTAAAATGAGCAGGAAAAAAAAGACTGCCAAGGAGAAAGCCTGAGGTGTAGTAGTGAGCAGGGTGGATTTATCATGACTAATCAGACCGTGTTGATAAACACAGAAGATATAGCCACTCCCCTGAGGAGGGTATCTGCTGGGCAAGATGTCACAATCTGCTTAAGAAAGGACTCTGTGGATGGAAAGAGGACAGAGACTCAAGAGATACCTTACAGGCAAGAGGATCAAACAAGCTGTGTCTCAAGAGCTCAAAATGCTAAGAGGAAAAACAGAATAAAATGCAAAGCTAAAGTAAAATGCATAACAGATCCTGAATTACCAGTAGTGGCAAAAAAGAAAGGAATAAAAAAATTAATATGCACTGTATTTTAATGATTAATTTCTTAATATTGACTGATTCACTCTGATCTTAAAACTGTGTTAATATACATTATTCCATTGCCTTGAGATATGAGAGACCTAAAATGCTTTCTAGCATGATTTACCTTATTGCACAAAAGAGAGGCTAGTTTTATTTCTGTATTTTTTCCAGTATTTAATGTGAAATATATACACTGTGCTTAAGAAAAGAATACCATGCCACTTTGTACCTGTAATTTTTCACCTGGAAACCACAAAGGTCTTTAAAAATAACAGCTGTTACTTCCTATAAAAAGTGATGTCTAGAAACCTTACAAACTTCAAGGTGCCTCCAGGGAAACAACCAAAACTGCAGTTTTGAAAAGCAGGGTTTTTTCATCACAGGTACGTGTAGCTTTCAACATGACTCCAAGATTCTTCTACAGTGCTAATAAATCCCCAACATGAAAAAGAACCAAAAACCAATTATGACTTGTCTCTATGGTTTTGACTTAGAAAAGTGAATACTACTAAAGATTTTCCTCCTAAACGCTCTGTTCTGTGTGTGATTGTAGTACTGACAATTGAGAGGAAATGTCATGTTAATTACAATATAGGAAATAGTAAAAAAGATATCACACAGGTTTTTATAATAATTTAAATAAATATTTGGACAACTGCTTTACTTGCTAGACAAAATGTAGCTACTGTCTTCTCACTGAATATAACTAATTAAAAAGCTATCAGACAAGGAAAGTAAATTTCAGAAGACAGAATCTTAGCTATCAGTGAAATGAAAGTAATCCCTTCCTAAAAATGCTACGTAAGACAAGGGTATTATTTGCTCAGTGGGTAAATTGTGTGCTCGGCAACAATTTAAAATGTAACTGGATGCCATAATGGTCTGATACAAGATAAAGAAAGATGTAGAGATTTTCTCGATGGCTGTCATTCTGAACAAAGAAGCCTGACTACAAGAAAGTAAGACCAATGCTTTTAAATAACTCTAAAGCAACTGAACACAAGTTCTTAACAGCTGCTTGTTTGGAACAATGTTTACCTTAAAGGCACAGACTTTGTAATTAAGTGTAAACCATTATGTTTAAAATAGGGTGGAGGCAGTAAAGCATTGGCATTAGGGATCGGTTGCTATTGGCTATTAGAGCTAATGGCTACTATGATAAAATCTAAAACAGTAGAGCTGAACACAAACAACATTTAGACTTCACTGAAGCAGATACTATTTTGCTGATTTTTACCTGAAAGCTCAGATCTAAATGCAAGTTCAAAACTGCATATATTTCAATGTCTACCTTTGACAAATGATTTTCTGACTAATGACACAGCAGAAGAGAGAAAAAAACTTACTTTTGCACTCCAGAAACCTACAAAATGTGAAAAGAAGATTTCATTTTTACATACTGTAGACAACCACGCTATTCAGAATATTTTTTAATAGCAGTTAAAGCTTTTCTGTATTTACTGCATCTGTCATGTCATCAAAGTCTCTTTACTTCAAATCTGAACAGCAGTGTTTTCCTGGCTTCATGCTTCAGTCACATGAAAGGGAACTTGTTACAAATTTCTAATGTTTTACTATCCATTTACTTCACCCTTCACTACACAGGTATCACCTCCTATAAGAAGCCTCCGGCCTCAGCCCAGGAAAAGCCAGGGAGGAAGTAGAAGTGTGCTTATTCTAATGCTTGCACTAGTGGAGATAGAGAAATCACTCAACCTACATGCTCCTTCAATTCCCTCTTTCCTTTTCAACATTCCTGGTATGTTCCTTTTCCCCCTTATGGTAACAGGAATTTCTCACTCTATGAAAAGTCTGGGGATTTTGATGTTTTGCTTTCTTTGTAGAGCAGAGGCAGTTAGATGAAAAGCAGTTAGATCAAAGGTCAGCATTCCCTGATATTTTAAAACATTCAAAAGTTTAGTAGTTTTCTTCTGGAAATACACACAACTTTAATTTGTACCCTGCAAATACGCTATTCATAAATATAGAATGTCATTAAGATTTCAAACCAAAATTAAAACCAAACCAGTCAGAACAATGTTTTGCTACAGCAAAAAGAAAGGAGAAAGTTGAAGCTCTTCATTAAAGACAACAGAACTGTTCACTAAGTACTACTGATAAGGAAAGTATCATCAAAGTCAATACGCTCTGTGAAAAAAATAATTTTAAGTAAATAGGATTTTTGAGTGAAAAGCTGTTAGACTGAAAGTTTCTGGCTAGTCTTTATAATTAATTGCTCTTAGTGAACCATTTATGTGCTCCATGAGTAAAAGGACATTTACGCTTTAGCTTTAAAAATAGAAACGTCATTAAATACATAAAACTGAAGTGGAAACTCTAATAAAGCAATGAGGCGGTAAAAAAAATAAACAATTACGATCCACTCACTTTTTTCAATTGTTCACAAAAATGAAGTAGCAATTATTTGACCAAAACCAAAGATAACTCTAACAGTTGATATTCATCTGTCCTTGATGATCTAGTGTTCCAAGTTTCTTATTTCATATAGCTAATTCTTGATTTACTTTGGATCTGTGGGCACCCAGAAACTGAAAAGAATCAAGGTATTTGAGTTGGTATTCAAATTTGGACCTAAGAACTAGGGTGCTTATTTGAAATACTTTCATCTAAGTTCATTATTTATCAGTCATGTTTGTACTTCTTAAGAATTAAGGTTTTTAGAATTTGTCTGTGACCTCATCTGTGGGGAAGTTAGAGTATATGAAAGTTTGAAACGTTTTGATTTCATTTAATGCCAGTTTTCTGTATAAAAGATGAGAGTGTTAATATTATAATTTAATTATTATTCTTCAGTATGTAAAAACTAGATACAACAGAATACGCATGCAGTTTATTGTCAAACTGCTCAGGAAGAAAATTTACTCAATTTAATCTCTAAATCTTGCTTAATACTACTGACATAATTAAAGAGTGGGAATAACTGCAAACATAGTGCATGAATACTATTCAAATAGTAAATTTATTTTTTGTTTGGAAAAGACAATATGAAATATGTATATTCATATGTATTTGCAGACAATTATGATACAGTGAGAACTGAAGTTTTTATGGATTGGTGCCATGGAATGACACACTCTTAGAAGTTTCTTTTTGTAAGCAACCATTTCAAAATGGTCACCATTGTTGCAACAACTCTTAACAGTATAAAATCAGAGCAGGGGTTCCAAGTCAAGCAGAAACAAAAGTCTAATTTGTTTCTCAGAACTGTACGTGCAGAATGGGAAAGGCCTTAAAAAAAAAAAAAAACAAACCACTGCAGCCCACTTTGAAGACACAATGCCAGAAACACTTGAGGGGCTTGAAAGGAGCCACAGGAGACAGAGCCACCTCAAAGCCAGGAACAGAAAAACAAGCTGCATTGGGTCAGACAACCATTTCAGTGTGTTGTCTCCAAAGGGACTGATACCAGATGCTTAGGGAAAGTATGTAAATGTACTGTCTCAGCTTCCAACACTCCACAGCTGAGGCATTTCTAGGTGGCAAAAGTAGTTTATCTTTAGCCAAACTTCTGATAGGTCCAGATCTAGGAATGACAAAACTTCTCTAAGTCCTTTATGCCCTTAATCATTCAGAAAATGTCCCAACACCAAAACTAGTGCGATCAATTAATCAAGCAGACAGAAGAAGATGGAGGGTCTGCCAGGGATAGAGCCTTTCTCCAAAAAGGTGAATGAACCAGGCAGAGAACCTGAGCACTCCACACAGCACTCCACAGAGTGTTATCAAATACCCTTTTCTGTGTTGGATTATTTCTTGCAAAGAGGAATAATAACTGCAGTCAGTAATAAGAATACAGAGCACCATTCACTGCACACATATTTACTGAGAGAAGAACAAGGAGCAGGTACTGGCACAACCCTCAGACTCTAATAAGCAGCAACACAGGTTTCAGAGAAGGTAAAGGTGCCCAAGGCTTCTGTTTGTGTGACAGCACTGAGGTGAAAGCATTAGTTTTTTATTGCTAAATATCCACCTAAAGAAGGGGAAAAAAATAGCTGTTTCTATTGCAGCTACTTGCTCCCAACACTTCTTATGTGGACATATTCCTTCGTATAAGATTGCCTGCACTTCTTCTCTTAATGCAGCTTGGTAAGTCCTACACATTTGACTCAAATTACTATTGATCACTTTTGCCACCACCATGCCTGAAAAAGACATTCTGGGTCAGAACAAAAGGATGGTTCGTGCTCAGTAACAGCAGGTATATTTCACCAAGGTATTCATTATCATCAGAACAACATGACACTCAACATAGCACTATTTACTTTGGTATCATCAGCTCACATGGAGAAAAATATGTAAGCATATGTTTACTTAATGTTAGGTATTTCAACCCATTCATCAGTGGACTTAATATTCTTAAATAGGAACCATCATTATGATGGCTAAGGCAAATTAAATTTTTGTCCCTATTTATTCCTTCCAGTTTCTTTTGCTCCTAGAAACATTCATTCCCTGGAGAAATGTTTCCTTTCCTGTCTAAAAACTGATTCTGCAAATGTTGCACTGATCCCAGGCTTTAACAACAAAAATAAGAAACATGAAATATGACCTCTCAGCAGAGCTCAGTAGGTCTAACACATCACATTTTTGAGGATACCCTTTCTTTGTGTGATTTGGTTTAGCCTGATCAGGCTTAATTCTGTATTCACTGATGGAGGTTCTCCACTACTTTACTGCTTTGCACACTTGCAAGAACGGAAAGCAAGCCCGGTTCACTGACTTTGTATAAGTTACTTAATTTCTCTGTAATTGTCACCCACTGAAAAACATGCAAGCCTGGCTTTGTGCCTCTTTCACTGCATTTTGCAGCTGTTGAATAGATGAAATCGGTATCTACAAAGTGCCTGCCTATAAAAGAATCAGCAATAGGCAGCCTTTGGAAATTGATGCTGGCAATAGAGAGGAAGTCATCTAGTCATGTCATCTCTGATGTCTTCAACTGAAAATGAGGGTCTATTTTTAACAACTATCATATCCCCAACAGATTATCTGTGTGATATTAACCTGCTAGACTTCTATGAGTTCAATCAAGCTGTTGTGTGGAGAGGAGAAAAAAAAAAAAGAAAAAACAGAAAATGTAACAGCAATAAAGATGGGCCTTGTTCTGTAAAATATTTGCAAGAGTTAAGCATAAAATGGCTGTTGTTCACGTCCATACTAGAATGGTTTATTCCACTGGCACAATAATATCAGGAGTTGGAAAATTTGGTTGGTATTTTTTTGTTGGAATCACAGGAAAGGAAGAAGAGAGGGTGGTAAAATGAGCGAGACACTCACTAGTACTTCAGCATGTATGCAAAATAGTTCAAAGCAAATGATGAAAAAGTTACTATTTTAGTCAAGGTTCATCAAGAGTTTTAGCAGAAAAAATATTACAACTATTTTTGAGAAATAGATTGAGGTGTTTATGGCTTACTTCAGCACATTCCTTCACTTTGTGACCCTATGTTAACCTAACACTTGAATTACCTTTTTAGTTTTTTAATTTTAGACGGATAATAACTTTTAAAAGCCAAAAGGCTGTACAACTTTAATTCTAATAGTCTAAAATAACCACCTTAAAAAGAGTAATAACTAGTGCTTGTCAGAAAGCTGGCGGAGATGCAAACATATTGTGATATGAAAGTTATCTTCATACTATAAAATTAAAGTGCCTGAGACCACTGGCTGGCTCTATGGCTGTCTGGCACAGAAAGAACCACATCCATACTATTAAAGTCTCCCAATTCCTAAAATCAGAGTGGAATTATCAGTAATTCTGGGCTCATGCAATGCCAGGAATTGCTCTATATTGCAAGTGTCAAGGCCTGAGCACCATTTAGTGCCAGGAAACGCTTGCTGGCTCCAGTTTTTATGTACAGTGTGATTTAGTCATGGAGAGCAAGGGATCAGAACAAACAGACCAGTTCTTCCACTACAGATGGGAGAATAATGTAGGCATAGGCAGAAAGACTGCTGTATGTAAAGAGAGAGTTTGGGGATTGTGTTGTTCAGCTACAGGTTCTGCAGTGTTAAACCATTTTCACAGCTACTGTCTTGGAAATCAAATGCTATTTTTCTTGAAGAAGCTGGTTTAAGTAAGTTTTTAACCAGTTAACCAGGTTTTCAAAGGAAACCAACCAAGCGTTTGGATGTGTTTAGTATGAGAGAAACAGAAACCCATACCCATACCCATAATGCATGACTGATTTGAACGTGGGATTCCCATTCCCACAAAAGAACAGGAACAGGAAGTCAGACCCACAAGGCAGCAAGAGAACTCAGGCAATAAGATTAAGGAGCCTGAGAAGCCAGTGGAAAACAGCATCATCATAAATCCTGACTAAACTCACCTTAATCCATATGGCTGAGAGAAAGGAGGGGAGATACAACACTACAGCTCAGAGCTACTCCCATAGAGTAGCAAGGATAGTCTTTACATCCTTGCTTCCCACTTAAACTGATGCTGGAACTGCATTGCACCTTGGCTCAGCAGCCAGCAGCATTAAGCCAGGCACAGACCTCAGAGAGGACACACATTCTTTCATCTTTGCCACAATGATCACTATGGCAGCAGCCTGTGGTCTCCTGCTATAAATCCCATATGTACCTTATGATTATTGTTCATAATGTATGGAAACAGAGATTAAAAGGAAGAACCAGGAATAGCAATCACTTCTTTATCATCCTGGAGTATCAATAGGGTGTGACTCACTCTCTCACTGATAGTAACCCTTGAAATTTTGTGGTGGAAATCATCAGTAGGCATGTCATAAAGCACATGTGACCACAGTCCTTTTATTTTGAAGTACAAGCTACTTTCACTGTGTCTTGAAAGGAAGCGAAAGCTCTGAGTGAATTAAGGAATGTCTGGAGGAAAAATTGACTTGTACCTTCCCAAGGTACACTAATGGAAAAATAATCAGGGCAGCTTCACAGAACATAAGGGTCTCAAGGCTACCAAAGCTGCAATAGCTCATCTTTGAATCTATTAGCTTTAAAATGCTTTTAGTTACTATTCTGAATGTTTGCTTTTTCTACAACATAATTTATAAGACAATAGAACAGCAAGAAAACTGAAACAAATATTCCTGATAAATAATTATCAGGATGGTTTGCAGCATTTTAAGGAGAATGATTCTTGGCTGGAGAGACTCAGAGTAACCTAGGTGTTGTGTGCCCAGAAAGGATGCAAATACCAAGTTAGGGGTAGAGTGAGCAAGTCATCGACAGCCCTAACTATTTTTATAAGCTAGTCTATTCTCCAAATAAAATTTAAGAGCTGCTAAACCCATTACCAGAGCTATTAGAAGGCCTAAGGTTATGTTTGACTGCAATAGGTGCTCAAGATTAGCTGGGGCAGGGCCTAATGATCCCACAGGGGCTGGGTCACCGTCCTGATCGAGCAGCAGGGTACTGGGAGCCCCAAGGGACTGAACAAGGACAGCCAGGCCCAGGAACACCCTCAGGGGCCATACAAAGCTCATTCTAGGTCTGTATCTGACCATAAATGTCAAGTTTTCTACTGCTTTTTATCTTTTCTTTTTTCCTCACCATTCTTTTTGTTATGTGACATGATTTTATTCTCATATTTCTCTTATCCTTCCTGGGTTTTAAAGCATGGAGTAGATAGGAGCATGTTCACATATGCCAGAGTCTATGACTAAGTATCCACAATCCTTCCCAAAATGCAATTTCAATGTTACTGAAAAGAACACAAGATCCATGCAATTATGGCATCAAAACTGACCTCTTTTAACTAAAAATACCACAGTGAGACAGTGGTCATGGTGGCTCATGAGCTCAGTCATAACAATAAGGAGAGATGATGGTCAGTAAAGCACTGGCCATACATAGACGGTTCATATCGGGGTGTTGGGGCTTAGGATTTTTCCCTTATTTTTTTCTTTTTCTCAGGGAATCTTGTCCCATTTGTTGCCTAAGAGATGGCAATGATGATAGCTAAGAGACAAAAGATGTCTCTTCTGAAGAGGAGAAATGGTACCATTTGCTACCATCTCTGAGCTGGGGGGGCTTTCTCTTGGGAAGTGCAGAGATACCACGAGATTTTGGCTGGGGGGTGAGGGACTGGGCTCAGCTCCCACTCTCTCTTGCTCTGGGGATCGGAGGTGAGGAGGTCATAGTCTTGTTGCTGGGCTGCTGTTGCTGCGGGGAGAATTCGCTGCCACCATGGAGTCCTGTCCTTCACTGCTTTTTCTACCATGGGTGGGCCTTGGCTTGTAAGAGCAGCCATTGTACTGGGACCTTTTCAACACCCGATCTCACTGGGAAAGACCCTCACCATCTGCTTGGGTGCCTTGGGAAAAACTCAGGAGCCCCACCCCTGCTCCCCTCCAGAGGGAGCATCTCCCAGCTGCTGCTGCCCAGTCCTGCTGTTTTCTGCCACTGCTTCAGGCTTTTTTTGCTACACTTCAACCCGACAGCCCGTGCCCACCTGGACATCTCGTGGCACCTGGCACAGCTCTGGAGTTTTTGCTACACTTTGTTTGCCCCTCTGGCTGTACTCACCTCTTCCAGCCTGTTGCTCTCACATTCCTGCTACAGTCCATTTTGCCATGCAGATGGGCACCGGGACTGGCTGCCGCCTGTAAGTTTGCAAAGGAAGCCCCTCTTCTCTCTCTCCATCCGGCTCACCCACCATTACCCATATGCAGAGAAGTGGTCGAGCTCAAGCCACAGTGCCCCCTGCAGCCGCAGGGGAATCATCGCACCCGCCCTGCCTTGCTGGGAGCCAACAGCGCCCCTGCCGGCTGTGACCATAACTGCACCAAGGGGAAAGTGCTCGACAGCAGACAGAAGGCTGTGGTTGGGTCTCTGGTTTTCTTTCTGTTTGTTGTTGCTACTGTTGTTGTTCTTTGTTTGCCTTGTTTCATATATATGTATATATA
>WEIT01004752.1:43681-56321 GCA_013389985.1 Dryoscopus gambensis | reverse complement strand
CCACTTATCTTAGACTCTTGCTGTCATGTTCCAGAGGTGTGACTCTGTGTTTCTATCAGAAGACTGATTCTATGTGCTATATGAATAATACGTACCAACCATAAACTGCATAACATCTTAACATTAGATACCTAGGCCTAAATTGGACATCTGATTTCCTGAGGTTCTGTTCAATGGGGAGAGGCACATTCAGAGCATGATTCAGATTTCATACCCTTTAAAGAAACATCTGAAACAGCTCATTTCTCTCCATTAACAACACAGCCTACAGCAATTGTGCTCTTAATTTAGTCATGTACATTAATGCACCTAAGTAAAATGAATCTAGGCCAAGCTGTCTGTGTGCACATAACACTGGAATCACAGACGGCTGGACATGGTATCCTGCATATTTCATTAATGCTCTATTCATCAGGGAACATTTGTAATTTCACCCTTAAAATTAGGATTCCATGTTAAAAAACTGAAAGAATATCACTCTCTTATGAACATGGAACTTTCAAGCACACAAATTCATAGTAAATAGCTCTACTATAAAAGAAGAATAAGCATATCATTGTATGATTACACTTGGGGGTACAATAAAAGAAAATTAATGTAGCTACACTGTGTTGTGCTCAAAGGGCATCCAAACTTGTATGGAATTTTTAAAATCTTATTAGAGAAAAACATAGACCTCTTCCTAGCTAATATGAGCTGTAGTTTTTTTGCAACTGATCAAGTAGAACCTGGAACCAAACTCCAGTAATTATGTATTGTGTACTTGACAGCTTTATAGTCTATGGACTAAAACATTTCCTGTTGGCTTAACAAATATTTAAGGCATGGAGAGATGATGCAAGGTCAAAGTAGCACAAAATACAGGTCTCTCTCTTTATCACAATATGTCATAACAGAAGTTGGTTATTAGTAATGCTTGTTTTGAGTTTATATTCATTGATCCATATGCCAATGAGACATACAAAACAATCATCAATGTGTTTATAAGGCTGTATAAATGCATGCAAAGAGAATACCTGCTGCCGCTTGTCTGCTGTCTCTCCTAATATGCCAATGGATTATCAGTCAGTTCTGCATCTAGCAACAGCCTTATTGCAATTATCCTAAGTGTCATGTTAGGGTAAAGTGAAAAATCTCACAGGATCTATGAGAAATCAAGCCAAGCAGCATTCCTGATTGTCCGGAAAGTGTGGGATTATAACAAAAAGTATCTAGATATTCTGTCAAGGATTCCTCCTGTATATTAATGTTTAGCTAAATATTCCACAGGGGCTGACCTGGTTGTGTATGTGGTCTTGTTTAGGTCTTCATTCAATCACATACAATTTGGAAAATTTGCTTCTGGGTACTGTTTTGTATTTCAGTGTAAGGAGTATCCGTACCTTCAAGGTGTGACTTGTGCCATATCGGCAAGCAACTATTAAAACAGATCTTTTTAAATTCAGGTGATGCCAACACATATATGATAACATCCCACAGTCATCATAATCTCTCAGAATTGTCCTGGAAGATAGGTAATTACAGTCTCTTCTTGGTCAGTCTGGCCTGATTTATTAGCCCCTTAAGTTTATGGTAAACTAGCTAGTGTGGGTGTTTTCAATCTTGATCACAATGAGGGAAAATGAAAGATCCAAGTCCTAAAAGACCCTCTGTAGAGATATTTGACAACTGTGTTAATTTGATCTCCATAGAGAGTTAAGCTCCTTTCTCATCTCTCCCTCCACTGTAAGCAAAACCACATCACAACTTACTTTCATTTCCAAATCCCTGCAATCCAGATTACAGCTACCTTGAGTGTAACAATATTCCATTCTTTTCCAATCAATACCTGTGCCTCAAATCCTTACACCCTGAGATTCCATCTGTAGCTGGAATTCTCTCATCACGTGCCATCTGTAGCTGCCAGTAGACACTGTGCCCTCATTGTCTCCTCCATAGCCAGTGATCCCTAAAACTTCTACAGTCCATGTGCAGTTATGTTGCTGTTCCAACATCTTCAAATGCATTAACTGAGGACACTGATCTTTGCTCAGCAAATTTGATCTTCGAGTGCATCCACGGGAATTTATTCCACATAAATTAACTTGTATTATTATTATTATATACAGAGAAAGGGTAGTCAGAAGGAGGAGAATTTAGCTGATAGCCACAATATGTGGGCTGTGAACTGCAGGCAAACTTTGGCCCCATTCACCTCCTGTCTACCCATTCCTTTTCTATGTCTCATAATAAATGTTGCATTCTTCAAGAGGTTGCCCAGGAGGTCAGTGGGGACTCAAAGGCTGGTTGGAGTTCTTGTTCTTCTTCCCACACTTTCTCCCACCCAGATTCCCGACCCTCTCCTACTTCCTCATCCTATTTTTAGAACTGGTACGAACCCACTTTTGAACTACTATATGTCTCTGCAGTCATAGGAAGGATATTTCACACACCTTTATGTCTGTTTTCCTTCTGCATGCTTTATGCTCTTAGCACTTTAGACAGATGATATCCTTTAGAAAGACTTGGTTTATGCTGTTTTTAGAACAAGAGGGTTCTGGTCCCATACTGTGAATTAAGTGAAATGCAAATAATAATTGATAACATTGTCACACTATTTTTATATGATCTAATCACAGATGAACAAGAAAAGAGTTTGTTGCTGTTTTCTCACTTTATTCTTAGGGCTTATATAAACACCAAGAAAGTTTCTTTGCTGTAACCTGGGTAATCAGGGTAACAGACCTTTCAGAAGATTTCAGTTAATCCACTTTCTTTCTTTTCTGTGGATAGCTCACATCCTTTTGTTCACTACTAGAAAACTGTGAAGGTCAGCTTCTTACTGTATGGATGATGAGAAAAAGAAGTGTCCCTTTTGTACTTATAAATACGCTTGCAGAGGTGAGTAGATAGTAGCAGCATTTGTAGGTTGGAAATTTCTAGGGAGGCATATCAAGAGGACACAGTCAGTTACTGCTATCAGCAGCAGGCCCAAAAAGCAGCAGGAGGTTTCCCATGCACCAGAGCTTACACTGATAACTAGCTATCTAATGAAGCAGCTGATAATACAATAGATATTTTTTGTCCTCCCATGAAGTTTCTACTTTCTAATTCTATTCAGGTGTCAAGCTAAGATGATGGAGAGTCTCCAGTGGCTGAATTGATGTAGGGTTGGAATGGACATCAAAAGAAAACAAAATTATATTTTAACAGAGAAAAAAAATCTGATTTTGCTCACACCTAATTTGATATATACACAGGGTTTCTTAAAGAATATTAAAGGCAGTGAAGGATCTTGCCTTTATATCTTAGGTTCTATTATCTGGAATGCTATACTCAACATTGTCCACAGGCAGGGAAAGCATTCTTCCTTCTGGAATGTTGGAAAGCAGTACTTGTCTCATTGCTGTCTTCTAATAGCAGTAATACAATGTTGTAGCATTTATTAATGCTTACATGTCTTCAAAGCACAACGGTGAATGTCAATGTGTGTGTGCATGCATAGGGAGACAAAAAAAGTACATCTAAAGTGCATAAGTTTCAATGATTTTATAGGAATTGTAAAGCTGCATTTTTTCCAGTTTACTGCATGGAAATTGATAATTCCCATGGCATGGAAATAATCCATTTCCTGTACTATGTTCATTAAATTAGAAGAGAATGAACTTCTTTCTTCTCGATCAAAATGCATCAGAACAACCCAATATGTTCCATTCCTATTAATACCTTGGTATGCAGTAGAGTTTTGTAGCTTCTCTTTCACCAAGATACACCAATAACTTGTGTAAGACCCTCTCAGTGCAGCTGGAGCAAGTCCACACAATCATACAGATAAATGTCACACATTCAGTTGGATTACGCATCATATTAGTTTTCCCAGGTGAAAACAGCAAAGAAGAGGCAATTCCTAATACAAATTTACCTATAACACTTCAGTGACAGTTATGAAGAAAAAAGGCATTATCATTCCTTGATTCTGCATTTCCATGTAGTTCAAGCAAATTTTTGATCAGCAAGGATAAGAAATCTGGAAAGAGGAATATAGTGTCTGACTGCCTTAAGACACTGCAACCAGATAAATCCCAAGTTTCATGTAACTGGAGGAAAATGTATCTAATTTGGCTTCGGAAAGTTGGTACATAGAAATCTTGTTATCTTAATAATCAATTTACCTGACTTTTTACTGCTAAGGTTAAAAGGAAAGCAAAAACTTGATTTAAAAATACTATTTGAGTTGATTACATTTCCTGACTATTTATGAACTCCTGATGGCGAAAAGAGCAGCTCTGGCACCTCACGTCCAGATCTCTGTAAGGTAATGTCAATGCACCACATGAGTTAACCAAAGTCCCATCTGCAGAACTCCATCCCAGACAAGACGTGGTCTCTAAATGTAACTGTGGTGCTACAGTGACTCAAAGGAAAGGTCCAGGTGGTTCAGGTGGTTCAGGTATCCCATAATTCTTAGAATCATAATGTTCATTGCAATATTTGAAGCTGTGCTAAATTACATGTGTTGAGAATTTAGACCCTATTTAGATGAATAAAGTTTGCAGACAGAAGAGTTACAAAACAGGCAACTCCTAGAAAAATATGTGCAATTTGAAATTAATTTTATGGTATTTTATCTTTTTTTTCAACACAGTCTTCTTGTCTTCCTCCCTCACTAATTTGCTTCTTATCTTTTTAAGGTGTTGTTATTATCAGCTTCCTCATTTTTATTATTAGCTTTCCTCTTTTCCTAGTACAGTGTGATTTCCACCAGGATCAAGATTTGGCTGAGCCAGGCGCTTTAAAGATGTGAGGCAAAGTGTGATGGTTTCCCTAGCAATAGGAAATGCTTTAAGCCTCAGAGTGCAAACATTTGCTCACACAAAATACGTTTTCCTTCCATTTAGTGCTTGGCACAAACTGTCACCTCTTGCAGGGAATCAGATATTTGTTTCTGCAGGGAATTATGCGGATAAAATGAAAAAGGATGTTTAAAATTCTTCATGCATCTTATACAGGCAAGTTCAGTGCTATTCAGATTATTTGGGGCTAACTCAGAATATTGCCATTCCTCAGGAACAGTCCTCTCTCAGCCAGCAGCAGGTTACATTGCACCGTGTGAACAAGCCTGGCTGGGCCACGGTTCATGAGCCTCCATCCAAAGCCAGCTGCCTTAGAAGAAATTAACAGTGGATGAATGTGCAATGTTAAGTAGCCATGGTAATGGGTGATGTCTGGGCCCTTTCCTGTCTAGCAGAAAGAGGCTGCAGATTCATGTCTCTCCTCAGGGAGCACGAGGTCAAAAAGCTGCCATTGTCTCTGAGGCAGCTCCGGAGCGAGCCCGGGGCACCCGCAGCTCTCGGTGCGCGCTGCCGCACTGACGGCTGTCCGCGCCGGGCACACGCAGGCGGACAGACAGACAGACAGGGCCGCAGGCCCCGCGGGACGGGCACCAGGCCGTGCTGCGTGGGACGCACAGCTCCTCTGGAAGTGGCCGCTCTAGGCAGTGCGGGATGGAGCCCTGGGGGTTCGTACGGCCTTCAGCACCACCCAGGGCTCCTCAGCGTGGCTCCCGCAGGCGCTGCTCCGGCCACGGCCCTGAGCTGCAGGGAGAGACACGGAGGGTGTGCAACAGCAGGAAAAGCGGAGGTGAGATTGAGAGGGTCTCTGAGGAAAATGTGCAGGAAAATCTGAGCCACACAAAGCAAGGAAGGAGGGAAATTGGGGGTCCCAGTCGTATGAGCAGTGGAGGGTGGGTGCTGCGGTGGGGAAGGCTGGGAGCTGATTGATGCAGCAGAAGGAATGTTCCTAATCCACCTTCAAACCCACTGCTGTGGAATAGGCTTAGTGTCAGGCACTGGGGGACACAAGCAAGACCTGTGAGGGCCAGCTGATGAACCTAATATCTACAGGAGGTGGAAAAGTTGAATGATAGTTTTAGGAGTCTAATTTCTGCAGAGAAGTGTGGCAGGAAGTTGCTGCCCTGACCTGCTGTCTTGGGAGATCTGTTGTTCACTGGGGTCCGGGAAGGGCGACATTGCAGTGACTGCCCGGGTTTGTCAGGCTGTCAGACTGCTACCCCTTGCTTCTCCTCTGGGTGCAAATCAGCGATCCTGCTGGGGTAAGCCGTCTGGTGTTGCAGGCTTCCATGGCACCAGGACCCGTTTTAAGGAGTGCGAGCAGGGTGTGATGCATGCAGCCAAGTGGAGCAGCACTTTGTAGACACTGTTTGCAAAGGCCTGTTACCCTCATGAGGAAGGCTTTAAATTAGGAGTAAGATCCTGAAGGAGAACATCCTGAAGAGAAGCAAGGGCATAAGGGACAGAGAATATTCATCCTGGGCAGAGCATGACAGAGAACACCTCCAACTTCCTTGTCAGAACAGCTTGATTTGGGGCTCATCTCTAGTGTATATATGCATGTAGAATGGGGAACAAGCAAGAAAAATTTGAAGCTATGACTTTTGTTATAGAAACATTATGGGATAACTCTCCTAGTTGGAATGTTTTACTGGATATCCAGGCTCTTGAGAAGAGGGAGGGTGGGAAAGCAAGGAGGATGTGCTATGCTCTATGCAAAGGGCTCACTTAAATGCATGGAGCTTTGCCCTAGGGCACGAGATGGAGCAATGAAAAGCTTGTGGGCAGATGCTGGCGAACAGACCAGCACAGATAATATTGTAGTAGTTGTCCACTACCTATAAATCCTGATAAAGAAGAGGTGGCAGAAGAAGCAAGATTTCTGAATGTATTGACGACAGTTTTGTGCTGCAAGTGATGGATAAAGCAACAAGGGGAGGACACTCTGCTCACAAACAGGGAAGAACATCTGGGTGATGGTTGATGTTGTCAAAGGCTGCCTTATCTGCAATAACAATGGCATTTTGCCATTTAAGATCCAGAAATGAATGAGCAAGATAAACAGCAGAAATGCCATCCTGGATATCAGAGGAGCAAATTTTCTTTCTTGTTTAGGAACATGATTGGCTGATACCTGGGGAAAATTTGGGAAAATATAGACACATCCTCTCACACATGGAGTTGTGGTGAAAGCAAGCTAAGAACATGCTCAACTTCACTGAAAGAATGCAAGAAGCATAATTTATTTTTCAGTTAATAGATCTGAAGTTAGATCATATATTTTAGAACATTCTAAATGAGGAATTAGTTATTTTTTCAATGAAAGGTGAACTATTTTTCATGTCAAATATTTATCCACCAGTGCATCGGAAAGAGTCAACATTTTCTATGAAGTTCAGTGGCAGGAGGAAGACTAGGAACAGGCTGATAAAATTGAGAGACCTTTCAGGCAGGTGTGAGAATTGAACTTAGGTCTCTGATTTCTCCTACTTGTGAGTTATATGTTCCTCCTTTCCTTCCTTCCTTCTTTCCTTCCTTCCTTCCTTCTTTCCTTCCTTCCTTCCTTCTTTCCTTCCTTCCTTCCTTCCTTCCTTCCTTCCCCCTGTTTAGATTCTTAATTTTTGTTCTTGAATTAAACAATTGGTTACTTATCTCCTGCAGATTATACAGCATTTTCAATCTTAAACAAAGCTGTAGCTATCTGCCAGATAAGATTTACACATTTACAAGGATTCAAGCCATGCATCTCTCTTAGGTATGTTCTGTTAGCAGCTAGTAAGAGCCTCTAATTGGCATTTAATCTTGGAAACCTCTGCATTCATTATCTGTCTATCTCTGTGTTTTGTTTGGAAACCTAAAGTGGTTTAGTCTGCGTTGTGATAATGTCTCTTTTATGTTAAAGAAGGTGAATCTTCTGCCTGCTTTATTGTAGGTTTCTAGGCTCTATATAGAATCACAGCATGTTCCAGAACTTTCAGTACAACTTTTTGAGCCACAGATACTTTGAGGTTTATATTTTACATCTATGTGTGAATAGAATCATAAAATAGTTTCAGTTGGAAGGGACCTTAAAGATCATCCAGTTCCAATCCCCTTGTCAATGGCAGGGACACCTTCCACTAGACCAAGCTACTCAAATCCTTATCTAAACTGGCCTTGAACACTTCCAGGGAAGGGGCATCTACAACTTCTCTGGGCAACCTGTTTCAGTGTCTCACTACTCTCACAGTAAAGAATTTCCTCCTAACATGTAATGTACTGTCTTTAAGTTTGAAGCCTTGTCCTGTGCTTTGAAACCTCCATCTCTCTTGTATGCTCTCTTTAAGTACTGGAAGGCTGCCTTAAGGTCTTTCTGGAGTCTGCCCTTCTCCAAGCTGAACAGCAGCAGCTGAACATGAGCCAGAGTGTGCCCAGGTGGCCAAGAAGGCCAGTGGCATCCTGGCCTGTATCAGCAATAGTGTGGCCAGCAGGACGAGGGCAGTGATTGTCCCCCTGTACTCAGCACTGGTGGGGCCACACCTCAACTGCTTCTAGGACCTTCAGTTCAGGAAGGACATTCAGGTGGAGCTAGAGTGAGTCCAGAAAAAGGCAGTGAAGCTGGTGAAGGGGCTGGAGCACAAGTCTTATGAGGCCTGAGGGAGTGGGGGCCCTTTAGCCTGGAAAAAGGGGGGCTTGAGGGGACCTTATCACTCTCTACGTTTACCTGAAAGGAGGTTGTAGACAGGTGGGGTTCAGTCTCTTCTTCCAGGCAACCAGTGATAGGATAAGGGAAAACAATCTCAGATTACCCAAGGGAAAGTTCACGTTGGATATTAGAAAAAATTTCTTCATTAAAATATTCAGGCATTGGAACAGGCTGTCCAGGGAGGTGATCGAGTCCCTGGAGGCATTTAAAAGGGGCACAGAGGTGGTGCTTAGGGACATGGTTTATTGGCGGACTTAGCCAAAGGTTGGACCTGATGACTGTACAAGTCTTTTCCAAATGTAATGTTTCTATGATTCTATGAAATATTCTTGCTTTCTGCTCCAAGTCAGGCTTAGCTATCAGCTGATTCAGAAACCTTCTCACTGTCTACTTCAAGGAACTTTTGCTGCCTATTTGAACAGGTAAACATCTAAAGCTTTTAGGATATGTTTATAGTTAAGCACATAGTTTTCTTTTCTTTATGTAAAGTAATTAAATTAACAATATTACAAAAATTAATAAAATAGTTTATCTCTGGCCCCAGAAATTCCATAAGTTTATTTCACTTTACTGGGGGAATGTCTTAGAAGCACCTTTTGATTTGCACATTTTATTAGACTTATTGCAATGAGTTTTGGGAAGTTGTTGGAGTCACTAATCTAATAAGTGCATACTTCTATGTCTTTATTTTTTCAAGTCATATAACATAAGTAATTTTCTCAGTGGCTAGATTATTATCATCTTTGGCATAAACATGACACGTAAGTTATTCTAATCTAAGTGGGATCTCTGCAAGATCAGTAATCAGAAGCTGGGGTCACAAGAAAAGTTCTCCAGTTGTTTTGTGTTAAACTTTGTATACTGGAGATCGGTAGCTTTGAGGGTCATTAAAACTCTTTCCTTCAGTACACTATATTATCTATGAATAGTAAAAAAGAATTCTGGAAGTTCTCTGAGATTTCTGAAAGTACAAAGAGAGAGATGGGGCAGATGATGCAGGGTTTAGATCTCCTGGCAAAAATACAGCTAGTTGCACTCTATGGTATACTTTCTCTTTTCATTTTCTGTGTTGACCCTGGACATCTATGAAACATGATATTTAAATTTTTCTGTGTTGACCCTGGACAGCTATGAAACATGATATTTAAATTTAAAAAACGCCAAATGTTCATAACTTTTTGAAGTGTTTGAATTAGAGAGGAGGTCTAAGAATAACTTAAAATACATACTGTCAGAAAATTAGTCTGAGAGTCAGAGAATGCTATGTTCATGGACTCTACTCAGAAGAAAAAAAAGGTATACTGTGGATTATGCTATCCATCTATACCCCAAATGCTAAATAGGATGCTCATTTTTTAATAACAGATGTTTATGCTTTGACTAAAAATCAAAGTTTACATATATCTCTATTGTACGAATTACTCTAATATTTCATTTAGACCCTGTAGTAAAAATCAGGAGTATAAACTTATTTACAAGTAGTGATATGAAGATTCAAGAGTCCCAAAATCCATTAAACCTTTCTTCTGCTCTGTGAAAATTGCCGTTGTTGTAATGTTCTGATGATACGGTGTATATATTCCAGTCCATTGCATTAATTCATATTTAGTTATATGTTCCTGCCTAATCAATCTATAAATAGCCATCTGACAGCCTATGTAATCATGTCATGTCATGTTACAGGCTACCTCTCAAATGCAATGTCATTAGTCGTTCTCAGTACTGCTGGTGGTTTGTTCCCAACATGGTTTAAAGTCCTTCATTCTTCATAATATCCTCTAGACTTCTTTTTTTAATTCCCTCCAACATATTAGACTACCAAATATACAGGTAGAGGAATAGGAATCGTTAGCATGCACATGCTCAGTTGGCTATGGCAGGCTGAGATCTGTCTAGCTCTGCCTCCTACATGGCTTCCTATAAAGCCTGCTACCCATATATGTACCTAATTCTGAAAAAGTATGGAGAATTTATAGCTGAGCAATTAACTGACGGTAAATAATATCACAAAGTTTGCATATTTTTAATTGCTACAAGTACCATCTAACTTTTTAATGTTAAAAAAATAATTCTGAGGTAATAATTTTGGATATAAATATCTTGAATAGTTTCAACATGCCCCATTTGCTTGAATTTCATGAGATCTGAAATTTTAGACAGTGTTTGATGTTCTTCTCAGCCATAATTATAGTTAAGTAAATATTGGGAATAACTAGATATGTCTGTAGTTTTCCGCTTAGGATTCTTGGATTTAGAAATAAGTCCTCCTGACAACAATCCAGAGACAATGAACCCAAAAAGGAGTCAGCACATTAATTTCATTTTTAAATGAAAATTCATTAAATATTTAAACAAGTATTCACGGATAGAATCCTTCTGTAAACATGGACAACTTCTAGAATTACAAAAACTTCATAAATTTGTGATTTAGCAGCAGCAGAATGGATGCTAAAGAGATAGCAAGCCAAGAAGAAGTGTGGTGGGAAAAGACTGCTAGAACAGAAAATATAGATGGTCGAGCTAATGCTGTGTGTTGTCATTTTGTGTGAGTCCAGGTGCATAGCACATGTAAGAGTGGACAAAGCTGCATTTCCTTCAAAGAGAGAAATTTTGTTCATTCCTGGAGTAAAAAAGGTGCTGTGATTTACCTTGACTTTATTAATTGTGTAAATAATTTTGATAATGCACATACTTTAGTAGCTAGTAAATATTTATTGCAAGAAGCTACTGGAGCATTTTATCTACCTGTGTCTGTGGATACCTGTCTTTGAAGGGTTCATTATTTCTGTAAAGTGAATGATTCAGTGACCCCAGAACAGAAATGTATATGTGATGAGGTATACTAATAAAATGCTATCAGGAAACCACAGCTTGAAGGCTGTTGAAGAAAAACAGAGGATTGTAACAGAGACTCCCTGAAAGTTCAAGTATAGAATAATTGCAGAGGCCTGGAAAGTGCGAGGTAGGAACAATACCAGAGGTACCAGGTCTATTACTGAGATCACAAATGGTCATTTCATGGTCATTAATGAAATGCCATGTTGAGAGGTGAGTGGAACTTGTTTCAGAGATAAAAGAGAACAAAGAACAAGTCTCACATGTATGTGAAGCTTAAATTACAAAATAAATTTGAGTACACCTAAGTGTGAACCAGTGAGAAAAGAGCAGACAAGCACAGTGTTAGTGTAACATACCAAAGTTCCCTGGGCAGACCCCAAGTGAGAAGGAAACATCAACTTCAATGTTTCTCCCACAAAAGAACTTGAGGTGCTACCTTAACCCTACGCTGACTCTTCTCCTCAAGGACTGGTACCCCCATGTTAGGACCCAAAGGGCAGAAAGAGGATGGAGATGATGCCAGAGAGAGATGTAAATACTAGAAAGTTTGTGTGTATCTGTTTTAATGCCATCATTTTGAGGAGTGGACTGTAATAGTTGTATAACTGCAGAACAGTTTAGTTTGGAAAAGGATGTGTAAAGGTCATCTAGTTGGATTACCTTAGAGCATTACCAAGCAGGTGATACTTTTTAGTACATCTAGTTTTAAGTATCTCTAGGGGCAAGGAATTCACTGCCACTTTGGTCAACCTGTTACAATGTCCTACCAACCAGGTGAAACCTTTTCTACTCACTTAAAATTGTCGTGTTGGAAATCGCAAGGATTGCCCATCCTGTTATCACTATGCACATTATCTACATCAGCTTGTGATGGGTATCTGTCCTTCCGTACAATTAGGGGGGAAGCTGAGAAGAAACTTCACCTCATCTGAATCGATGATTAAGGTGCAATCATGCTTCAGAAATCCAAACGCATTGCCTTCAATTTCTAGAAACACCATTTTATTCATGCTTAGGGCTAAATATCTTCTCATCAGTGTGTGCCGGGGAGTGTCCCTAAACACCACAGATAAGCCCAGTGGCAATGAACCTTTTGTCCATAGCTATAGTATTTTGCCATCACCACCTGAGTGAATTTTCCATTGTATGTTAGTAGTGGGTAGAGCTGAAAAGGTTCAGATTTCGTGTGCCACTTCAAACTGGACTCAGCAAAGTTTTTTATAATCAACAATATTTTAATTGCAGATCTTCTTGAGAACAGTTTGTGGGGGGTTGTTTATTTGTGGTT
>WEIT01004752.1:30243-43676 GCA_013389985.1 Dryoscopus gambensis | reverse complement strand
TTTATTTGTGGTTTTCTTGTTGTTGTTTTTAATTTTATTTAGAAGGAGCATAAGGCATCCTATTCCAGTTCCTGGATGTATAACTAGACTGCACTACACCACTCATGCCTAAAACAAATCCCAAGACAGGGACTAAATTTCGATAGTTTTCAGAAAACTCAGGAATTTGATTAAATTTCAATTTATTTATTAAATGTATTTCACAACAACAATCAATAGAATTTATATTTTTAGGGAAAGCATGGAAACATTTCAAATCACTTCTGTAAGGATAGCAGTATCTATGTTACTTGCAGCAGAGAGAGTGCTTTCAGGTGACAACAGACTTGGCTTCTGGAAGAATATGAAGTCCCAAAATATTATTTTGTCTTCTGAATCTTCTTACAGTTTCTGACTGAAGAGGCTGAAAAAGTTGTTTCACACACAGTGGTCACTGGATGTGGATCAGTGGGTTACATGAAAGAGTGCTTTTCAAAATAAACTGTGGGCATACATACACAGTTTATAAAAGTCTCTTACTGATTTTTTAATATAATTAAATGAGAACATAATAACATTTTTATGGACAGAGAAGTATTTTCCATCAGTATATCTGAAAGCATTCTAATATGCTCAAATTAATTTCATTCCAAATTTCCATTTCACAGAGAAGTAAAAGCAGAACAAAATCCCTGGGTAGTGATCCCACTATTGGTCTTAAATGGCACAGAAGTGAGATTGTTCCTCCAGTCCAGAGACAGGAAAAGATATCTGAGCTCATCACCTGCAGTCATGTGGTATTTTCTTGGACATCAGCAAGCTATATTTCAATAGCAATCCAGAAATGGGAAAAATTCTAAGGTTTTCAATTTTTCCAAGGACTTGCCTCTTTCAGGTAAAAGGTACTCCTCTCTGGAAGGTTCTGAAACTTTCTTGCTTTCCTGGTTCCTATTTGGAGGGAACAGGAGAAATAAAGTAACAAATCCTATAGAAGACCTCGGCCTCTTTTTCAATACTAAAGAAATGCAGACAGATTGGAACTTATATTTTAAAAGCCAATTGTAATTTAAGCTCATCTGAAAAGAACTGCTTTCCCAAATATAGCACTCCCCCCCAAAAATATTTCTTAAAAATGAGCTGAGACATGAATCAGTAAATGAATAAGTAAATATCTTTCCCAATAACAAAACCAAGGCAGGTACTGAATATACAGCTGTGACACAAGGAGACTTTTTATTTCTCTTGCTCTAATACTTTGAGTGTAACATGGCTGTAAACCAGCAGGCAGCCATAAACACCAATAGAGAGAGTTTAAATCAGTATGAAAAAACAAGTTTTCCAACTGCAGCCTTTGTAATCTTAAAAGCAGCATTAGAAGGCAGAAGGAACACACTGCATTCACCATACAATTTTCTGAGTGTCACAGAGGTTAAAAGTTTCCTTGACCATATCAGAAGGTAAATCCTCTATGTTTGTTCTAACTCCAGCAGGAACATCCGTAATTTACAGCAAGGGATCTGTGCAGGATCTTTTGCTTTCATCCATGAAGAGCATTTCTGTTCTTTAGATGCTGTGCATGGTAGAATTTCCTGTTGTTTCTTAACATAGGAGAATTTAATTTATTGCATATGAGAAATTTTGACGTGCAAACTTGAAATAAATCTCAGACATCTCATCTCTGTGTCTTGCCCTCTCTCCCCACTTCCCAAGTCAATGGCAATGCAATTGTTTAACTGTGGCCTGCTGACAATAGAGACTTTTTTTAACTGAGTATATGTCATAGCCACCTAGTAGATAAGCTGCAGATAACATGACAGTAATCACAAGTCACTGACTGGGTTGCAGAAGTTGTATTCTTCCTATTTCCAACTTAATTATTGCAAAATTTCAATAAAGTGTAGGTTAATGTTATTTTTTATGGAAGAAAGAAGGGACTTCTGCTCATGAAAAAGTGCACAGGACCTATTCTCCTGGGTTTTATGGTACTGAAAAATATAGCTGCAAAATGTATGTTGAGGAAATTCCATATACATGTGCTTATTTTGATAATTAGACTTCAACAACATTCAATTTCAGAAACAAAACTGGCCTGAATGATCAGTCCTTCACATCTCTATGATAACAAATTGACATCTTTAGAGGAGAGAGAGTACTTTTTTTACTGTTTGTATGTCAGATTAGGAGATGGGTGCTGTTCACGATATTTGACTGATTTTTGATCATTTCTTCCTAAAAAGAAGATATTTTGGTCTTTGGTTCAACAAAGGAATTCCAAGATTGCAGCTGCATTGCCTGGGTTACTGAATTGTTAAGAGTTGCTCAGAATTTCAACTTTTAAGAAGATCTATTTCAAACTCGTAAACTAATGAAAACTTCTTTTTGACAGTCACAAGATATTCTTACAGAGGCAAAAATTACTGTAGTTTTAGGAATCTAACTTGAGTATGCTACGGAGGAACAAACTTAGAAAACAAAGTCTTGCAATACTTAAAGCAGACAAAGGTAGACAAAGGCGGATACTTATACAGTCAAGGTTCATTCATGGGTTTTATATATAATAGGGATTTTTGTGTGTCTGTTTTTGGAAACACGTTTGAACAGGTTAGAAGTACCTTCATGAAGAAATTTTCTGAAAAACGTGAAGTTCATATATGTATAAGGATAAAGGATCTGGAACTGTTTTTATTAGTACTGCTAAACCTTCCACACAGAAAAATTAACAAATGCTTTTGATAAATATTTGTATGGAAATAAGCTATTTTTGGTCTTTTAAATTTTCATCATTGTTGCTCAACCCTTGTTTCACTTGTGAAAAACTTACTAGTTTTCTTTTTTCCAGAAGCTGTCAATTTCTGTATCTGTGTCTGACACCTATAAACAAGCTTGTCAAGGTGGATGGAGCAGAGAAGTAGCTGGGGCAGAATTACACAGCTGGTATTGACACAGACTCCCAGTTATTTGCAGGGTTCATAGCTAAAGGCATATGTGGATTCTAATGGCAAATGTTGCTTCCAGGGACAAAAGGAAACAGTTTGAAAAAGTCTACAAATCACTGAAAACTACAGAAATTCATTGAAATTGCAAAGGTCCTAAATTGTCACAGTACATGTAACAAAAAGCATCAGATTTAAATGTGAATAATCAGTCTGTTAATTTAAAACCTTTATTGTGTCCGAGTTCTTACCACCTGAAAGCAAATTATTCTGTAATGTAGGACTCAGGATGATGTGATGCCATAAATGTGTTACTACTATGTAAATGCAAAGACAAAGTATTTTAAGAGTACAGACTCAAAGTACTGCTCTGTCATGGACTGAACTTTTCATATGTTTTGAAATGCTAGTTAAGTAAAAAGCAACCAACACGCTATGTTATTAGAGTTAAGCTTTTTAGTTTGCAAAGTGCCACACTTTGAAAGGTAATTTAATGCTGCTGAAGTTAGAACCTGTTTTTAGGTTTAAAGTTACCAACTATATCGCTCACCTGCACTACATAATTTTACAAGGCATTCTGGTCCTTTTTCTCATCATATCTGTGTGCGTGTGTATGTGTTAAGGTTTTTATTCCTATAGCAGAAAGATAAAGTATTCACAGCATGTTATCTACCTCAAAAAGATAACAAATGTTACTTCATGATATTGAGAGCATACGCAAAATCATCTTGGTAATTTTTTTTTCATAAAGACGTTGTGTGACAAAGTTTGTCTTATACACATCTTAATAGCCATGAACAGATCTGTTATTTTTACATATTTGCAAAATCGTTTGGCCCTTCTGCTACATTTTCATTTAAAGTAAATGAAGTTTTTAAACTATTAAAAGTGGTAATGAAATTTCTGTGATCTGGCAAGCTACATGAAACTGTGTTCTTTACTCTGAATATTAGTTATGAGAATGAAAAGAAGAGGAAACTTCCTTACCAGTAATTTCATGTCTTAAAAAGAACAGCCTCTTCTACTCTAAACAGAATTATGGTAACTTTAATGTTGTGACAGAAAAATTCAAAGGAAACAAAGCACATAAATATCTAGTGAGATAAACTTATACATGTAAATTCACTTTCATTTTATCATGTTGTATACCAGAAAGATTATCTGTTATTAGCTGACATCAGTGCATCTGCAAGGCACACTTGAAAATGTTGATTTATCTGAGAGAAAATTAAAACAGCTTCTTTTCTGAATCTCTGAACTCACAATAAATTAACAGAATGGCCTAAAAAATTTATTTGGTGAGATGATATTTTAAAAGTGCGTTTTCAACATTGTCTTCCATAAGATTTCTAATCTGTTATAGGTGAAACTCAGAGTTATCAAAAGATTGTTTCCACAGGCACTGAAAACTGCAACATTTTTTCATCCTGTATGTCTCTACCAAATAATGGTCAGATGGAATCCTCAGGAAATGGGGATGTTTTCTAGAGCTAAAAGTCTCGCTTTCCTAGGAAGGAATAATGACAGTGGGTGCCTTGTTGAAGTGCTTTTTAGGCCACTGAATTCAAAGTGTTGTATAAGAAGAGTCTTTTATAATTCAATTTCAGATCATGTCCAGAATAAAGAATTCATGGCAGGTGAAAATTGAAAACAGTAGCTGAAAGGAATGAAGTTATTACAGAAACCTTTAAAATGCAAAAAATGTTCTGATTTTGTTCACTGTGATTTTCAGAGTAACTGCAAGTCATTTTTTAACCTATTTAAACCGATTTCCCCCTTTTCAGTTACTTCTATTGCCCTTACTGCATGTTTTTTTTCCTCTTGCCTTTGCTCTGACGGTAGCCCATTTTACTTAATGGCTCATACCTTTTGTTTTTTCTTTTTCATTTGTTCAGTTCACAGGACACTTCAGTACTCTACTGGAAAAGAAGTACCATCAAAATTCATAAATTATGTTAATTTTAAAATTATTTATAATAAGGTAGATCTGCAATAAGGATGCAATAGCTAAGAATTGGAAATGTTGCATTTCCTATTTTTACTCGTGTAAACATATGCAATTTAAGACACATTACCATTATAAGAGGGTTGAATTTAAAATTTGTTCTCTCTTCTTTGAAGAAATTGACCAAACCTCCAGTGACAGAAGTATTCAAAACTGTACCTCATATTTTTAATTGCCAGCATAATCCAGAAATTTTCCATTTATAATCCATTTTTAAAATGGGAAAATTCTAATCATAAACCTCCTTTTTTAACAGATTAGATTAATTTCACTGTTGAAACTCAGAACATGGAATAAAGCATGAGGAAAAAACCTCATGCTTAAGACTGGGCTATGTATGACTAACTGCTGAAATCTCATAGAAGAAAGGCCTGTTTGAATAATTCAATGACACTGAGAACATGGTTAATCTTTCTTATATTGTAGAGAAGCTTTCTTCTGCATCTGGAAACAGACTGGTTCACATTGCAGAAGTCGTCTCATCTAGCCAAGTATTACAGACACTATGCTCTTCATAGACATAGTCATACTCCTTAACATTAGTGTGCAGGTCTCACCATCAAATCAATACCTAGGGAGAATTCTGAACTCAGGTGTTAGAACTTAATTTTGAACATTTCCCATAAATCTGTAAATAAATCCCGTAAATAAAATCATATCATTTCACTGTATGATGATGACAGCCTATGGAAGTGATACTTCACTCCCTACTCAAATTAAAATTTATTTTAGAAATAAGTACTTTTATACAAGCAATACCTTCAGTATTTGCACATCTGACCAGACCATGGAGCTTTCTACCTGAATGCTATTGAAAGACAAAATTTTTCAGCCTGGCTTAAATCTCTAAACAGTAGACAGACCATTGGCTTAGATTTGATTTTGAAACTTCACTCTCACTTACTGGCATACATACAGACAAACAGAAAAGTTGGGCAAGTCCCTTATATTTGGTAATGCTGAGAAAGATATACTCTCGATAGATTGGTTTTGTTTGATTTGTAAATACAAATACTATTTGAGATAATCCTTGAGACTGGAAACTCCATCTCCACTGAGCATGAATGTGCAGCTTCAAGGCTTAACCAAATGTCTTCAGAATAGAAGACCTTAGATTAAAAATATCTTACTCAAAATTATAGTAACAATTAAAAGAACTTTTTAATTTGATTGTCAATTTCTATTAGAAATGTGAATGCTAGTGAACAGCAGGCTTTTTTGGAAGTGGGAGTGAATTCACAGATACTCTTAAAGTATTAAAAAACTGAAACATGATACTGTCTGGTTTTAGAAAGGATAAGCAAATAAATTGTAATAATATGTAAAGGACACTAAGAAGGCATGTTGGTGTGGTTTGGTTCTGGCAGTAAGAGTGTGAAGAAAATATTCCAAAATTAGTCTTAAACTGAGTTCCATTTATTTATTTCTGTTCTTTAACATCTGATGTTCCATCCAAATGGAGATTTACTTAAAACATAATTGTAAGCTTGCTAACATGCCTACCAATTTACAGGAAACTTGAAACGTATTTTGATTAAATGACTTTTATTTGAAGGGCAGCACCTTTTGCATAGTGTCAAGTCTCTTACGAAGTCACAGGGGCTTTAAATAAAAGTCACTTGTTAAAAGCACAAAGGAAATTTTCTGAATGTAACAGGCTTACTTTGTCAGGACTTTGGGAATTGAATGACAAAAAATAGTCTTTGGGTCTTTTAAATCTTTGGATTTGGTGAAAGAAAGTTAGAGGTTAAACTAAGTTTGCACGTGGTCCTACAAGCCTTTCAGCGTGGTGTTCTGCCGCTCATGTGACAAGGTTAACCAGAAAATTCTGCTTTCTCTATAACAGACTGCTCATTGCATGCCCATTATTTAAAACTCAAGAGGCATAAAGGAAAGATATAAATTATCATTTAGATGACAAATTATAAAAGAAACTTATAGGAACTTAATAAATTTAAGTAACAATTGGAGATTAAATATATTCAACATATATTATTCTTTAATGCACACCATGCTTTATTAAAAACATAAAATGAAGAAATGAAATCACTCCAGAAATACAAATGTGTTCTGCCCCTTTATAGCTTGATGGCATTAGGGTACATCATGCACCAGACCTGTGACAGCCTTGCATTCCTGTGGGCCTGACACGTCAGCAGATTCCCGACAGCTGACTGCATTGGAGACTGAAGTCAGCCTCACTGGGAATGAGTGGCAAAGGCATCCCACTGTGACTTGTCCAGAGCCTCTGGGCATCCTTGGCATCTCCCTCTCAGGAGAGGGTATTTCAAAGACCCCAAAAGGTTCTGGTAGGCTTTCAGTACAGCTGCCTTGGAGATGGAGGAAATTAGGCAGCTGTCTACCTTGCCCGGTCTCTTGGAAGACCCTTCTGTTCTGGGGTTGCTGAGGGCTGAAGAACAAAAGGTGCTGATCCCTACCACAAGTACCATCCAAGACTCCCTGATTCCCATCCATACACTCATTTGGTGACTAGAGATCCAAGGAGTTATCAGTAGAACCCACTCATCCCTTAAGAATCCCACACTGGGTGCCAAATAGGATTGTTGTGGTTTAACTGCAGCTGGCAGGTAAGTACCACACAGCTGCTCACTCACCCTGATGCCCTGCCCCACTGCCCCCAGAGGGATGGGGAGGAGAATTGGAAAAAGGTAAACTACATGGATGCAGATAAGAACAGTTTAATACCTGAAATGAATTCCTGAACAACTTGTGCTTGCTGGCAGAGCATGGGTAACTGAAAAGTCCTTGTCTTAGGATAAGCACTGCACAGCAACAACTAAACCAACAGCATGCTGTCAACATTATTCTCATACTGAACCCCTGACACAGCTCTGTTCCAACTACTAGGAAGGAAATGATAGTTGGAGGCTGTCTTGGGCACAGCAATCATAAAATTAAAGAGTTTTTGACTCTTGGAGAAGTGAGGAGGCATGCCAGCAGAGATGCCACTTTTGACTTCCAGAATAGAGTTTGAATAGTTATTTTCAGTATTTGTTTTCATTATTTCAATCCCTGTTCCTAATGTAAACCATTAAAAATCCTCTGAAACTGACAAATTCACAAATTAATTGAAAAATGTAACAATTTTAAAAATTATAAAATATTAGGCTTCAAAATCCTGAATTAATTGAAACAAACTTTTTACAATGTCCAATCTAGGCATTGTCTAAGTAATCAATTATTTACGAATGGCTTCTCCTGTCTTTTCTAGTCCTGTTTTTCTCTAGTGTCTCAGACTGAGTAGTGTAACAGCATCCTAAGTATCATTAAATAATAAATTGGTAAGTAGTACTCACCTCATCATACTCCAGGTCACACAACCTAGCATTTCTGAGAATTCTCATTACCTCTTGTGGATTAGTAAACTGGAAATATGCTTTGTCATTGAAATAAGGGAAGAAAATGCGAGGAGAAAGAACTCCTTTATAGGTTGCACTTGTCAGAGCAGGATAACCTCGTTCTGAGAGAGACTAGTACCATTTCCCTTTGGAACTGTTGAATTTCTCTTCACATGCTGATTGTATTTTACAAAGTGCTTGCATTTATTATGTTAAGCATACATTGAAATATTATTTATTTTTTCAATCTTACCTGATGACAGAGGGAAAGAAGCAGAGGGGGATAACTTGTGTTGGACATTTCTTGGCAGCAGCTGACAGCAGTCATAATCTGGTAATTGATCCTGAACCATGTGAACCACTGTTAAAACACTGTGACCTATTTTGGTGATGCAGGTAGAATTTCTGTTCCTGAAAGACAAGCAAAAAGAACTGGGAAAAGAGGGGAAAAGGGATCATTCTTCAAGACAGAAGTAGCAGTTTAGGAGAAACACATTACCTATTTCCTGTACTCGCCACTAATTCAGGCTAAATACTTCTTTGGTTCGCCCCTTTTGTGTCGTGAAAAGGCATTCATTACTCTAAATGCAGTTTCAGGCTTTGTGTCAGCTTGTAATAGTGCAGTTTATCACCACAGCAAGAGTGAAAAGCACAGAAAAATTAGGTTAATCAATATCACTGCAGTGTGTTTGACATTACATTCAGGAAAGGTTTAGCATGTCATTCCTAACTACAGGCCATAAACTGCCTGAGGTCTGTGTATGCTCTTGATGTGAATGCTGGGTCCTCATGCGGATCGAGGGCAAAACATAGCTTTAAGCTTCTGCTAATCATGCACCCCCTGCAGACACCTAGTGCCTTGGATTGTAAAAAATGTGACACCACTGCTTACAATATTCCTGCTCCTGAAAAAAACTTAAAATATTTCTAATTGGCAGACCTAGACAAAAACCCTGACCAAAAGTTCTGTTTAAAACTTATGATTATAAACATTTTTTTCCCCTAACATTTAAAACTATTCATTCAGTTTTTCAGCCTGAATGGTAGGCAGGGATTTGTTGGAGGCTGGCGTTTGGGCTTTTATGAGGGTTTTGGTACTTTTACACTGGATCAAGGTAGGAAATGACAAACTGACAATGGAAAAAATATTTGTGAGGCACTTCACTAGTAAGGGATAGGATGTAGGATAATATGCTTACAACCCCAGGGAACTTAGGGAAAAGAATTCTTACTTTTTGTACTGCAAAATTACAGGAGTTCCAGAAATGTGCAGATTCACATCTATGATTTAAAAAAAGATGAATCTCTTATTTGTGGAAATAATATGCTGTCTTATACTGAAGGTGGAATTTGAGCAAATGCTGGTGATGACAACAACAACCTTACGACACATTTTTGTAACACTTAATCCCCATGTCTTTAGACTCAAAACTTCCTAGTCTTGCATGTTTTAATCCCCTGTGACTTAGGCAGTAAATCTTTAATTTATTTTCTAAAAGCCACGAATTTGTTTGAAGTTTGTTTAGAGCAAGAACTGAGCACTGTGAGTTTTAGCACTGCACAAAGCATTGCTATAATTTAAAACGTATTTTATATCAGTTATTTTAAATTACATGTTCTTGAGAATATGTCATCATTTCTGTAAACCTCAGTAAAATATTCCTTTTCTTTTTTAGAAGAGTTACTTGTAGAGTTTATACAATTATATAGTCTGAGATAAAGTTCAAAGACTCTAGGATGAATATCATTCAAATTTACAGAAACCTGCAGTCCAGATCCTGGGTAGACTTACATTACTTCACTGAAATTAATGGAGCTATACAGACTTGCTCCAACTCAGAAACTGTACTGAAATGTTTATCTAAAGGTAATTTAAAAATCTTTCATCTTGAAATTGAGTAAGGTGGTTCATAAATACAGGCTTTCCTTCAAGACTTTTGGTATGAGTGTGATTTTCACTTGAATGAGAACAAAAGGGCTACTCACAGCATAAATTAGAGATAAAACAGGAAAAGGAAAAAAGGACAATTAGAAAGATACACTGACAACTGATAAGACTTGAGTACAAGTGAGATATGTTCACTAAATTAACCCTGAGTGGGGTTCTTATGTGCTACTAAAATTTCAGAACCTAAGGTTTATTTCTACTAAGATTTTCTAATAAGAATTATTTTACTACTCACATTTTTTATATGTTAAAAAGTCCCCTTCCCACCCGTAAATGAATTTATTTTAAAGGCAGAAGGGGATCATTATGATCACTTATTCTGAACTTCTGTATAAGGCCTGCCCCATCTTTTGAAGCAATATAATACAATTTCCTCCATAATAATTTATATTTTTACGTCTCTTATTTTTTTCACAGTATTTCTAAAAAGTGAGATGTGGATTTCACTGGGAACAATGTCTCACCCTATGATTTTACTGTAGGGCAGCCACAGGCACACATTCCTGTTATTCTTTTATCTCTGACTATTATTCAGAGAATGGGTAACATTTTGTGGGATAGGCCTTCCAAAGCTTTTCAGTGCTTACATTTTACTTCCAAGATTTTTTTTGGTTCCTGTAAAATTATTCAGAAGCACACGTGTTTATAGATTAATTTGTAAAATGGGTCTGAAAGAATTATACATTTTAATTGGCATGTTAAATGATTGAGTTGTGTCTCTTCATTGACTACTATAATAATTATTAATCATGATAGAATACAAATTCCTGAAAATGAGGGCAAAACTCAGACTTCCAGCTCCGAAATGTACCCTCCTTATAGCCAGTTACTTGTATTACTTTGCTATGTCAGTGTGCCATTTGACAGAACAAGGACAGAGGCACACTCCCTATTCAGTTAATCATGTCTTTAGACACATAATGGTATTTCTCCTGAAGGAATCAGTCTGATTCACACTTGCAAGCCAAGTATAATATGTTCATTACAAATGCAAACTCAAGAAGGAGTCCAGCTATGATTCTGGATGAAACTACGTAGAGAAATTTTGCATTTGTAAACCAAGTGTCAAATTCGATGAGAATCGAAGAGGATAGTTATGTGGCCAGGGTGGCAATAAAGGTGATTTGGGCCTCATAGTGAATCACCTAGTCCCCTCAAATGTTGGCAACAGTGCAGTGATGCTTGTAGGCAGTCTTTGAGTACTTTATTCTGGCAGCTAATAGTAAATCCACTGTGCATTTTATCAGCCTTAATATTCCCTGGATAATGGCCAAAGAGAAAAGCATTTATCTTCCATGTGCATCTACTTAAAAGCTGGAACAAATCTTCATTTTTGTTAGAAAGGTCACTCACTCATGGCCTTCATCTTTACATAACAAGTGCAAATGATTTTCTGGAGCATTTCTCTGCAATTATGCTCTTTCCTGAAAAGTCTACATTACCAAGGTGATACTTTATTAATATCAAATGAAACCTTGTTAACCTCTTAAAAGCCAAACTGAATGAAATTCTGTAACTGTGCCTTTTACACCTAGCATATGCATCACTTTTTGATACACTGCACAGCATCTAGGATAATTTAAACAAATTTTATACTGCCTTATGATGCAATGAAATAATGAATTGGAATGATAATCATGGTGATTGGCTAGGTATGAAGACTGGAAAAATGAGATAGGAACCATTTGCTGGATTCTAGGCAACTTTTTATAGTAATAATTACTGAGTTTAAAGGGATTTATCATCTGTGGAAACCATGATAAAATTCAGAAACACCAAGTGGGGAGAAGTTGTGCCATGAAACTGAAAAGTATTGGAACCCAATGCTAGGTCTACAAAGAGTTTAACCAGAGTTGTGTGACAGCTTGGGGTGGTGTGCTAAGTGTATATTGATCATTTTGAAAACTTGTGGTTTTGATTTGTAGAGATGAATATGAAATTCTAGTTAAACAAATCTACTCACACCACCAGGAGACCCCAAGAATGATGCAGAACAATTCTCTGTATTTTATTATTATATTACCTGGACAGATTATTGGAATGTTTATCAGTACTGTTTAATAGCAGATTGTTTGGCAAACAGGCAGGAAGCTATGGCTTCAGGCAAGTATTTTATATAGTATGTTATAATTTCTGGGTTTATTCAGTGTGTGTTTTGAGATATTTTCATCAGGCAGATTATAATTCTATGGCTGGAAATCAAAAAGAACAGGCTAAAAAGATAAGATTTTCTTACACCACAGCAAAATATTTTGTGATATTTAAAATAGAGATGCAAACAGCTCTGTTTTCCTGTGCTTGAGATATAAAGTAACAAAGCTTAACTGAGTGTAGATGATTATTTTTATCTTAAGTTGTATCTTCTTCCTAATATTAGGTTTTAGTAATATTGTAATTCGAAAAAAGTGATTTGAAGCCCAGTATTGCTGTAATATTAAGTACCCCTGCTTTGCCAACTGGTGCATTAGAATCATCTAAGAGATGCAAATTTGCAAATTTTAGATTGAATGTGTTTCTGGAGAAACCAGGAACCAATGTGGAGTTCTGCTGCCATGCTACAGAGAGCATGCGTTGTGGGCAAAAGGTAACCATCCTCTGGAAGAAAGCAAATTTTCTTTCAGGTCTTCTAGCAATTTGGTCTCTGCATGCAGAAGTTTCTGTTCATAATGGCCCAACAATCCAAGATACAAAAATTTATTTCACATTCTCTGTTAATAATAGACACTTTTTGCCTCTGTAGGACCAGCAACTGCTGCAAGCTTCACTGGTTGTAAGCAAACACAAATGGTGTTAGAATGACACTGGTCCACAAAACACGGCACTATTCTTTCTGTCTTTGCATCATACCAGTTGCTAACTTAGATTTGTCCAATGACAGCAACTGATAAACTGATGTTCAAATGGAATTTACTGTATGAAGTATTGTTGATACAAAGGCTACAGTAGGTGAGAACCTACCCTCAGTATTAGAAAATACTCATAGGTTTTGAGTGAAGGAAAGAGCCAATGTTAAGGAAGCGCTTTGAGGGAAAAGGTCCCAGTCTGCAGTGTCCTGAACACTTTAGGTTTAGTACATCCTAAACATAAACCCTTAAAATACCATAAATCCTTGTTGATACATCTCTACTGTGTATTGTGATGTTTATTCTGTCTAGCACCATATGCTAGATCCATTTATGTCTTCATTTCTTCATTTATGTCATTAGCAG
>WEIT01004752.1:0-30051 GCA_013389985.1 Dryoscopus gambensis | reverse complement strand
TCATTTATGTCATTAGCAGGTGTACTTACTGTATCCTCCTATTAACATACTCAACAGACCATTTGAGTCAACCAGCAGCTACTGTTTTATTAAGATCACATTTTCCATCATAATTTGTCACAACACCTATAGGTGGCCAAAACATGTCAGTTGATTTTGTGGTAGGGTACATTGCATATAATTTTAAGATAACATTAATCTATTCAAATAACCAGAATTACTCTGTACCCAACACTATCAATTGCAACTACAACAAATAAAAAACATTAGAAGATACTCTCAAAATCTTTATTACTATACAGATAATAGAACTTCAGTATTTCCTGCAAGTCTATATATGAAATAATAGAACATCAATAAGGAAAAGCATAAGAACTGAAGAGAACAGTCAGAAAAGTCTTGTAGCAAACTGTTATGACCCACCCTAGAAGACAAGGGTAATTGAAGTTCTTGTTAATAGATACCTTGGTGTGGATTAGAGTGAAATGATACTGAATGACCAGTGTTTGTAAACATGCATGTGTTTATTTTAGAACAAACTGATTGCAAAGGAAAACAAGTATGTAGCCATTTTAGTTGTTATTGTCGATAGTAATATAGCAATCTAAAAATGACGTTGAAGAAAATTTGNGCACCTTCAGGCTGTGTGTGATTGTGCCAGTACTTCCCTGGCAGGGGATTTATCACAGCTGAGTTCACTTGAATAAGGACAAAGAGATATTAGCTGCCTCGAAGGATTTGCCTCTTTTCTTGCCTTGTTCAGCACCCAGGTTGTAGCCTGTTGGCTGTGCTTGCCATCTGCACCTGAGAGGTAACTTTGCAGCTCACTGCCTCAGTGTTTGAGCCACCAGCATTCTAGTCTATTCCAGTATCATTTGTGGGTACATTATTCTCCCCAGACCTGAGATGACTGGACAATAGTAACCCCCTTTATCTTACTTGAATTTCCCATCACAATCCAAATTCCAGTTAGTAGGCATATTTGGGGGGGAATCACAGATGAACAGCTGCTTCTTTTCAGTTTACTATAGTGGGCAAAAGTCCTTCAATGATTTTAGCGGTGTTTAAGCCGTTAATGATTTCAATTTCTCCCAAAAGCTCAAAACTTCCTGGGATGTATTACTAATTCTGTTCCAGCTAGTGTTGAGGGCTTGTGACATGCCATAGGATTACTCTAATTGTGATCTCACTTCTAAAGGTAGTACTAGAGATTGTGCTGGAATTAAGGTTGATCTCCTATGAGGAATTTGACAGCAGCCCTTTGGAGAAGAACTTGTGGGTATGGTAAATAAAAACCTGGACACAAGCTGGCAACGTGAGCTCACAGCCCATAAAGAAAATTGTATCCTGGGCTGCATCCAAAGCAGCTGGGGCAGCAGGACAAGGGAGGGGATTCTGCCCCTCTACTCTGCTTTGGTGAGACCCCACAAGCCACACTGATCTCTGGGGTCCTCAGCACAGGAAGGATGTTGACATGTTGGAGCAATTCCAGAAAAGGATCATGAAGATGATTAGAGGGATGGAGCACATCTCCTACAAGAAAAGCTAAGTGAGCTGAGGTTGATCAGCTGGAAAAGGAGACAGCCTCAGGGAGACTTTATTGTGACCTTTGGGTACTTAAAGAGGTCTTATAAAAAAGATTGGGACAGACATTTTAGCAAGGTCTTTTATGGTAGGACAGGGGGTAATAGTTTTAAACTAAAAGAGGGTAGATTCAGAATAGATGAAGAAATTATTTATTATGAGGATGATGAACGACTGGCGCAAGTTCCCAGAGAATCTGTGTCTGACCCATCCCTGGAAGTGTTCCAGACCAAGTTGGATGTGGCACTGAGCAACCTGATCTAGTGGAAGATGTCCATGCTCATTGCAGGGTAGTTGGACTGGATGGCCTTTAAAGGTCCTTTCCAACACAAAACAGTGTATGATTCTATGAAATTGAGTGGTGTCAAATCAACTATTCTTATGAAATATTCTGACTGCTAAGAGGATGTGGCAAAAGTCACAGTTTAAAAAATACTATCCTTTAGTCCTGATTTTTTAAAATTGTCTTTTGTTCTCTTTTTCTTCCTTATGGTGTTAGTACGCCCTGTGATTTCCCACCTGATCAATATGGCATTGACTAGCATTTTCTATAAAGGGATTTCTCTTATATTCACCCTGCTGTACAGGAACTCTGAAAGTTTTTAAGCTGTAACGTTGCTTTAAGCATGAGACTTACTAGATACTGATGTATGTCTATCTGGCTTCAATCAAACATGAAACGAACTTACATATGCTTACAAAAGATTATGTAGATGAGCTATTAAAATGTTAATGGTAAACCAGGTCATTAGAGATGAAAATAAAAAATTACCCACATTCTTGAAATATACTATGATTTTTGAAAATCTTGAAAATAATGTTGTTTCCAGCATCTCACAATAATAAATCCAAAGGGGATCTCCTGGTAGATGAGAATCTTCAAGCTATAAAAGAGTTTAGGTTTGCCATTTTCAGGGAACATGAACTTTCATTTCATCTTGATCTCAAGCCTGTACAGACTTTGCCATAGTACTTTTCATGAGAGAGTAATTCATTATCCTAATAAAGGCACCTGGACTGGGAGTCATTCGTTCTTCACTGACTCCATTATAGATATGTCTTAATTAAACCTGTCTTTTCATAGCTAAATCGAGATGACATGAGATGAGATGAATCCCACTTTTGCTGAGTTTCTCAAAACCTGTATCAAAAATTTTCCTGATGGAGCTTATTCTATCTCATTTCCTAAGATAGGGGCTTGAAAAGTATCTAATGATAAATGCTGCAGAACAATGACATTTTGAGTTTTTCTTCTCCCAGAATGTTGTTGAAATATTCACATGAGTTTCTACTTAGAAAGTTTAGCAGGGCAGGGCATGGTAGGATCATTATCTATGCTGAAATATCAGAGATGATATTACTGCCACGGACAGAAACACTGAATATAAAATAAAAAAAGTTTCCAAAGCATTGTAAACAGAGTATATCTATATCTTCACCATTTTGCCCTGGCATCAGTTCAGTTTCACTTGTATGCTATTGGTGGTGTAGATCATCATTCTACTTCCTCTAAGTAATAAGATATATGTTACATGCTGTTGTGAGTATAAATGCTGTGTGTATGGAGTACTATATCTATATATTTCCAAGGAGAAACATGCTTTCATGGAACATCTGTGATCGAATCAAGAGCTTTTAGTACAATATAACAAAGTTTAAAAGTATTGTATATATGGATAAAGAACTTACACATCTTCATTTGATCACAGCTGCTTCATTTGGTGTGCAGATGTACTTGCATTTTAATCTGCAAAGCCTCAAATTTGTGAAAACTTTGACTAGTGAAAAGATGAGAAACATATTTCAAGGTTTTATCTTCCTATGTCTTAAGAAATGCTATGAAACATGATGTGAGATGTGGAATGTTCCATCAAGTTGTATAAATAAGTGAAACCATTTGTCCTTCTGATCCCGTTGCATGTAAATGCTGTCAGGATAAAGTGGCTGTTAAGAAAATGGAGCATAATTAGACCTGGCTTATTCTAAACACCCTCAGTATAACTCAAACTAAGGAAGCTTAATATTTAGGAGTAGACAATTAAGATAGCAGTCTTTTTGCCTAACATTTCTCCTCAGTGTTTCTTTGTCAAGTAGCTTGAGTTGTTTATACTCAGTGCAGCTTCTGTATATAATATGACAGGAAAATCCTGGCATTCACTGGGGCACTGGTAGTTTAATGTGACTGCTACTACAAGAGAAAGGTCTGCAATAATGCTGCTACTCCTCTGAAAAGAAATCTTTAAATCAACAAAGAATTGAGATTAATTCATTTTGCCTGAGTATGAATAACTAAGACATATAATTTTGGATTGCACTTGTTGAACCATTATAAACAAAAGGAGAAATACATTCATCAATACAAAATAAAACTAAACAAACCTTTTGCTTTTAATTTAAATTGAAATGTCCAATTGCATTAACCTTTTTATTTAGGTTGTAGTCTACTGAGGCAAAAAACTTAATATGGTGTCTAACATCTGCAACTTTCTACCATGGAGCCTCCTCTCATCTGCTCCAGTAAACCTGGAAATCTGCTCTTAAGTGCATATTTATTTATCTTTATGCCACTTAGGATGAAACTGTTAAAATGCTGAAAGCAATTTTTATTCTTTTCTTGATTTGACAGGTTACTTTCCTGGGCATTAAATTTTGAAATAAAGAAAATAAACTTGAGGAAACACCCTATATATACAGGTCACTTTATCCCAAAGTATGAGAGGAAAAAATAGAATTAATTTTACCTGGTCTACTGGGATTTTCAATTGTAGTAATCTGTAAGTAATTATGAAGTCATAGGTTGAAATTAATAGTATTTTTGATACTGTGTTTAATTGTAGATCTTTTATCTCAATCCCTTGCAACTCAGGATAGTGTATGATTCTGTGATTCCATGAACTGAAATTATGCCTATTCATTGTAAGTCAAACAGTGGTGCAACATGATGATTCTTATCAAAGTTTTGAATTTCTTTAAACATCAGTAAATCAAATCAAGCACAGACTATCTCCTCTGGAATAGTCCTAATACTTAATCTTGTATCTTTTAGTTATGGTGTAAGTACGGTGTAATTCTGGAGCTGAACAGAATTTCATTACAAGTAAGCATTTTGTATATTTTTTCATTCCCCGCTTTTGCCACATCCCAATTTCCTTACTCCAAGTTTTTATTTCATTTGCATTTTGTTACCCCAAAGTCATCTCGGTTCTAACTGAATACATTACATTCCTGTGTGGATGCAAGCATAATACACGAAGCAGCAGGAATAACCAGAGTAACCCACCAAATCAGATAGACTTTAAGGCTTAACTATTTGTTATATGACAGTCATGACAGATACCTTTACTAAATGTTGCTAAGCAAGATAAAACACTACATGAATTATGAGAGATTCATTGGTGTACTTGTGTATTTTTGTCCTTTGGAGTGGCAAATGATGATGAAAGAAACTTTGTGCCAGCTGTGATGGCTAAATTCCTGCGATGCTAAAAGAATTCTTTAAGTTTTCCTATGCTGTATTCATTGGACGTAGTATAGCACTGGTAAGAGTGGTGCGGTTGGAGATATACTCACTCTTAAAGGTTTTCAACCGAGTGAAAATAAACAGAAAACACAAATAAATGTAAAATTAAACTTTGCTTTGATGCCTCTGGATAATTCCTTCTCAAACTAGCAGAAAACCCCCATTTGCTTCAGCATAGCCCATTTCACAAAATACACTTACAAAGGATATGAATAGTGCATTTATGCAAATAGTAACAAGGCAGTGAGACAGTGGGATTGAAACTACTCATGTTTTAAGGTGGGGGCAGTGATACAAAGCTCAAGAATTTTAATTAGAAATAATTAAATGTCAGAAATATATATTGATAAAATCATGACCAAAACAAAGATTGTGGCTCCTTAGGGTTGCTGCTAGGGTAACTGTCCTTGATTTTATTTAGAAACTCCAGCTTTCTAATGCTTACTGGAGTTCATAGGATAGATACAGTTTCTTTTCCCTGCTAAGTGATTTATGATTCCTACATCACATATAAGAATCATGAAGATTCACTACAGCTCTCTGTTTAAACTTACTTCTAGTCCAGATAGAGAAATTGAGTTGGAATCATTCCTCATCTGCCGGTAGATGTGTCCCTCACAATGAAAGGGGGATGGATAATTCACAAAGAATGACTGATTGGCTGAAATCAGATCATCTTTCATATTCATGAAAGCTGAGATGAATTTTAAAAGATCTCTTCAGATGTGATTTTTTTCCCAAATAATGTTTTTGAATTTTAGAGATAATACTTCTTGATAGTATTCTTCAATCCATTACAGTACATTAATTGAGAGATTTGATCAATTAACTAAGACTTACAAGGGTTTAGGTTTTTTTGTCTGATATGAGACAAGTTAATTTTGTTTTGAAAGGACAAAATTTCTTAGTCACAAAAATATTTAAAATATTAAAACCTAGTTCTGTTTACATATACTACTAATAATATATTTTAATGAATATTTATTAACAGAAATTTAGGAGTTGTTCAAACACATGACAAAATATTTCCAAATTTTACATTATTGCAATTATTCTTGCTTGTTATTAGATAATTTCTTTAAAAATATTTGACTTTTCAGATTATTGGAATATCCTTTTTGTCTCATGTTTTTGTTCTCTGATGTGTGCTTTCTGTCTTCCTCTACTTGACTGCATATCCAATTATTTTCCTTGTAACAACTAAGCATCTCAAAATTCTTAGTATTTTTAAATATATTTTGGAAGATGTTTAGGATACTGAAATTACAATGTATTGTAAGTGTAGTTTAGCTAATATTTTCCTCACTTTGAACAGTGCATGTAATCTAAAAGTAAATATTTTCAGAGTCTCATTGAGCAATTTTAGTTTTAACAAATTAGTTTTAAAAGCTCGTGGGTTTTCATCCATGGAAATAAAAAACTTTTTTTCTGAGCTATTATTGCTGAAATTAATTAGAAAACTGAAAGTTTCCTTGAGAATCCTGTGTCTTGCTTGTCTCACCTCTTTCCGCATTTTTTGGCTTGTATCCTCCTAAAGCTCTTACCCTGAAATATATCAGCCAGACAAGAATCATGATGTGGCAGTGTCATGGTTTGACACTGGGCGCAATGCCAGTGCCCCATGAAAATATATTTTTACCAATAACTGCTGTGAGATGTGATCAGGAACAGAGCAGAGCAGGCTCAAACTTAGAAATAGAAGGGAAAAAAAACTTTATTAATCTACACTAAAGGGGAAGAAACACACAGGAAACAGAATGAAAACTCTCCGAAACATTCCTCCTCCTCCCAACTTCCACCCTTCCCACAATCAGACAAAACCTTGGATTTCCTGATCAGTTAACAATACTCAAATAATCAATTCTCACTCCATCTAAGAAGAGAGGAGTCTCTCTTGTAAACCATAGTGTCCTTCCATGTCTGGTGCTTTCACCACCATCCATGGACTGAAACTGCTCCCAGGATTCAACGATGCTTTGCCAAGTACCAGAAGCTCCTTTTTTGGGACAAACAGTCCCCCCCATTTTATAACCCCTGGGGCCGAGGGTCTCTTCTTCTCTGAAGACAGAGGGCACTACTACACCCTCTTCACACTTGGCATCACTGCAGCAGGTCGCCTCATCTGGCATCCAGCCACTGCATCCACCTAAATGCAGTCTCATGTATTAAAGACAGATTGGTTCAGTTTATGGCTATACAAGAAAAGTCCAGCCAAAAGCCACTCCATCAATCTCCTCCCACCGGATTCTTCCCATCAATTCCTCTAACATCACAGGATTCCAGGCTGTCTCTCTTCTCACTCAAAACACTGCTCAGGAGGATTAATGTTTCATAAAGTTTGCTTTTCTCAAGGAAGGGTTAAAAGTCTTAGCCTCCACTGCCATCGGGAAGCCTCACAGCAACTCCAGGACTCCCACGCCGGGAGCCTCCCCCGCTCCGCTCCTCAGCCGGCACAGTCTCTCTCTCTGGGGGGGGCAAAAAACCATCTCCTCGTCTCTCCACCCTTCCATCCTGCAGAAGCTGTCTCAGTTCCATTCCCTTCCACCCTGTCTCTCTCTCCGGGCTCTGGCCTACCTCTCTCCTCAGGCCACATGGCTGCCCCTGCCCCACCCAGGCCCAGGCCCAGGCCTCAGGCCTCAGGCTGGGCGGGGGAGGGCATCTGCTCCCTTCAGCAACCGGAACACAAGACGAAGTTCCTCTGGGATTCTCTCCTTTATCTCCCTATGTTCTCAGAGGTGACAAATCTCTTCAGTGGTCATGCCAGGTGTCAAGATTCAATCTGACCACTGATTGGTTTGACTATAACTTCCTTAAAAAACTCACTTCCTTTTCAAACCACGACAGGCAGTGAGGGCACCAGCAGTATTTGGGAGAACTGGTAGGTCTGAGAAGGTTCAAGAAACACAGACAAACAAAAGCACTCAAAGATGGGAAGGAGAAGAACTCAAAGAAATCCTGCAGAGGTGGAGTAATGGGATGAATCATCACGAACTAGCCTCTCATGTTATGACCTCTTTAGCACTGGTTGATCTGGTTTTATAAAGTTGATATACATGTTCATGGTGTTTGTAATTCCTGATATATTAACTTTGGCCACAGTTATTTATTGTGTCATGTTAAGCTGAAATTCAGTGAAGGTGTTTTTATTCTTTTTCCTCTTTAGGTTTGGGTTTTTTATCTTAAACTTGCTGGGTGTCTGACAAGTGGCTCTTAGGCTCTTTCATAAACATAGCAAACAAGGTATGCAAACAAATCTAGACAGAAGTATTCATTGTATAGGCTGTGATGTAAGGAGTGTAAAATATGGATTCAAATGTCAGGTCTACCTACTCATTTCCTGAACTTAGAGTAAATGTCTGGTGAAATCTAAGAAGTACAGTACTTAAAAGGTATATGTAAATTCTCTTTGTGACTAGGCTTACCAGCCCTATGCAGAACAACTTTAATATTCTGAGACCAGCCTCACTTCTCTAGTTCAGTCTGAGATGAAGAACGAGAAAAGTAAAACTTTAAAAATATATTATCCCTTCTCTGGAAGAGATAGTATCCAAATTAGCTGAACTCTAAAATTTCAAAGTATCTAGAAGCTGGAATTATTTTTACTCAGAGCAAATACAGCCAGATTTTACACATAACTCATGAAATGCAAAGGAAAATAATCAATATAGTACTTAATAATCCAGTTTAGTAAGCAATAATCTGGGAGTTCTTAGAAACATTTTTAAAAATGCCACTAAGCTGGATCTTTAGTCAGAAAATGTGAAATGAGTTTTCTTCAAGTCTGCAGTTCTCTGTAAATCTTGTCATATGGGAATATCTGCATTCATTATAACTTATTATAATGCATTTTACTTCTACAGCAGCAGCTTGCCAAAAAAAGCCAATACTTGTCAAATCAAAATTAGAGATTGACCTTCAAAAGCATGAAATTAACCTCTTGGTGCATGATATGTTTCAAATTTCAAGCTTCTTATGTATATGCTGGTGTTTGAACATCTTAATTTATGTTATTATGACAATGTGTGTTGTTCACACAGCTCAAAGTCTGGGTAATGCTCAGATTGGAGGACAGGTCTCTGCCTTCAATGACATATGAGAAACAGTTAAAGAATGACAAACCAAAATGAAGGCATGACTGACCCAAGAAAACATAACGAAACCAATAAGGCAACAACATGCTGAGAAAGTACAGGAAAATGCACAGAGGACTTTTTTCAATTGTGTGTTGTTTGCTTGAGGGTAGCTGCTGAGCCAGGTGGGCTAAAGAGCATGGGAGATGGTGAGACAACCTGGCTGCAGAATCTGCGGAGGGCTACCTCTTAGCTCATTGAAGCACCAGCCTTCACCTGTGAAAGTTTTGCAGCGGGGAAGGGGTGAAAACTGGAAGGGATCCTGTGCAGATAAGAGTTTGAGGTTATAATGGAGAAGAAGTAAGAAGGGGCAAATTGTTACCAAGACCTATGTCTGGAGTTAAAAGATAGAAACAAAAAAAAACATTGAGATGATCATAAAGGAAAAGGGAAAATATGATAATCACCATAAAGAAAAGTGGCAGAGAGGAGGAAAGATAGTTTACATCAACACCAACAAATACTATGATTAGGATCTTTCTTGTCAAAAATACTCAGAAGACTGCTGTTATAAAACAGAAAATTAAAAAAAAAAATGACAAACCAATCCATTTACTAGGCATGGTATCATAAAGTATCGTGCTTTAGAAGTATGTGTTTTACAGAACCGATCTGCCGCAAAGGAAGATACAAGATTTGTTTCAAAGATAAATTTCTGTTAAAGCTAGAAATTCATCAACCAGGAATTATATCTACTTAAAAGACTGTTTATTTATTCATAATACTAGTACAGACACTGAAGTGCTGTGACCATGGGAAAATCCAGTGTGACCCTAGTACCAGAGGACATATTTCCAGGAGACACTGTCACCAATGAGACTTCACACAGAAGCTCACTTATAATATGTCTGCTATACTGAAGTACTGAATAAAAACAGTTATTCTTTTTGTTTAATAGACAGATTTAAAAGGCCTACACTGGTAACTAAAAAGATGGGAAAATTGTCTTATTAGGGAAAACTGAAGGGCAGAAAGTTAAAGTTTATGTAGAAAAATCTTTACACTTTAAAAATACAATAATTTTATACGTGCTAGAAAAAAAAAATTCTCTATCTGAAAAATAATGCTGGTATAGGAAGAAGTTAATATGAAGTGGTGATGGGTACAAACATTCAGCCTGTACACTAAAATAATAATTAAAACTAGGAAAAAGCATCTGGAAAGAAAAAAAATCCAACCACTTAGCTGATGTGATGAGAGGAAAACCTGCCTCTAAAGTGGAGCCTGAATGATGTCTGAAGTCAGCTAAATTGTGTACATATTGACAACATTAGGGAGACTGGACTTAATGATTCAGGATCCCTCTTATAATCCTGTGTGCCTGGGCTGAAAGTCATCGTCATGCAATCAAAGATATTGCTCTTGTAACCCACAAACAAGCCTGAATACTTGGAGAAATAAAACTGACATCCTTAAGGATAAACAGGGAGGACTCTTCATTCAAGATATGTCACTGCTGTCATTAAAGACATTGATGTACTGCAGCTTCTCTGTCTCTGAAAGTGATGAGTGGTGTGAAATGTCTGTTCAAGACCTACATGACATTAGTGAAATGAAATCTTTGGAATATAAATCCCTTGGCATTGGCAGAGCATGGAATACCATTCCTCACTTTATTAATTTCTGACTCGGGAAAGGCACTCCACAGTTTTTCTGATTATTCTGAAGTATTAAACTTTCAGTTTTCTGGTTTCTCCAGATAAAAAATAATAGCATGGGTCCATATCTTGGTTTAAAGACAATTTAAGAGACAGACACTCCAAAATTATTTACCTCCCCTTTAGTTTTGGCCAATGCCTTTCCCCCATTAAGGAGAGATGAATGTGAGTAGATGTATGTGGAAAAACCCACAGTTTACTCAAAAAGCCAAAATAGCAACAGGCAAGAAAAACAATAGTAATAATCACTAGTTACAGTGTTGCTGAAAGCTCCTAGACACCCTGGGAATGAAGAGAAACTAAAAATGGTGGAGAAACCCCTCCTCCAAGCTGGCATCCTCCACAGACAACTGTGTGTGGGGGGAGATAAACACGGTGGCAGCCCTCCCCCCTCTCCCGACTATGCATGCAGAGAGATAGTAAAAAGAGAAAGAAAAAAAACACAGCACAGAAACCAACCCAACACAATTACAAAAAACTTCCCCACACAACAATCAAAAGTGAGCAAGGACAAAACAAAAAGAAGAGCCTGGAGTCCAAAACCATATCTATTAGAATATAATAATATTTTGGATTTCCCAGAACAAGCCAATACACATGAGGTTCTGGCTCTAGTCAAGAGGAAAATCCAATACTTCCTATGAAGGGTTATCTGGCTTATCAAATAAACCTATAGCATAGATCATAAGGGTTTATGATGTAGGGGGGAAATACCAGTGCCAGTGGGACACAGCGGGATCTGTACTGCAAGATCAGATGAGAATGCCTGGCAATACTCAGGGAGTTTAGTACTGTGGGACAGTCCAAATGGCATCCCTGTGGTGATTCAGCCTGGATAACAACAGGCAATAAGGGAAGAGTATGAGTGTAAACTGTTGATGTGAACAAGCTACCTTATTATCTACCTCTGAGTAAGAGGATTTTAGCCAAAATTGATAATGCTGTGAGGAAATCAGCAATGGTGACATTTGCTTAAGAGAACCATCAACTCAATTAAACAGTAACCAAATTGCTGCCAAAAGCAAAGAGTCAGCTGAAGTATGAAAGGAAATTAAATATAAAAGAACAAACATTTTTAAGAGTGGGAAGTGACTTCAGAACTGGAAGATGGAAATAACAGTAGTTAAACCTGTTTTGAGGCTGCCAGAACTTTCTCCATAGCATTATAACTCTGCCTTGGCTACAAAGAGATGAGCAGAGTATCCAATGTGGCATGAAATGAGGGAGATCCACACCTAGGATTTGCATAGGTGACCTCATAGGGGGAGCCTTTTCTCCACTGTGGGCATTATGAGATATTAGGGATTGTCATGGCTACATATAAAGTTGGAGCATCTGCATATTCAATAAGAGATGTACAAATAGAGAAACAACCCTGCTCTTTTCAGGTTGAGAGGTTTTTCCCTTTGATATCTGCCATTTTTTTTTCTGTCAGTAGGTATTAATATGCAGGAGACAATAATAAAACAGACAGAAACCCTAACACCTTACCTTCAAGAAACCCTACCTTCTAGCATCTTTCAAATACAAAAGTGTTAGAACTTCAAAACAGCCTTTCCTATCTTCTGGGTGCATTTATAAAGTATCATATTCAGTGCTTCCTAGTTTATAATCCCTTGAGAACAATCCCTTTTCTTGTCTTTGTAAAGGTTTTAATTTAGCAATCATTAACCATTTTTCAGCTTTCTCAACAGTTTCCTTATGCCTACCAGAATGGTCAGAGGAGTTTGCAATGAAACTTTTCCTATACATGGTAAGAAGGATTTCTTACCAGCTCCTTCTCTGTTAACTCCTCATAGACTTCCAAACACTTGATGGATTTTCAGCTGAGCCACCTGCTTGAACAGTGTTCTGTAGTCCCAGGTATGTGGGCCTCTAGCTGAGACACAAGTAGTAGCTCAAATGGTACAGTAGATATTTGCACAATTAAGTATTATCTTCCTTTGAGGGACCGTGGGGTCACGTGGCTGAGGGAATCATAGGCCAACATGCAGTAATACAGCAGTCCCCTCTTTCTGTGTGCCACCAGAAATTATGGACTTCAAAATACTCTGCAGGAAACTTTAAAGCAGCTAAAGATGAAACTACAAGCACTGTGTGCAATAGGAGAGCATGAGAATTTAGAAGCGTATTTTTAAGCCTTTTGGAAGAGTGGTTGGCCCCGTTTATAATCCCATCCCCTGCTGACCTCACACAGAGCTCTTGCAGATCTAGCTATCAGATCCACAGAGAAAAAAACCAGCTTGCCCAAGTTAAATTTCAATAGTTTGATGAAAACTTCTATAAAAATTACATACCACCTATGTTTTTAGAGATATGGGAAAGGTTTAAATGTACAGGCCTTCTGCCCAGACGTAAGTCAGAGAGAAATGTAAATGTCATATTTCTGAATGTCAGAAGCAGCTGAAAAGGTGCATTTCGTTTCTTGTTTCAACCTAGTGCACCTTAGCACTGACCTCAGGCGTTTTTCACGTTTTCTGAACTAGTTCCACTTAATTAGGTACTTCTTACTATTATTAGTTGTACTAGTTACTAGTTGTCAGAGACTGAAATATTACAGTTTATGACTTAAGCTTTTTCATGAAGGACTTTTAAAACTGTGTTGCAAAAGCTGCAGAGAAGACTACTGCACCCTGAATGAGGCCCTGACTGAGGCCTTACACTGCTCGTTGACGAGAGTAAGATAAACAGCTCAGGGCTGGGGACATTCGAAAAGCACAGGGTTGACACCTCCAGGGTGGAGACCACAGCCCCAGGGCTATCAGCTGCCAGACCCTCACACCAAAGGATGGGGGGAGAGAGGCTTTGGGTGTGTGCTGGAAAAGCTCCTGGTGAGAGGCGCAGTGACCGCCCATGTTCCACTGTGCAGAGGAGCCCAGCTGAGGGGCCCTGCACCCAGGGAAAAGCTTATCTGCAGGAGAAGGGAGTGACATGGTCCTTCTCAAAGGGTCCCCAGACCCTGCACCAGAGCACCAGAGATGATGCAGCAGACACTCAGTGTTGCAAGGGACAGGGCCAAGCTGGCCCCTGCAAGGGAGGCACGTGGGCGTTTCCACCTGGCCCAAAGTATATATTAATCTGCGGGATTCTTTTCTCCTCGGCGTGACGCAGCGTGTTGCATGGCAGCGGGGCACCCTCACCACCAAGAAGACCAGATGGAGGGGAGCAATGAGGCGTCGTTGGGACCCTCGGATGGGTGATATGCTTACCTAACCCCTGTCACCTCTCCCTATCCCCCCACCCCCGCCATGTTATAAACGTTGAAAAAGGTCGACTGCAATGTAAAGTTATGCAAACAAATAAAATGTTCAAGCACGCGAGGCAGTGTGGGTTTGGTCACCAGGTGATGCAACAGAGACGACACGGACCCGGAAGAAAGGGACCCCGGGGAGAAGCTGCCTCCAAGATGGACTACACATCCCAAGAGACCACGAGAAAAGATGGACGGCCAACAGGAAGTGGACCTGAGACTGGGGACTCTTGGGGAAGTTGGAGGGTTTAAAATCTCGCTCCGCAGGGGGGGCGGGGACTTTTTTGAGTTTATCGTTGCGGTGTGAGCAGTGAGCATTTTTTGGGGACAGTTGTTGGCTATTTTGGTCTGGTTTTGCCGCATGGGACTTGGGCCTACCCCGAGTCTCCGTCCCCAGCTGTGGATATTAATAAATGTGGATTAATTTTTTTTTGAGATTTGGCTTTGTTTATAACACCCATGCACCACTTCTTTCTCTCTGTCTGTCTTTCTCTACTTTTCTCTTTCTTTCTCTTTGCTTCTTTTACTATTAAATAAAATACATCAATTTTTTGCCATCAACATCTAACCTCGTTTGGTTTTAATCTTGTTTTTGGGAATATTTTGAACCTTCTCAAAGTTCCATCCAGTTTATGCACAGAGACTTAGTTTTCTTGGCTCTTCTGGGTTTAAATCGGATCGTAACACTAGTCTAGTTATTTTCTTCTATCTTTTGAATTTAAACATGATTCATAGTCAGATAAGCCCTAATAGCTATTACTTCCCTTAGCCATCCAGCCACAGTGTGGACACTAGTTGATATTAAACCTGAATTTTAACTTCTTGAAGAAATAATTAAATCAGTGTTAGCAGCAGCCCATGTGGAAAGTGTCTGCCTAGTAATTCATTACCACCAGCCTGTCTCTAATTTTCCAGTGTGCATGACACTGCTACCGTAGTGTGAGAGAGGCAACAGATCATTTATGTAAATTAAATTCAATGGGGGGTTGAGTATGGACCCCAGTGGAATATCCTCTGGGCAAGTGGAAATTTTAAAGACTAAAGACTTAATCTTAGCTGCTTGACTTCTTTCATCAAGGTAAGACTTAAAAATATTAATTATAATTTATGAAATATTAATACCTGGAAAGCTTTTGAGCACAGATATTGTATTTCTGCAGAGTCAAAATGAGAGCTTTTTCAGCTTTCAAAATAGAGTGTCAACATGGCAAACTTTTACAGCTTTAAAAAGCTTATTGTTTTCAATCTCATTAAAGGGGATTTTTTTCTCTTTCCCTGAAGAAGAGGGGGTTTTTTAAAATAATTAATTTATTGCCAAGAATTATAATTTCTGATGCCTTTGAAATGTATTTCTTGATCCAAAACCAGAAGGGAAAATGATTTTTTCATTCTGTACTTCTGTTACAACATAACTGTCACTTCTTTGTTTGTGAAGTTTCTGTCCTTGATTTTAGTAGGCGCAATGGTTCTAAGGCTGTAACTTACAGTAGGTGGGAATCTGGCCCAAAGCCTTCATGCATATATTTATACTGAGAGAATTACTAGATAGATAGATATGGATATTTCTGACATTCAGAACATACAGACATCTGAAGGTCTAAAAAGTCCTTGTTACTGTAATGACTGCAGAGCAGTTAATGAGATCTGAATGCACTGAGTGATTATTTAAAGTAATTCAGCAAGGAAATGGTGGAGTCCCAAAGCCCCTTGCTGTCACCATGAGACAGAAAACCCTGCTTTTCTCAATAGGTTAAAGTTGACAGGCAATTAAAAAAAACCCCTTTTCTTAAACACAGAGCAGAAAATAACACACTAAAATCTACGTTTGTTAGTTTCAAGATCTATATATTAGCCTCCAATAGAATTATATTACTATTTAATTTGTTTTTTTCTGCCCTGACATCTTGTACTCTAGTCCTGTTTACAGTTGTGCTTGTCCTCATTCAGCCTAGATTATAAATGCTGAGGTGCAATATCTTTACTTGTATTGTGAAGTGCGCTGCTTATCTACTGTGTGCTGTGGGTAAGACATGATGCGACAATCTGAGGCTTGTAAGTCTAAACTAGATGTAGTTCTGGGAACCTTGGTATTATCTATTGAATATTTTCCATGTCTTGCTTTTCAGCACTTATCTGGAAAATAATTACGTGCATATGACCAGTAGGCGATTCCTAACAGATACTGCCATCTCGCATAAAGTGTTTTGTTTTGAATTGAGCACAACTTCTACTTTGTGCACTTTGTTTCTAAGGATACAGTCATGAGCAGGGAACATTTTCCTCAGGAGCTCATCTGTTCCTGCTGCTTCTCCCTCACCTGAAGTCATAATCCTTGGTTTGTGGCTATAATCAGCTCAGCAGAAAGTAATTGTGATGTCACAGGCGGAAGATTATGACTTCAGGGGCAGAACAAACAGCAGGAGCAGGTGACCTCTAAAACACAAGATGTCTCTTTTCAGGCAAAGATTGTTCAAATGAAAAATGGGAGAGAAACGTGCCTATCTTTGAGAAGAAATATTTGTTCAAGTTTATAAAAGGCATTAACTGGATTGCAAGAGTTAATTTGAAGTGAAATTCTCTGTGATTATATCAAGAAGAGATAATATATTCAGTAGCAGCTGAATTACTAAGTTTGGCTTTTAATTTCTCATTTGATTAAATGACAAATACAACTGCTGATGCAATCAGCAACTTATCTATCTTTTCGCATAAAACTAGAACCATGTAAAAACTCATTTCCTCTCTAGCTGGCTTTTGCTGTGAACTCAGTTGTAAAAGGGGTCAAATTTTTAAAGGTTTCTGCTTTTTTTTTCCCTTTCATTTCATGTAGTGAACTGATCAGAGGGCCTTTTTTTGATAGCTTTCTAAGGGAATGTTGGTGTGATTTAACAGCTTGTTATATGACAGCATTAAAGAATCAAAGTTGATTTGTGTGAGTTTTTAAATTTTTTTTAACTTTGTGTAATAGTTAGAAGTTTCGTAGTGAAATATTGCTTGTACTAACCAGAGATTTTTCCTTCAGTCCTATTTTGAGAAAATGTAACTGAGCATTTTAAACAGCATCTTAAAGTTTCATAGGGAAGATTATGGAGATCAATTCCCACTTAAAATCCCTGTTTCTAGCATGTTATCACTGAGATTAGGACTGCAAATGTGGTTTTATCTCCACATGGATTCACTGGCAGATGATGGATCTGTGCTCCAGTGTGAAAGCATGGCGGTTTTGGTGGTCTGGATACCAGTCTGTCAGGAGGCTGAGTGAAAACAGACACTTATTTTAGATTGGACTGCTACTCTTTTTGTGTGTGTGTCACACTCCATTCTAGAGAAATGTATTTTGGTCCAGGTAAATGACACTTGGAGAATAACTTTTTTGCTCTATTTTTTTTTTACTTTAGGGTAGGATTTTATTCCTAAAAAGAGGACTTTATTCTTACTAAGATAGTAATTTAACATGTTCTGTTATTTGTGAACAGCTTCCCATCTACATCAGAGATGTGACTTAGATTACTGGCTTCTTTAAAATATAAAGGGGCTGTTGCATAACACTGTATGCTTATTGAACTATTAATCTTCTCATGAATTTTGTTCTTAGAGATGCTAGACACAAAAAAATTACAGGTAAAAGTGTGGGTCTGCTCTGGGTGCTCAGAGAAACCATTTTGTGTCAGTTTTGTAATCTGTAAATTGGAGACTATAAGCACTTTTTTTTTTTTTTGTTAAGATTGGTGGCAACAAAAGTTCCAACACACAGTACTAAGGAGCATATCGGCATTGGGAAGGGCATTCTTGTTACTGATTTTCCAGTGCCATTAATCAGTTAAATGTTTAAATGCGTCATTTGTGTATGAAATCATGATCACTGCTGCAACAAAGTAAGTGTATATCTGATGAGAAAATACTGTATTCATATTTTCTGGAAAAAAACCCCAAAAAACACAAGCAAAAAAACCACAACAAAAACAACCAACTCCAAACCAGCAAAACAAACCTCCACAAAATTTATCTCCTCTATAAGCATCTGTACATGATTAATTTACTGCACTGGGGTTAGTAAAGACTTAGAAAGAATTTTCATTTTTTTAAAAGAACATGGAAGAAAAAAAAGTTTTTTATAAGTTAAAGGATTAAATTGTGCAAAAATATCATCCTATCATTGCATAATTTTTTCCAGATAGTACTAAAAAACAGGAAAGCATGAGAAAGCAGTAGGCAATTAAAAGAAACCTTACTTTGTCATTCATAGATTCTGTAAGTGGCAAGTGGTACTAGAGTATTCTTGAATAGACAGTTTAATAAAAGCCCATGTTCCTCAATGACACATAAATTAACTAACAGCCTTTTTACAGATTTAACATGCAAATCTATTTCTTTTGATAAATGTTTTAATTTTTCCCCCTGGAATGTCCAGTCGATTTTGCACATTGGTGGAGAGTAAAATTCTCCCAACCTTTCTCCTGACCTTTTTCAAGTTCAAAAACCACTGATAACAAGAATTTGTTTCCAATTTAATCTCACCAATTATGGTTATTCTAGGGCAGAGCACTGTAGACATAATGCCCAGACATAATAGCACAGATGAGCTGAATAAGAAAGCATCTAACAGCATTACTTGGAATAAAGCTGCATCTCTTTATGTCTTATTTTTATATGCAAAGAAAAGCAACACTGTAAGATTTTAAAGTTTTTATCTTTATGTACACAGTAAATGCTTTTATGGAAAATCTTATTAAACAAATTCCTGGCTTCAAGGAGGAAATAAAACCATAATTTAGTTCCCTATTCCACCAGCGCATGTACAGCTTCGTCTGAGCGGTGCCTTTAGCTTACAGTAAAAACCCCATAGCTTCTTATATCATTAAAAACCGTATCTTTAAAATGGTTAGGAGTTTCTACTATGAGACCAGTAAAAATCTGGATCCAAAGGAAAAAGATATGTAATTTATTTTTGATCAGCTCTAGATCTTATTGTGGGTCCCTCAACTATTTGAGATGATAAAAAAATATTTTCATCAATGAACACAAAAGATATGTTCTACCTTCTATGTCATTTGAAGAGTTATTTACTAATTTTGGAAAAAATACTAGAATACTCAGTACAAATATTGCTTATGGGCTCCTTTATGTCACGAAGCAAACTGCCCTAGAGTGAAAGACACAACCCAACCGCAGAATAACGAATGAAAAAAGAAATTAAAACCTTCCTAGTTTATTCTTGCTGTTCTAATATATGTTTCACCTTAGTTACTAGCTCATTGCAAGGTATAATGAATTATTAAAACTAGTCTTTACTTGTTGGAGTAAATTAAGGTGTGATGCATTATCTTCTTTGCATTTCTGTTTAATTCTCAGGTTTAATAAAATTCAGCAAGTTTCACAGGTGTTAAGTATGATTTGGTGAGTTTTTCCTATATTCAGGATTATTTTAGGTGCACTCCTCTGTAACATACTCTAAACACAGCCTTTTAAAGAGATGATCTTCTAGTTTATCTTTTTAAAATATAATTGGGATTCCTCCATAGATTTATTCTGCTAATGAATGAGACATAAGATATTTTCTTGCTCTATTTAGTGCTGCTTAATCAAAAATAGGTTTTCTGCTTTGTTTAACATTTGATATTTAGAGCAAAAATACATAATCAAATTAAGGCAACAGAAGCAAAACTTCAGTGGGGATTAAGGGCATTTTGAGATTACAGAGCAGCTGCTCACACCCATTCTAGAACTGGGACATCTGTAAATTCCCAGGAGCCTAATAATCCGATTCTTGGAAAGATGATGGAAATTGCCTACCTGTTATCATGTACTGGAGAGACATTCTTCTAATTAACATAAATTCCTTTATCTTCAATTTAGATCTGATTTAGACTTACAAATTAACACATGATCCCTTCCAGTCTGTTGTAGCCTGTATAAACTTGTATTCAGAGAATTAGAAGCAAAGGAACTGGAAACAATGTGTAATTTTTATTACCTAAATACCTAAAATTACCGATTACCTAAAATACATTTAATAACTTTGTTGCACTATTCTCTCAGCCTTCTAATTGTTTACATATCTTGGAGTCAGAGAATCAGAGATACCCACACTTTGTATAAATAGCACCTGTNTTACCTAAATACCTAAAATTACCGATTACCTAAAATACATTTAATAACTTCTCAAATTATCTTATTTTATTTTTATGTACCTGTCCAAAAAACGCCCGATCTGCTCCTTTTTAACGACTGTGTTGCTAGAGATACACTTGATAAATTCCTCTAGGGTAGAAAAAAACGATCAAAACATTCCTCCATGTAAAATGTACAAAATAACCAGGGATAACATTCAGTGTGGCAAAGTACAAGGCGTCTCATCTCCCTCTGGTAAGACTCTTCCTCTTTGAATAGACAACTTCAAAACTTTTCTATGCTTAATATTTCCATTCAGAATTTGGGGCTTCTTATTTTTCATGTATTCAGCCTGCAGAACAGTCAGCTTTATTCACTGATGTGTTTTGCTACTTCATACCTTCTAATTAGCATTGTATGGAAAAACTCTATTGGTCCTACCTAATGTCTAAACATAATTATGGCCTTTAAGTTTATAACCTCTAACAAATACTTTATTCTGTTTGGAAATCCTTGGTTCATTGTGTTTGAATTGCAATTGCTCTTAGAATATGAGGAATATCAGTCTTACAGCCAGAGTTGGTAAAATTGGAAACTGTCTTTGATTAGTTTTGGTTTAAGTAAACAAGGCAAGAAATTTGCTCGAGAGATTTGCTTTCATGTACTTTAAATGCTTTAATTTCTAACCACGCTGTCAATATTCACCTATCTCAGAGGTTTGAAAGCGAAAATGTAAGTTTTAGTTTGGAATCCAGTGCTTAGTAACAAAAAGATATCAAAGTTAACTGTTCTTATTTGCTATCAATATCCTAGTAGGATATCCGAAGAAATAGGCTAATTTTAATTATTGTTACTGAAATATGATATTAATAGCATCACATACAAATATGTATATATTAATATTGATGACAAATCAAAGTCATAATCTCAGAGCTTCCTTTCCCAACTTTGAAGTGTTTTACTTACATTAGTTTCCTTCTCTAAAGATGTTTTGTTACCTGAATGGCAGAGGTCTCCAGCTCACACAGTTTCTGTATAAACCCAAAACTTACAGGGATTAGTGTACCTTAAGAAACACAGGGGGATCATTCTAACTCATTAACCTTTGAACTTAATTTTCATTATGTTTTATTCAGAATTAAATTCAATTATATTTTCAGTTAAACAGTTTCTGACTTATACATTAGATATTATTGTCAACAAGTTTGTACTGGATGAGTTTTAAGCTAATAAAATTATTAGAAAAGTCCTTAGGAAAAAAATAATTTTCCAAAGTTTCTCACAAAGTTTTGGAACACAGAGCACTAGCCCAACAATTTGTCATCTGTTACATTTCAAATTCCTTGCCTAAATACCTTAATGTATGGATTTTATTTTTATTTAAGATACTTTATTGGTGAGCAAGAGCACAGTAAATGGCTTTAGTGAACACATTCATTTTTCTTCTTTGACATATGAAATACAAAGCACGTCACTCTAATTACTCAAACTTTTAGGATCCTGGGTAGGGTTTTGTTTTCTTTCTTTTTAAATGTTTTAGTTCTCTCTAATTAACTTCTCCTGATGTTCACTGCTCTGGCAGCATAAAGTGCAGTTTACATTCTTTGAGTTACAAAACTGATTAGAAAATCATATTAGTCATCTTCTCTTGAAGAATAAGTGCAGACAGAGACTGAAAGTCTGAAATCTCTAAAAAGTACAGTCTAAAATGTTTGGTTTTGCCTTGATTAACTAAGGATATTGGTGATACATATTGAATTGCAGCCACAATAGTGAATTTACATGGACTCAATTCTACTGATTCAATGACGTGTATTTACCCACCTAATAAAACTGTTCATTTGATAAAGTTATAGAAATTTTAAAACAACTACCATGGTCTGTAGAGATTATGTTATAATAACCTGATACAGTGACAACAGAAAAAAGGGAAACTTACACACACACACAAATTAATACAAATATAGAATCAGTTTTAAAGACAGCTATTTCTGTATCCACCAGAGAAAATCCCAATGAACGTAAAACTTTGCACCACCTCAACAAATAAAAGAAAGAGCTTTTAGGGAAGAATGGGATCAGCTTGCCCAGTGTGACTTTATTTTCTAGCAAACAGCCTTAACTATGTGGAAACTTAGTCATCTGCTTTTCATACATATCTGGTTTCTCTCACACAGTTCAGTTTTTTTGTGACAGTGCTGCTAGCCAAAAAAGATACATAAATCGTGTCCTTGATTTATTATTACTACAAAGCCCACACAGTGTCTTATGTCTTCCATATTCCTTTCCTGTTAAAAGGTATGATCCATTCATTATACAGACAAGACTATAGGGAGAAATATTCTGACAATGTAGTTTGTCTTAACATGGACTGCAACACAGTTGCAGTCTGAAAGGCTGCATTTTCCCTGCTAGCTACTGCATCTCATTCAAATTCCAAGTAATCTGAGAGAAATCCACTAGTACTTTGCAATAAATTCAATTGTTAGTACACCATTAAACCTTGCATTATTTTCTTAATGTATGGCAATTACAGGAAGTTCTGTTCTAAATAACACAATTTAATGCACTGTGAACATTGAGAGTTCAATAGTCCTAAAAGTTTCCAGAAACACATTTCTATCTTTTTTTATATAGCTGGAATTTAAAACCAAGCAACTAAACAAAAACAAACAAAACCACCAAAATATCCAGACCAAGGAAGAACAAACACCTCATTGCATATATATTTTTATATTTATCATTGTTTTAGTTTTTGTAAATATTTACAATTATTTATAACTTCCATTTGCCAGATACTTGTGGTTTTCTATTACATATAATTGAGAACCAAGAGCTTACCACATACTCAGTCCTGATACAGGTGTAATTATGCTTTTTTTGCTCTGTTTTCTGTGAAAGTCAATATGACATCTTTGACTGATTTTCATGTTACTTAAAACCCTGATCTCCAAGAGTTTTTCTTTAAAATTCTGCTCCTCAGAAGTTTTCATGTATTTTTGTGGAAGTTGCCTCATATGTTTTCGTGAGGTTTTTTTCAGGCTCCTGTGTTATTGATGGTGAAATCTATGAGGGTACTAGACAAAGCTCTTGAGGCAGTGTTGTAAATTCCTGGGGTTTCCCAGTTCAGTATGTTGGACTTCTAGCTACAGTGCTCATCAAGGTGATAGGGAATCACATCATACATGGAAGATTTCCAGAGATAAAATTGTGCCTCCAGTGCCATGTCTACTGTTTTAGCCAGATAGAAGCTAATGTGCCTCTTTGTTATTTTGTCAGCTAGGGATGAAACACAATGAGTTTCTTGGTCAATTTGCAGGACACCAGGGCTAAATTTGCTCTTTCGGGAGTGGGCATGCTTGCATGGAGTTAACGCAGGGAGAGCCGGTAGATGCCGCTCGAGGCTACTTAGCGGAGGCCGCGGCTGTGCGGGACAAAGACGCCTTCCCACTGCTGCCCCATCTTCAGCTCTTAACGCATCCGAGCCCGCTGCAGATGCTGGAATCTGATGCCCCGACATTCGCAAACCACTTGTCTTTCTGCAGATGAATCTCAACTAAACATCTTATCAAACTAGAGTTTAAAACACCTTCATTTTCATCCAGGTCTACACCTTAGAGGCTTATATAGTTCTTAGTGATGTAAGGTTAGTTCTTCGTGGACTCATTAGATGTTAGTATTTTTTTCTTGTCTACTTAATTGACTTCTGCGATAGTGTCATATGCCTCATTTCTGGAAAAGCCCATGTTGTGGAAAGGAAGATTAGGTATTAAGTTTTAAGAATATAAGCAGGAGCTGGAAAGATGAAGAATAAAAGTTGCTTCTCTAATGAGGAAAAACTCACCAAAATCATAAGTCAGAGGTAAAAGTTTCTGTATAGAAAAATGTAAGCTGCTATAATTATAATGAGATGGATTTACAAATACGGGGGAGGGGGGGGCGGGGAGGGAAGAAGGAACAAAAAAAGAGTAAGCCCAAGGATACACAGCCAGGTCAAAGATCCCCCTATGCTGACATGCTGTTTCTGACAGTTCCTAATACCAAATCTTAAAGGTGCAGAGGAACAAATCAAGTGCATAATCATGCTGCCCCAGAGTATTCTCCTCAGCCATTTGTTACCTAGTGACTTTTAAAGCCAGATGTACCATCAGTTGTTTCACATCTTAGATGAGGAGACAGTGTGATAGATGTAAGGATTGCTTGGATGTACAATCAGTGTAAACCTTAAGAAAACAGTATCCCACCAAGTGGTTGTATTTATTTACAGTAAAACATAATAATAAGGGAGATTTGGCTCAAGTGTGCACTTTGTGGTTTATGTCACTGCATCTGATCACTACTTGGCTGGCTCCCCTAGCAGTGTGAGATCTCGTCCTTACAGCTACATGCCATTTATTCTCTCTGTCTCCTCCTCTGCTCCCCACTCTTTTTTCTCTTTTTGAATGGCTAATGGCATCTGGTTAATAATCTTTGCAGAGATGGACATTTAAGCTGAAATAACTCACCCCTTTACCACCTACTCCTGTCTTTGTATTTCTTCTCATAAACTTGGTATTCTTTAGCTATTTGTTTTCCTCTATGAGCATTGGAGGTTTTATAGAATAATCTATATTGAGACAATTTTTTTTTGTAGAAAAAGGCATTATCACCAAACTACTAAGCTTAAACAGTCAGAGTCACATGACATTCCTGCATTTAGTTAGGGGGGGGTTGTTTGTTTATTTGTTTGCTGGTGTTTTATTTGTTCGTTTTGTCTTGTTTGGGTTTACTTCTTTACCCTTTGAATAGGTACACATCTATTGTTATTATTGACAAGGAATGATTTCTGTGAGAGTGATCACACAGCCCTGCCTCTGATGACATACCTTGAAAATGTAATGTGTTAAGGGAAGATTGTAGGTATGAACGGTGTGAATAAGCAGGGAAATTGACGCTTCCAGAAAAAGCTGATACTGGTTAATGAAGTTCAGGACTTGGGTAGTCCTATGTGTCTTGTCTCTTAATACTAGTAGAAGCAATCTTGTTTCAAGTAATTTTTTGAAGTTTTGTTCTATGGGCTGAGAGCTCCTGAAGTCTAATTTAGGTATCTCAACATAGTTATTAAAATGATAAGCCATAAAGTCTCCAGTCAGCAACTCAGTATACAGTAAGGATGCAGAGAAACATCTGCTTGCAACTTGGATATGAGAAAAACACAAAATTAAATATGGTAGATAATAGCTTCTAATATTCCTATATTAAATCAAGGAATGAAATACCTCATATGATATGTAAAAGAGAACTGTCTCAAATTGCTGAAATAAGGTATATTTTTCACATGTACAGAACTAGCCAATGACATGCATTACTATTTAAAGCTGAAGCTAAGATCTGTGCTATAACCAGCAAGTTAATATGCATATATATAGAGATAAGAAGGGCTATAATTAGAAAGCACTGAAGAACAAGATTTGCAAGGGAAATAAAAATCTCATGAGCATGACATGAGATTTGGCAAAGATTTCACTAAGAAGTACGATTCTCTGCCCTTTGCAATGTCTTTTTAAGTTTCCTATGAAATATTTTTTGCTTTTAAAATGCCTGTATTCATGCTACAGCAATAATAGTTTTGACTGAGAGGGGGAAGTCTTATTAAAAGAAAAGTAAAGAGTTTTATATAAAGAGAGAAAGTAAATGTGAAAAAGACAAGATCCCAGGTGAGACTCTAATTTAAATAAAAATGTTATCTGTTACTTCTCAAGTGATAAGGAGGACAATATCATTCCACAATTTATTTTCATTTGCATTTCATAAAAAAATTAATCAGAGTATAAACTTGTTAAAGTGTTTTCTAATCTGGTTTAAGGTACATCAGTGTGAAGGGACGTTCAGTAAAAGAAACATCAGCTAAGGGCATAAATAATCTTTTCTCACTGAGCTTTACTTACACATTATAGATGCTTATTTCTTTGATGTTGATGGGAGTACCTTGATTTTTACTTTCTGATTGAAATGAATAGAAATTCATTTTTTTGTTTGGTCGTCCCGCCCCCTTCCCCCCCCATGAATATGAATATGGATAACTATCCAGTTGGCTGTAGGAGATTTTAATTCTTTTTTCTGTTGCACACAGTTCACATTTCCATAAAGGAATAAGACCTCCAAAGTTGTAAATAATTTTCCTTCCCATCGTAGAAACCAGATCACTTACCTAAGAGAAACCAGATCACTTACCTAAGATCATCCTGTAGCATAAAATAAAATATGATGGTTCCAGGCAAACCTATATACTAGTGACTGCACTGATTTTTTCTACACCAGATGAACTTTCAGTCATCCACTCTTCTGGAAATGCTTAAACAGGGGTTTATACATAGTTACAAAGAGGAACTTTAGATTATATACATGTTTTAAGCAGGAGCTGAATTTCACCCTTTGCTTGTGATAACCTTCACCCTTCTAATTAGTTTAAATATTGTTTGAGCCATATATTTCCATAAAGTCTCTTAGTAACTTTATTTCTTTATGTGTGTGTATGCTTTCATCTTTATTATATTGATTTTTCAAGTCCACACAAAAGCCTTTCTGAAATTTGTCATACTCTTGTTATGAAACGAACATAATATTATAAAACAAAGTCAGGGGCACTGAAAAATTCTACACTGATTTGAATATAACCACTGCAATACCTCCACACCCATATCTAATTGTATGATATTATGAAGAAGACTGCTCCAGAAATTGTGCAACATAAAGCATATTTATCCCTGTACTGATAGACTATTTGTCTACATTGCTGCAAATGAATTTTGCTGACAGCAAGGAGTCTTTAGTATGTCCTCAATTAGTTCTTAATAACTAAATGCTGTAGTAAAGATGTTAAAAATATCATTTTCTATTAAAACAAAAAGACATAAGAAAAAATAAGAAGTGAAAAAGGATAAAAGTTTGATATTGTAAATTATATCCAAATCCATTGCCATATAAATAACTGAAAAATACTAATTTTATTGGCTTATTGTGAAAGAGAAGTACTCAGATGAGTACCTCTTTTCACCATGACATTCTATCCCTGGTGCCATAAATAGAACTTAGAGCAAGAAATACCCATAAGGACCTATCTCAGGGCCAAGCCACACTGCTGTAGTGTAGAGCAATGTTACAGACACCTAACAAGGATGTGGACAAAACAGAGTGCAAAGCTTGGAAGTAATAGCTCAAGCCCCAGAAGCATAACAGATATACTATTTCCATTTGTGGACCTCACTTACTTGAGAGATGCAGCGATCCAAGGACACCTCTATATGATTTAGATAGATTGTGAATATTATTCTGAACTGAGTCTGGAGAACAAGTTTAAGTGATTTTTTTCAGCATCTCAGCTTCTCCATCTGTTCAAATTGTGATCATGATATTTATATATGACTCAAAAGATGTTGAGAGACCTAGATCCCTGAAGTGTAAAACACTTTAAAAACTGTAGATAAGGTTGCTGTATAATTTTATGGTAGTTCCAAGGAAAATAGATTTACTATTATAAGGTCTTAGAATAGTGAGGCAAACAAAGATAGGCATATGAAAATTGATTTTATATTATTAGAAAAATTGTTTTAAAAAATAATTTGAAAGCATCCATGTTTTGATAGTCAAGGTCACTTTTACCTTAATTAAAAATATTTGCAGACAGTTAAAAAGTTCAAGGCAATATTCAACTCCATTTGGATGTTTTCATCTCTTTAGATTTGCTATCTCTATTTTCACAGTGGTTTGGACGTTTGTAATAATCACATTGTATCATAATTCAGCATCTTTACATGGAAAATTCATGGGACTAGCGTTTTAGTGTTTTGAAAGAGAATGAAAAGGGCACCATTGACATAACAGTTCAGGATAGCTTTTTCATGGAAAGTGAAAAGACTCACCTACAACTTTTAAGTGATGTCTTTGGGGACCTGTTAATATTCACTGTGAAAATAGTCAAAGCAGATTGGAAAAGCATATAGGAGAGAAGGGAGCAAACCCCATGAAGAAGTGACCCCTGTGAGTGAATGAGCATATGGTTTCAGCCTGGGATCTGACTGAGAGGGATCAACCAGCAGGAGCAGTGACAATCCAGTACTGCTCAGAAATGCAGGATTGTGCAGACAGAGAGACATTAGGTATTGGCATCAATCGAGAACACAAACCACTATGAATGCCGGAGTTAAGCATTCTGACACTGCACAAATGTGTTAAGAGTAGAAGAATCAGGTAGGCAATTGTGCTCAGTCCCCCACAATCAGCAAAAATTTTTATTTCAGGTAAGTCTAGAGAACTTTTGCGTTTTCTGAAGATCAGACACCTCTCTTGAGACCATTGCTGTTGTATGACTAGTTTTTTGTGTCTCTCAGCTACTAATTTTCAGTGAAGGGTTGCTTTTACTCTGAATAGTTCCCCAGCCTAGACAGGGGTTACCTATGGCTACTGAACTGACAAAAGACATGGATGTAGCCAGAGAGACAAGCTATCATAAAACCTATTTTCCTTCAAGTTGATCCTTTAAGAGAGGTGATGGGACCTCTGACACTTGAGATATTTAAAACTGCACTGAACAACTACAAAGCAGAATATTCAAAAGAGCAATACTATCCTAATAGTTAAATTGAGCAAGTGATCTCTTACATCTCTTTAACCTTCACTGCCATCTGATAGATTTTTAAAAGAAAATTCTGTATCTCCCGTTTCCAATTGAAAGAAACATTGTACTGGAAAAGATCTCTTGTATTACTGAATCTAGTTTCCTGCTCCTACAGACAACAAAGTGAAATTCATCAATTGCTCTCTATCACAGGATAAATGTGAACACATCTGGGAAGGAGACTTCAAATTTCTATCTTGCCTGAGACTTAGTGGCATTTATACAAGAAATCTTTTAGAATAAGTTTGTCAAACAAACCTAACAAGTTTTGGATCTTGGAAACCTTCATAAAAATCTTCGTACAGTATCAGTGTTCATTAATGCCTACTTCTACTATGCTGTATGGAGGAAGCAAAAATATAGCTGGAAAAATGTAGATCATAGATTCTGCTGAGATTTCACCATCCAAATTTCATCCATGGCAATAGCAACCATTATTGGGTAACTATAGGTAAATCTCTTAATATTTTCTTTCACACATGAAATATACTGAGCAGCACTTTAAAATGGTAACCAGATCATCGAATTCTCTGCACTTGCTGAGAGTGACCTTGCTAAGGAGATACTGGTACATAGCTCTCAGGGAGAATGTCAGCATAATATCACTAAATACTCAAACCTGGAGTGTTATGCTCATCATTTTAAATGTAGATATTATTATAACTTCTTACTCTTTTCTACTTTGAAAGAACCAAAACACACACAGTCTTTGAAATCAAGACAATGATGAGACACAGTTTAAACCCATGTTGCCTGCTCTTTGCTCACAGCCAGTTAGGGGCTCCAGTGGGTCTCAAACAAAAATCAAATGCTTGCCACTTAATCTTGAATTTTGATCTGTCTACAGACATAGGTGGTGGGCAAAACCCAAGCAATCCATAATGTCATAAAGGAGATTATTATATGCAAGAAATCTACATATTTCTTGTATCTTGTAAGCTAAATAGTACTTCCTACTTACTAAAAAAAAGGGTTCCAACATTAAAACTTTGATTAAATCTGAATATTTTTCCACAAGAAAACCAGTTTTAATTCATAAGACTGTAAGGAAAACTATAAAACTTGATTGATTCCATAATTTTTTTTTGCTTACTAAGGCATCTCTAGAAGTCAGTTTTTAGGAGTAAAATGAATACTACCAT